>JAGWCC010002140.1:0-16905 GCA_022651775.1 Drusus annulatus
CAATTATATCGTCCGTTTCAAGATCTCGAGCTACGGTTCCTAAGGGTACTTCCAAGATAATATCCTTACCGTTAGCTCCCCGAACTGTGGCTACCACTTCCTCCTTCGCCATCTTCGGCATGGATATGTTTACGATATTTAAGATGGATTAATGTCCAATGTTGATGACTACCACGAAGGATGATGTGACCACCACGTCCACCGTTTCCGCCATCTGGGCCTCCTTTTTCTACATACTTTTCTCGATGTAAATGGGTGGATCCAGGTCCACCTTTTCCTGATCGGAAAAAGATGCGAATGTAATCTACAAAATTTGATGAGGCCATAATCTGAATTTGTTTGTATCGGAACTATCCGAGTAAATGATCACTAAATATATAACGCTGTTATACGCTTTTGTCAAAAAAAGTCCAAAATCTTTTTTTTGATTAGACGCAAAGATAAAAAAAAAATAGCAATAGTGCGGTAAAACCTTCGTGCCCAAAAATTAGCACAGCCGTATTTGGCACTATTGATGCTCAGTGACCTTGGTGGCCGATTGTTTTCAAACAATCAAGTAATTGATCCATTTCGGCATTTGTACCAATGGTAATGCGGAGATAATCGGAAATGCGATCTTTATTAAAGTGACGCACCAGTATACCCTTTTCTTTCAAAGCTTGACTACAGTGGCTACCCGATAGTTGGGGATGTTTTGCAAACACAAAGTTAGCACTGGAGGGGAGCACATCATAACCCATTGCCTCAAGGCCATCAACAAAGCGTTTTCGTGTATCAATAATTAATTTAGTTTGGGCTTCGAAATAGGGTGTGTCTTGATATGAAGCACATGCAGCTACTAAAGATAATCGATTAATAGTGTACGAATTAAATGAATTCTTTACCCGGTTTAGGGCCTCAATCAATTGACTATCCCCCATTGCAAAGCCAATTCGTAATCCCGCCAACGATCGTGATTTAGAAAAAGTGTGCACCACCAACAAATTATTGTATTTGTTTATCAACTGCACCGCACTTTCTACTTCATTTTCCGAAAAATCGATATAAGCCTCATCAATAATCACAATTTGATCAGGATTGTTTTGAACAATACTTTCGATGGCACTTAACGGCAAACCGATTCCAGTTGGGGCATTAGGATTGGCAATAATAATGCCTGCTCGATTGTGAAGATAATCGTTAGGCTCGATTTCAAACCGACTACCAAGTGTTGGCGTTGTGATTTGTAATCGAAACAAATTGGCATATACTGTGTAGAAGCTGTAACTGATATCCGGAAAAACAATGGAATCGTTGGTATTAAAGAAGGCCATAAAGCAAAAAGCCAATACCTCGTCAGATCCATTGCCAACAAATACTTGATTGTGTACTAAGCCATTTTGTTGGGCAATTATTTTCCGTAATTCGCTCACATCTGGGTCGGGATACAGACGCAAGTCTGCCCCATTGTTTTTACTGATGGCCTCAAACACCAAGGGCGATGGCGGATAAGGCGATTCATTGGTATTGAGTTTAATATAACGTTTGTCTTTAGGTTGTTCGCCAGGTGTGTAGGGCGAGAGTGTATGAAGGTCTTTGTTCCAAAATTTATTCATCACAAATAGATTAAATATGTTTATTGATAAAGAGATCGATAGATGTAAAAAAAAAAGAAGATCATCGTCAGATGATCTTCTTTTGCTCCCCAACTAGGACTTGAACCTAGGACCCCCTGATTAACAGTCAGATGCTCTAACCAACTGAGCTATTGAGGAATTATGTTTGAATTAACTTGCTGTTGAATTCGAGGACAAAAGTACAACCTTTTTTTGAACTGTGCAAATGTTTTTGAAAAAAAGTTTGCTAAAATGAACAAATACTTGCTTTTGATTAACCGAATTGCTGATTTACTCAATTACGGCTTCGCATATAAGCCTTGATTCTCAAGGCTTGTTTGAAAATAACTTGTACATTCGGAGTGATATTTTCTTTTGTTAAATAATCGACCTGTTTCGATTTAGGGCTGTATTCAACAGGTTAAAATCAGGCTAAAGCTGATACTTTTGCTTGTAGGGCAACAAATCATTATCGTCTAGCGAACTAATTAATAAGCCTGCACCTCTGCTTTTCACTTCGCGCTGTATCAAATTACAAAGGATGGCAGTATTTGTTTGATCTAGGTGACTGAATGGTTCATCAAGGAGTAAGAAGTCAAATGCTTGACATAAACTTCGGATAAATGCAAGACGTTGTTGTTGTCCGAAAGACATTTGCGACACAAGGCTGAAACGTTTATCGGATAAAGATAGTTCGTCGAATAGGGAATTGATATATTGATCGCTTTGTTGCAGTCCGATGCTGTTTTTGAGTTGTACATTCTCCCATGCGGTTAATTCGGGAAATAGCTGTAAGCCTTGATAAACAGCAGCCAAATGATTTCGTTTGACCTTGGCCCAATCCGTTTTAGAGAATGCTTTGATAGCATGTTGATCAAAATGAATTTGACCCATATAATCTTTCCGATCACCAAGCATGCAGCTAAATAAAGTAGTTTTTCCAGTGCCTGATGAAGCACGAATCAAAATCAGATCGCCTTTGATCAAGTCTACTTCTTGATTCCAAATTGCTGACACCGCTTGGGTGTCAGCAATAAAAGGAGACTGCACTTGTTGTAGTCGGATCAAATTCATCTCTTATTCTTCGTCATCATCGTAATTTTGTGGCTCAAGAGAATCATCGCCATAGTAATTGTCGCTATTTGCTTTAGCCAATCGATCCATTTCAATCCACAAGATGCTTAGTGCATTTTTCGATTTATCTTTAAATTTCAATGCCACTTCGACTTCATTCTTCTTAGTCACACCATAACTAAAACTTTCATAAATCTTGAAATTATCTGTAATATCGGGAATGTTTGAACTCATCAATTGCACCAAAGTTGGTGGATAGCTATCTAAATCAAGATTCAAATAGAACCAGTTATCATATTTTTTACTCTGTCCTTACCTACTTCTGATGATCCTAAATCATTTTTAAACTTGCCCGCCATAAAAGCGTCTAGCGATGTTTTATCATCAGTAAAATACATACATTTATTTTTATATCCCAGATAAGCTTGAGCAAAATCGCCCATACCCAAATTCAATAAATAATATCCATCTTTATGCTTGTTCGCTATACCAGGAGGAAACAAGGCGATAATTTTATCGAAATCAGCATCGCTTTTCAAGGTTACTGCACCCGAAATTAATGGAATTGGGAATACTCCTTGTGCAAAATCGTGCATATTGATCATCATGTCGCCTTCTAAAGCATTGATCACTATTTGTGTTTCAGGTTTGTTGTACAATTCGATAAATTCGCGACTTTCTCGAGAGTTTTGTTTTGCCAGATTCTTCATAAAGTAATCCATAAAGGGCTTGGGTTTGATTGCTATCTTAGCCAACGCAAAACTTTTATCTGGGAAGAGCTTTAATAAATCGTTATTAAATTCTTTCATGATATCAATCTCTTTCAAAAGTTCCTCCATTTTACTTGCTGGGGACATTGATCCAGTAAATAGAATAGCTCCTTTCTCAAAATTCATTGCAGCGTGGATATAAGCGTCTTTAAAGAGACGAACAAAAGAAGAATCGAGGTTTTTAACATTTTCAACAACCTTTTCATAATTTACCCACACACCAATATCACTTTTCTTTTTGCTGAATTCAACAAAATCTGTATTTAAAGTAACACTATTTTTACCTTCAAAGTTATCGGCAATTACTTGATCTTTATCGCCCGACCACGACTCGAATGAGTAGATCATTACACTGGAGCTTGTCCAAACCAACAAACTTTCAGTACCCACTGCAAGCTGTTTATATGCACCCTTGCTAACAGGTTTCTCCGCTTTGTTTTCTGCAACAAAAACGTCAATTGATTTCTCAAAATCACTTTCGTTTTCAATTTGCATTGCCGCTGCCACATATAGATCGTCTTGTTCTACCATTTTCATAAAAACGTATAATTGATCACGTTTCAGCCCTGATTTAGAAGGATCTTTTAAAATTTTTGTAGACAGATCTTGTACGGCTTGACTTTCGCGCATTAACGATTTTTGCAATCCTTTCATCATTTCTGATGACGAGAAGTCAAAGTCGCCCTTGTTCGACATTTCTTTCAAATCGAAACTTGCAACAAAAACAGCATCTTGTGGGATAAGTCCCACCAAATTAGATACTTTATCGTCTTTACACGACAATAAAGTAAAGCCTATTAAGAGGCCTAGAACAATTGTTCTGATAAAACTCATGGTGAATAATTAATAGTGAATAACATTCGGAAGATTATGTAACCGAACACTATAACCGAATGCATAGCCATAATTCATAATTCAACAATTACCTTGAATTGAAGTAAATCCAGTATATTTTTGCAAAGCCACAGGGATATTGATGCCATCTGCAGTTTGATTGTTTTCGAGCAAAGCCGCCAATATACGAGGGAGTGCTAGTGAGCTGCCATTGAGCGTGTGTAGCAGTTCGGTTTTATTGGCATCGTTTCGGTATCTTAATTTAAGACGATTGGCTTGGAACGACTCAAAATTAGAAACAGAACTAACTTCTAACCATCTTTCTTGAGCTGCCGAATATACTTCGAAATCGTAAGTGAGTGCCGATGCAAAACTCATATCGCCACCACAAAGTCGTAAAATACGATAAGGCAATTCGAGTTTTTGAATTAATTTTTCGACATGTAATACCATCTCTTCCAACACAGTATACGATTCGTCGGGTTTGCGTACTTGTACTATTTCCACTTTATCGAATTGATGCAAACGGTTTAAGCCCCGTACATCTTTACCATACGATCCAGCTTCGCGACGGAAAACAAGGCGTGTAGGCAGTCAGCATTTTAGGTAAATCCTTATCATTCAATATCTCGTCTCGAAAGATATTGGTTACAGGCACTTCTGCTGTTGGGATCAAATAAAAATTATCGAGTACTGCATGATACATTTGTCCTTCTTTATCTGGCAATTGCCCCGTTCCAAAGCCCGAAGCTTCGTTTACCATCAACGGTGGTTGCACTTCAAAATAGCCTGCATCAATGTTATGATCCAAAAACATAGCAATCAAAGCGCGTTGAATTTTGGCACCTTGTCCTTTATATACAGGAAAACCCGCACCAGTTAATTTATTGCCTAACTCAAAATCAATGATATCATATTTTTTCGCAAGATCCCAATGTGGTACTTTATAAGCTAAATCAGGGATAGTTCCTGATTGTCGCACCACCACATTGTCGGCAGGCGTTTTGCCCTACAGGCACACTTTGATGGGGTAAATTGGGTAAGGATGACCAATTGGTCGTACAGTTTTTTCTCAATATCAGCCGCCTTTATTTCCAATTCTTTCGATTGTTCTTTTAAGCCAGCGGTTAATTCTTTTGCCGATTCGGCTTCTTTTGTGGCACCAGTTTTCATAAAGCCTCCAATTTCTTTTGCCAACAATTTTTGTTGGGCAAGGCAGTTGTCTAACTCATTTTGGATATTTTTACGTGCATCGTCCAATTCAATTACTTTATTAATCAAATCTTTTAGCGTCAAGTTAATCCCCCACACTGCGTGTGGGGTTAAGCATGGTAGCACCTCTTCGAGGTGCGATTGCCTAAAGTTGCAAGGTTTTTACAGTCATGCCTTTAGCTATTGTAACGCGCACCTCGAAGAGGTGCTACTATGCTTAACCCCACACGCAGTGTGGGGATTAACTTGACGCTAGCAAACCCCGCCTCGAAGAGGCGGTACTATGATTGGCTACGCTAGCACTCACGGCGGTTATACATTTATTTAAATGATAACATCGTTTATTTAGTGTCTACTGCTTAGAACAAATTTGTAACTGTTCAACCCTAAGGCACTCAAGCACCGCTCGCTTATTCTAATTAGCACAAAGGACACGAAGGGCTTTGTGCCCTTTGTGCCCTTTGTGCGCATTTTAGACAAAGCAGCTTAAAGCGAGTGTCTTGAGGTGTAAGGATTCACTCCTGTATATCCAGGGTTTTGGATCAGCTTTTTATTTCGATTCAACTCATCACGATGAATGGGTATAAAATACGATTTATCTTTCCATTGGCGTTTTTCTTCTCCGAAAAGATCAGTTACCTTGTAAGTGTAATTGTATTTTGTTTCATCATGTCGGTATTGATTTTGAAGCGGTATTCGTGGTTTTAATTTCGCGTCTACATCAATACCATGTAAACCGATTATTCCTGCCTGTGTCTTGGCAATCATCCATCTGCGAATGTCCCAATAACGTTGTTCTTCAAAACTCAATTCAAGGCGTCTTTCTTTTTGATAAATTGTCCGCAATTCATCTTTTGTGGCACTTTCCGGAAACATTGGGCAAATTATTGATTGCGCAAGATATTCAAATAACTTCGGGCTTCGCCTAATTCACCCTAACTCAATACAAGGCTTCATACCCAATTCATCACCACTTCGGTAAATCGGATAAAGGGAAAAGGAACCTCAGCTCTTTGTGTTTGGGGATCAATTTCACCATCAATAAATTTCTTTAAATAGTAGCCTGTCCTTGTACCATTCCATTTTTGACCTTCACCACTTCGGGAATCTAAGCCATGCCAAAAATCGCTTCTTTCAGGTTTGCTTGGATCCATTTGGTAATACCTGTTTGAATAATGCCTGCGGATCAATCTGATTTACCATATCGGGCTAGCGTTCGCGCCATTGCATACCATCGTACATTACCAGATGCATAAACCGTGGCTTCTGTTTTTGTATAAGTTGAGTACTTTATGCGCAGTGTTATTCCAATCGAATGCGGTTCCATCTGCCATGGCAAAAGCGTCAACAAATTCTTGTATCGGTGTATTTCCGCCCCAAGCATGATAGCCACAAGGCCCATTAAACCGAGCCATCTTGGTACCACTTTCATCTTTAGTACTGATGAAATAGCGAGAAAAGATCGCTTCTTTGCTGTCCTTTAGAAAGAAATTTTGAATCCCAATAGCCTTATCCTCCAAGCTTAAACCCGATCCTCCATAATCTGACAATTCATGTCCCATAGAATTATCCATTAACGATTTGGCGGCTGTTTTTGCGGCAGTCCATCTTTCTTGTCGAGTACCTTTGCTGTAAAAAAGCAAGTCCTTATTCGGATAAGCGGCTAGTAATGTCGACTTGCTGGTGGCGGTTGCTTCGTCATGCAAATCACTGGCAAGATCGGTCAATACTCGTGTTTTCAAAGCCATACAAGCCGCCAAAGTAGCTCGACCTTTTTGGGTATTGGCAAAGGTACGGTCTTTTAGGGCTACCGATGCACTATCAATATCAGCCAATACTTGGTCGATGCATTCAGTATAGCTGCTACGAGCAATCGAATAATCAGCTTCACCCAATTTTGTTAAACGCAATTGTAGTGGAACACCACCAAAACCACGTGTTAAGCGGTGGTAGAAATAGGCACGTAAAAAATAAGCTTCGCCTTTTAGCTGACTTCGTCCTTTAAAAGTAGCTTCAAAAGGAGCCTTGTCAATATTGGCGATAAAATCGTTACACGATCGGATATTAGCATATAAACGTTTCCATTGGTGTCCACTTTGGGTTTTAGCAAACCAGCCTAAATTAGCTTCGTTATATGCACCTTCGTTCGACTCTTTAAAACCACGACCTCCGTGGGTGAAAAGTGTTTCGTCTACTGCTGACGATTGGGTTTCTTCCGAAAAACCTGCGTCTTGAAAGGTGAAATAAATATCAAACATATACGCTTCTGCAGCACTGCCTTCTTTCCATATTTGCGTATCAGGTATTTGTGTTTTAGAGTCAATATCTAAAAAATCATCATTACAAGCCCAAGCTACAAAGGCGAGTAGGCTAATGCTTATTATTTTTATTGTTTTCATACTTTTAAAATTTAAACTAACTTTTACAACTCGAATTATGACTATTTGTTTTACAAACCTTGTTGCTACGCCGAACTGCGTTTCATAATTCATCATTCATAATTCCTTAGAAAGTTACCGATACACCTATGTTAATCACACGTGCTTGTGGATAATTAGTGCCTGCACTACTAGTACTTTCGGGATCTAAGTCTTTGGTGTTTGTAAATGTCGCTAAATTGAGTGCATTTACATACAAGCGTGCATGGGTGAAGAATTGGGTCTTTCCCATTATTTTTTGAGGGAAGTTATAACCTAACTCCAAATTCTTGAGCCGTACATAATCGGTTTTGTTCATCCAATAGGTATTGTTCTTTGCTGTACCACCACCCCAATAAAAGTCTTCTCTATTGTGTGCCCGAGGGTAATCGCCAGTGGGGTTTTCGGCTGACCAATGTTCATTATATGTTCGTTCGGTATAGTTACCAATATCGCCCGATTCGGTAAAAAAGCGTGTCCAAGCACCTGCGGCACCTTGAAAAAGCACTGTCAAATCAAAGTTTTTGTATTGCGCATACAGATTCAATCCGCCAGTAAAGGTTGGTTGTTGGCTTTTGTCGAACCTTTTTTTGTCATCATCAGTAATTTTACCATCACCATTAAGGTCTTTAAACTTCATGTCACCAGGTTGCAAACCAGCATCATTGGTAATTGAATACGTTGGACGGTTGGGATCGTTAATCTCGTCCCAATTACGAAATGCACCATCAAACACAAAATAGTTATCTGTTTGCATAGGGTGCCCGGTCGACTTTTGCCATTCGGGAGCTCCTGCGGCTTCATCCCAATAAGTGATTTTGTTTTTAGCATATCCTCCCGATAGGCTGACATTGTATTTGAAATCGCCTTGCTGATCTTGCCAATTCAATTTAAAATCAAATCCTTTATTTGTTACTTTCCCTATGTTTTCGGCGGGCAAAGTTAAGCCCGCACTTTCGGGAATAGAGGCATTTCTTTTCCATAATATCTTCGATCGATGATTGCTAAAGTAGTCAACTTCAAATGACAATCGATTTTTGAATAAACGTCCCTCAATACCCACATTGTAGTTGTTGGCACGTTCCCATGTGATGTCTTTATTGGGAAAAGTGCTGATTCGCAAACCTTTTTTATCTTTTCCATCTACTATATAACCCCACTCGTAATAGAAGTTCGATTCGTATTGAAATTCTTGCAATTTTTCTTCAAACCAAACCTGATCGTTCCCCATTTGTCCCCACGAAGCTCGAAGTTTAAAATAGGACAGAAACGAAAGATGGTCTTTCCAAAATTGTTCTTCGGATATTCTATAGCCTAACAACACGCCAGGAAAAAACCATATCGATTGTCCTTAGGGAACATATACGAGGCATCGTACCGCCACACAAA
The DNA here is from genome assembly GCA_022651775.1 of Drusus annulatus. Lineage (NCBI taxonomy): Eukaryota > Metazoa > Arthropoda > Insecta > Trichoptera > Limnephilidae > Drusus > Drusus annulatus. The sequence goes on from JAGWCC010002140.1 coordinate 9,292, forward strand.
TTCAGCAAGGTATTTCTCCGAGAAGTTGTATGCCACACGTCCAAAGTAATTCAATCTGGCGCGTTTCCAATTCTGTTTCCAATCACCACTTCCATTTGTTTTTTCTTGGTCACCTCCGGCTTGAAATGTTTCCACTGCTTTGGATAAAAATAATATCGACGGGAAAGCATCGAAATACATATTGTCGGATTGATCTTTTTCGGTACCAGCCACTACGTTTATAGTATGCTGTCCCACTTTTTTATCATAACTCAATATCCCACCAAGTACCAAATTGTATTGATCTTCGGAACTCATATTCAAAGATGGATCGGCATAATCAGGATAACTGATCACCTCTTGTAAAGCAGGGGTTCCACTGGCATCTAGCGATGTTTTATCCCAGGTATAGAGCGACCAGGGATGAAAGAACTTTTTGGTGTTTTTGATAAACTTATCATACGACACTGTCCCTGTAAATTTCAAGCCCTCAATCCAAGGTTGGGTAATTTCCAGTTTTCCATTTGTTTGGATATAGTATTGCTTATCTTGATTTTTACCTGTTTGACCGGTTACTGCCACTACTGGGTTTCGTCCGTATTCTTGTGCTGGCCCTGGTAAGCCATTAGGCCAATAGGCTGGGTCGGTAGGTCGCCCACGGGCCACAAACCACAAAATATCACCAGCACTTTGGGTAGGATAATTACGGTTTTCTTGACGCACCATGATCCCCATGCCCACTTTCACCCAGGGGTTGATGGTGGCATCTAAATTCAATCGCAAATTGTATTGTCGGAAATTGGTGGCGGAGTTTCGGTAAAAAGCGTCTTCGTATTTATAGCCTGCCGAACCAAAGTAATTCACTTTCTCGGTACCGCCTTCCAAACTTAGATTGTGTTGATTACGTGGCGACCATGTTTTAAGTGTTTCCTTAAACCAATCGGTATTTGGATACCGCCAAAGATCGCTTCCATTGGCATACATCCCGATGGCCTCGTCGCTATAAACCGGTTTATACTCTTTATTAGCTTCTCCCAAATTTAGGGTTTCGTAAGTTTTTATTATATACATGCTCATTAACCATACTGGCATATTGTGCCGCATTGGCCATTTTAGGTGTTTGTATTGGGTTGGCTCCATCCTTGATTGAAGGAGTAAGTAACCGGATGGTTTTCCTACATATCCTTTTTTTAGTGGTAATCAGAATTACGCCATTGGCTGCCCGTGCGCCATAAATAGCGGCAGATGCATCTTTTTAGAACCGACATACTTTCGATATCATTAGGGTCCAAACGGTCCAAACCTCCCGATCGGGCGGCTACCCCATCGATAACAATCAGCGGATCGTTATTCCCCAATGTATTCGATCCCCGAATCCGAATGGTCGATCCATCGGCACCTGGTTCGCCCGAAGCTTGCATGGTCATTACCCCCGCCATTCGACCTGCAATGGCGTTGAATAGATTGGTGGCGGGCGATTTCAATAAATCAGTTCCCTTAATGCTGGATACTGCACCGACTACGGTTTCTTTCTTTTGAGAACCATAACCAACAACAACCACTTCGGAAAGCGAACTGATTTCGCTCGACAAAACAACGATGATGGCACTTTTGCTGTCCACCGCCACCTCTTTGTTGAGGTAAGCAATTGACGAAAAGACTAAAATAGCGTTGGTGGAAACTTTAATACTGTACTTGCCATCGATATCGGTGGCCGTACCAGTGGTAGTGCCTTTTTCCACAACACTGGCATAAAGGGATGGTTTTCGCCTTGTTCGTTGATTTGGTTACGAAGATTGCTTTGTGCTGATACATAGAAATGACAGGTTAAAAACAAGGTGATCAAAAGCAATCGCCAGATAAAAATGGTTTCTCATAGCCATGATTTTAATTTTTTAGTTAAAAATAAATGGAGCTAATAAGTGTTTCTTAACCGTTGAAACGAATAATTGGACTGATAAAGAATGGATAAACTTGGTTAAAATGAAAAAGTGTTCGTCTTTTGCTGGTTTAGAAACTTACTTAAAAATAAAGTAAAACAATTCAAATGTGTTAATTAGTAGGGTGTAAAGTGATGTTGAGCAAGGTGCAAATAAGGAATAATAGTTCAACTATCGCTTACCGTCGCAACAAAGTTAATAATAATAATTGAATTGGGTAAATAAAAAAATGTTTTTTACATTTATAGAGAAGAAGCTGTCTGCGTGGGTTTCAATAGGGATGTCAACTAACGATTTTTATGCAATCTTTGAACAGGAGTGGGATGATGCTACCTCGATCAATAGAAACGTCAACTAAACGATTTTTACCCAATCTTTGTTGAACAAGAGGCGAGGCATGAAGGGCCGCCATACCTCAGCCTCAGCCTCAATGCCATTAAGTTAGGGAGTAACAAATTGACAATCAAATTAACGTAAATATTTGGTTTATTCGGAGTATCAAAGGCGTGCAGTCGCTTCATGAGACGTTTTTTAAGACACACAGCCGTGCGTCTCTACAAATGAATGATGGCTTTTCAGCACATGTGAGGCTGTAGGGGCGCACGGCTGTGGCACAAATCTCGCGCTTGAAAAAATCTTTATCAATCCATTACTCCTTAGCAATGGCATTGAGGCTGGTATGCCGCTCCAGGCGCACTCACCTCTTGTTCAACAGAAACCAAAAAAAACATTGAGTCTTGTTGATATGTTATCCGAACGGCTTTAGCCAAAATCTAAAATAATGCGATGTGATCATGCTCCAGCACTATTCAAATAAAAGCAAGTATTATTTTCGTTAGTTTGAAATGTTGATCGCATTTTGACTCCCGATTGAAAACAAAGCTTTGTGTTACGATAAACAAAGCTTTGTTTATCGTAACGCAAAGCTTTGTTTATCGTAACACAAAGCTTTGTTTTACGCCTTATATAGGCAAAAAACAGATAAAAACCCAAGCTGAATTAAGATAGTATGCTGATTTATAGCTTTCTGTAAATTGAACTACTTTAAATCAAGCCGTATTGGGCAATGGTAGGTGTCCACTTTCAACAAAAGGCTCTTAAAAGCGCTGTAAGGTGCCTTTACGAGGGTGCATAATAATTTGCATACAAGCCAGTGTGTATACCCAGCTATGAATTAGAAATTAGAAATTATGAATTATGAATTATGAATTATGAATTATGAATTGCTTCGCATTAGCACAAGCCTCGTAATTGCTTCGCATTCGAGTAATTGACGTTCCAGGTGCTACGCACGCTGTCAGGTCTGCCTGACAGCCTATCAGCTTTACAATAAAGATGGCACAGTCTTCCGATTCCGAATCAAGACCTTGGAAGCGTCAACCGAATGCGAAGCAATTCATAATTCATAATTCATAATTCACAATTCCTAATTCATAATTCATAATTCATAATTCATAATTCACAATTCCTAATTCAAATGTCGTGTAATTTATTTTTTGCTACTTTTGTACTTCATTAAATAATGGAATTGCATAAGGAGATGAAGGAAAGAGCGCGGAACCCTTGATATTACACATTGAAACAGGCGGAGATATTTGTTCTGTAGCCGTGTCGTCTGGCAATAAATTGCTATCTATTATCGACAAAACAGGACGTGATCATTCAGGGCACCTTTCCCCAATTATTGATCAAATGCTTCAAGAACTACACCTTTCATACACCCAATTGAATGCATTGTCATTCAGTATGGGACCAGATTCGTACACTGGTTTGCGGATCGGTTTAGCTACTGCCAAAGGTATTTGTTATGGAGTAGGTATTCCTTTAATTGGTATAGACAGCTTGCTGAGTTTAAGTTATGTATGCGGGCAAGAAATCCTCACCGAAGGGACGCTTATTTGCCCGATGATTGATGCGCGTCGACTGGAAGTGTATACCTGTGTATTGGATTGTAATCGAAAAACAATTAGCTCGACACAGGCAAAAATTTTGGACGAAAGTAGTTTTGCTGATCTTTTACCTGATCATCAAATGGTGTTTTTGGGGAGTGGTTCAGCTAAGTTTAAAGAACTGACAAATCACCCTAATGCCCATTTTGTAGACCTTACTGCTTCAGCGTGTGGCTTAATTCAACCAGCTTTGAGTACTTATCTGCAAAAAGATTTTCAGAATACTGCCTATTGCGAACCACTCTACCTTAAAGATTTTGTGGTAACCACAAATTAGTGGTTAGTGGTTAGTGATTAGTCCCGAAAGCGAAGCTACTAAGCACTAAGCACTAATCTCTAACCTACCGAAAGCGAAGCTACTAAGCACTAAGTAGTGGTTAGTGATTAGTGATTAGTCCCGAAAGCGAAGCTACTAAGCACTAATCTCTAACCTCTAATTAAGTGGTTAGCACCAACAAGCGAAGCTACTAATCACTAAGCACTAATCACTAACCTCTAATTAAGTGTCCTTAAATTAATAAATGATGAATAGTAAAAATTAAAAGAATTGCCGTTTTGACTTCAGGAGGCGATGCTCCAGGAATGAATGCTTTTAAATACGTTCTGTAACCCATTTGGAATTAATCATGGGCTCGAAGTACTTGGTATTCGCCAAGGTTACAGAGGGATGATGGAAGGGAATTTCGTGCAACTTCATTCGCAGGATGTAAGTGGTATCATCCAAACAGGAGGTACTTTTTTGCAAACTGCACGTTGTAAAGAATTTCGCACTCCCGAAGGGAGACAAAGTAACTTACGAGCAATTAAAATTAAATGGGATTGATTCGGTGGTAGTGATCGGTGGTGACGGTTCGTTTGAGGGTGCTAATTTGATGTGCCAAGAAACCGACATCAATATGATTGGTATACCTGGTACCATTGATAACGATTTGTATGGAACCGATTATACCATTGGTTATGATACGGCTTTAAATACTGTAATGAAATCGGTGGATATGATACGTGACACAGCCAATTCGCACAGCCGGATCTTCTTTGTTGAAGTAATGGGACGCGAGGCTGGATTTATTGCCATGAACAGTTGTATTGCTTGTGGAGCTGAAGTGAGTATGATACCTGAAGAAAAGAATCAAATTGAAAAGGTACGTAACTTCTTAGCAACACGGGGTAGTATGAAAAAGTCGAGTATTATTTTGGTGCTCGAAGGTTGTGAAGATGGAAACGCAATGGAAATTGCGGCGAAACTTAAACCCGAATTTCCACAATTTGATATCCGTATATCGATATTAGGACATATGCAAAGAGGCGGATCGCCAAGTGCCAAAGACCGTATTACAGCCAGTTTTATGGGTATTGCGGCAGTTGAAGCCTTGCTTGATAATCAAAAAAGTTTGATGATTGGCTGGGTTAACGAACGTCCTGTACATGTACCGCTAAGCAAAACTGTGAAATTACATAAAGGAATTGATCATGAATATGTAATGCAAGCCGAAAGTCTAGGAACTTACCTTCCTGCCGAATCGGCTCTTTAAATGCCTAAGTCCAGATTTTTAGGATTGAAGGATTTTTAAAGATTGTTTCCATCATGGGGCGTTGCCCCTATGGGAATATATTTCGCCCCTTCAAAGTTGCCAATGATTGTTCGTAAATAATACGTAACAACATCACAGGCAAGCCTGAAATAACTTCAGCACCCCCCTAAGGGCTCGTTTCACTCACGAAATTACTAAAACTGCACCCTAAGGCACTCGTTTTCACTCATACGGCCTAGGTGTCACTAAGGCGAATAAGGCACACGAAGGCGCACAAAGGCGTTTGCTCGGTGAAAAGGCGTTTACTCGGTAGAAAAGGCGTTTGCTCGGTTAAGAAAAGGTGCACAAAGTGTTTGCTCGGTAGAAAGGCGTTTGCTCGGGTAAAAGGCTGTAAGGGTAAGCGAAATAAAATGGCAGGTTAAGAAACCTTTTACTCCGAGTACCGACCTTTTACTCCGAGCAAACACCTTTTCTACCGAGCAAACACCTTTTCTACCGAGCAAACGCCTTTGTGCGCCTTCGTGTGCCTTATTCGCCTTAGTGACACCTAGACTAAGCGAGTGAAACGAGCGCCTTAAGGGTGCTGAGTAGTTGCAGGAATTTTACCATTTATTGCTAACTTTCTCAATTCCGAAAAATATATAAAGTACTTTACTAATCAATCATCTACCTCCCTTTTTTATCTAATAAAAAAGCAAATAAAGTGCAACTGCATAGTAAGTTCAATTTATTTATTATATATTTGCCATCAGAAGTGAAGCAATAAGAAAACAGTTTTGACACATTTAAACAGAACTACAATTAGACTAACATGAGGTATACTAAATTTTTGCAATTTGTTTTTTGCATAGTGTTTTTGGGAATCACTAATTATGGGCAAGCCACAATTTACTTTGTGAAACCCACCGCTACAGGTACTGGCGATGGTACTACAGCAACTAACGCTATGGGAAATCAAGCATTTGCAACAAAATTAAAAGATGCCGTAGCAGGCGATGTATTTAATTTGGGGGCAGGACAGTATACCCCTTACTATCTAGCCAGTGGCACATCACCCACCAGCATGACGCAATGGCGACAAGCTACCTTCTACATTAAGGCAGGGAGTGACCATCAATGGCGATGGTGGTGTTTATTTGAGTGGTGATGTAAACACAGGTGCTGAAACCGACAATGCCTACCATGTGGTTACTATTGCAGATAATCTGAACAATCCATCAACCTACACTCTAAATAATGTGATGGTTTGGCAAGGACATGGTAATGGTGGTGGCACCAACTCGCAAGGGGCAGGCGTGTTTGTGGGTCGTGGAGCCAAAGTGAAGTTTAATCAAATAATGGTATATAAAAACCATTCAACTGGACATGGTTCTAATATGTTTATCAATACAGGTGCCGAGGTGATATTTGATGGTATCGCCGAATTTTCTCTCAGCAACCACAGTACTAATCCCACCTCGGTGTGGGGAGGCGGATTGTCGGTATGGGAAGCCACAGTAACGGCCGAAGAGATGAAGTTTCAAGACAATAAAGCGGGTAATGGAGCGGGCTTGTACACCTACCGAAGCGTAGTGACCATAAAAAAAGCCACATTTTCGAATAATACTGCAAGTGATCATGGAAGGGGATTTGACAATTACAACAACAGTACCTTAAAAATCACCAATTCGGCAAGTTTCAGCAATAATACTTCGGGCACCTGGGGCGGTGGGGCACATAACGATTATTACTCGACCCTTGAACTCAATAACGCAACATTTACTAACAATACAGCTGTTGATGGCGGTGGCTTCCATGCCTCTCACAACAGTACAAGCACGATCAAAAACAGTACATTTACTGGTAACAAAGCCACTACAGGACATGGTGGAGCGATTGATAATTATTACGTTTCTACACTTACCATGTCCAACTGTGTGGTTAAAAACAACACTTCAGGCTTGTGGGGCGGCGGAATACACAACGATGCCACCTCCAAATTACTGTTCCGCAAAGGCGAAATTAGCGGAAACACGGCACCACATGGAGGTGGTTTTCATAATAGCCATAGTTCGACAGCCGAATTATACCATATCATCATACAAGATAACACTGCTACCACGCATGGTGGTGACATTAACCAATATGGAGGTCCCATGTCGGTGGATAGCTGTACCATTAGTGACAATAAAGTAACCGCAGGCGTGGTTTTTTTTTTTGGCCCCCCTTGGGGGG
>JAGWCC010002143.1:0-14160 GCA_022651775.1 Drusus annulatus
TCAAAGAGGAGCAAGAGTTTGCTTATTCTATTTTAGAAGATATCCGCTGGCTGGGCTTTGACTGGAAGATCGTCTCTTTTTTGCTTCCGATTATTTTGACGAATATTATAATAGTGCTGAACTTTTGATTGAAAAAGGGAAGGCTTATGTCTGTGAATTGACCCCAGAACAAATGAGAGAATATCGAGGAAGTCTCACTGAGCCAGGCAAAGAAAGTCCATCCTGAAACCGTTCAGTTGAAGAAAACCTCAATCTTTTCCGCCTTATGAAAGCTGGCGAATTTGTTGATGGTAGCCGCACCTTGCGAGCTAAAATTGACATGACTTCTCCCAACATAAATATGCGTGACCCGGTTATCTATCGAATTATGTGATCCACTCACCACCGTACTGGCGATGATTGGTGCATCTATCCAATGTATGACTATGCCCATCCGATCGAAGATGCGATTGAGGGAATTACTCACCCATTTGTACTCTCGAATTTGAAGATCATCGTCCTCTTTATGATTGGGTGCTTGCGGAAATTGGTAAATGGAATCCGGCTCCCCAGCAAATCGAATTTGCTCGTCTTGCAGTGACCAACATGGTGATGAGCAAGCGAAAATTGCGTGCTCTAGTGGAAGCGGGTATCATGGATGGTTGGGACGATCCTCGGATGCTTCTCCCTTCGGGCTTGCGTCGTCGTGGCTATACTCCAGCAGCAATCCGTGATTTTTGTGATCGAATTGGAGTGGCAAAAGCCAATAGTACAGTAGATGTGGAATACTTAGAGCATTGTGTTCGAGAAGACCTAAATAATACTGCCAAGCGTGGGATGGCCGTGATCGATCCGGTTAAAGTAAAAATTACCAACTGGCCGGAAGGGCAAGTGGATTGGATGGAGAGCGAAAACTATCCAAATAAGCCAGAAGATACTCGGAAAATCCCATTTGCTGGAGAGCTTTACATCGAGCGAGAAGACTTTATGGAGAATCTGACCGGTAAATTTTTCCGAATGGCTCCAGATAAAGAAGTTCGACTGAAAAATGGTTATATTGTTCTTTGCACTGGAGTCGTGAAAAATTCGGCTGGTGAGATTGAAGAGATTCATTGCACTTACGATCCGGACAGCAAGACCGGTGGTCTCACAGCAGGACGGAAAGTTAAAGGGGTGCTTCACTGGGTGTCTGTAGCTCATGCGATTGACGTAGAAGTTCGTCACTATGACTGGATTTTCATTGATAAAGATCAGCTACCTGAAGGAGTAGAAGGGCAAGAAGTAGATGGCAGTATCTTGAACCCGAATTCTAAAGTAGTGATTTCAGGAGCTAAAGCCGAGCCCTCACTGGCCGATTCGGCAGGAAATTATCAATTCCTCCGTATGGGCTATTACACTAAAGATGAAAAGCTTTGCACCGATGGAAAACCTGTTTTTGGACGAATTGTATCTTTAAAAGATTCTTTTGGAAAACAACAACATAAGTAAAATCTAAGAGCAATCTTTCATGTGGAGGTTGCTCTTACTATTTTTTCAAGTGAAGTTGATTTTTGGGCAGTAGCTTATATTTTGAGAATGGCTTTATCTATTTCACTATTTTGAAGTGGATTAATTAGAGAAGTTTTTTTGGATTTGTGTTTTGGAGAGAGTGGTACTGACTAAATATTGTTTTTCTAGAGACAGAGTAAAAAGTGACATAAACAGGAACTAGATAGAGTAAAAATTGCATTTGATAATCATTATTGATATACTTAGTATAGATAGAACTCTATAAAAAAGTAGTATTGGCATTGTATATGTTCTAATATCTTTTATCAGAGTTCCTTATCGTACGAAATATGAGGGCTAAAGGTAGTAGAGTATAATTGTTTGTGGAAAGTAGGGAGAAATAAATGAGAAAAAAGTGTAGGAAAATAGTCAAGTATGGACTGTTGCTTGGGATCGTTCTGGGGACAAATGTCAATACTTCCTATGGAGCATATACCAGCTTTGTAGGAAATGGCCAGACTGTCTACGATGAAGAAGTGGATACTATTGAACAATGGGTTGCCGGTGGTGGAAAAACGATTGGTACTACTGTAAAAGCAGGAGGGGCTCAAGCGATTGATACGGATGGCCTAGCAGAGGATACAACTGTAAATAGTGGTGGAGAACAGCGAGTTGTAGGGAAAGCTACTGGTACAATTGTCGATGCTGGGGGTACTCAAAAAGTGAGCGGCACTTCAACTGGAGCGACCATTGGGGGCACTCAGTATATTTATATACATGGTACTTCTACAGGAGATACCATAACAAATGGCGGAATTCAAGAAATTGATGCAGGAGGCACGGCCACAGGTACCATTGTCAATACTGGAGGGATGCAAAAGGTAAGCGGCTCTTCAAGTGGAGCCACAATTGATGGGGGAAGCCAGTACATTTATGCAGGTGGTACTTCTACGGGAGATAGCATAACAAATGGCGGGACCCAAACAATTTATGGCGGAGGAACCGCGACAGGTGGGACTCTAAGTAATGGCGGAGCTCAAGAAATTTATGGTGGAGGAACCTCGACAGGCGCGACTTTAAGTGCTGGTGGGATTCAAGCGATTAAGGAAAATGGTCTAGCAGAGGATACAATTATCGATGCTGGTGGGATTCAAGCGATTGAGGTAGATGGCTTAGCAGAGGATACAATTGTCAATGATGGTGGGGAGCAGCGGGTTGTAGGTGCGGCCACAGGCACGATTGTCAATATTGGGGGTACTCAAAAAGTGAGTGGCACTTCAACTGGAGCGACCATTGGGGGCGTTCAGTATATTTATGGAAACGGCCATTCTTCTAGCGAAACAATCATCAATGGAGGCCATCAAGATATCGCTCTGGGCGGAGAATCGACAAATGCTACGATCGATGCTGGCGGAAAGCAATCGGTATGGGGAACAGCTACCGGAAGTATTGTAAATGGAGATCAATATCTATATGATGGCTCCATTTCACACAATGTAGAAGTCCAAAATGGTGGCACGATCCAAATCATGGAAGACGGGACAAGACTGACTGGCCAAACTAATTTAGATGGTGGAAGTATCCATATGAATAGCTCTTCTCCTGGTAGCTTCATCACCACTACAATTGACCACTTAGAAGGCACTGGTGACATTCATATGAATACAAATATTGGAAAGCTTCAAGGTGATTTGATTACAATTACTGGAGATAGATTTGGAGATTTTAAAGTTCATTTGCTAAATCAAGCCGGGGCGGTGGTTGATCCCAATCGACCTTTGATCCTAATTGATAATCTAGGTGGTGGCGGTAGCTTTACGTTAGGTAATATAGGTAATGTAGTTGAAGTAGGGGGCTTTAAATATAAAATGGATCAAAATAGCAATCGCTGGTTGATCCGTTCTACCCAAATCCCAACCTCAACAAGCCAAGCTTTTATTGGTGGACTGTATGGAAACTATCTGATTAAATATGCAGAGAACCAGACTCTTCTGCAAAGGCTGGGGGATCTACGAAGTGGCCAGGGCAAAGGAGAGATATGGGGCCGTGTCTTCGGCGGAAAGTTTACTGTAGATTCTAGTCAATTTATTCCTTCTTATGATATGTCATATAGTGGTATGCAGGTAGGGAGGGGATCGTAAAATCTCTCTCTCTAAAGATCGAGGAGACATCTATCTAGGTGCTACCTTTGGCTATTTAAAGGGAAGCCAAGACTACAAAGTCGGCCATGGCTCAGTTGATTCAAAAAGCCTAGGTCTTTATGGTACTTTTGCGGCTCCCACAGGTTTTTATGCGGATATTCTTGTCAAATACGGGTGGATGACCAATGACTTTAAAGTCTTAGATACTGCTGGTGCATCAGTCACAGGAAGTGACCTGGATACCAACGGAGCCTCTTTTTCTTTTGAAGTAGGTCAAAGAATTTACTATAAAAACCAAAAAGAAAAAAAAGGCTGGTATATAGAGCCTCAAGCTCAGATCAGTTATAGCTATCAAGATGGGGGAGAATTTAAAGCCTCCAATGGCTTAAGAATTGATGTGGATAGCCAGACTTCGCTGCTAGGCCGAATTGGTTTCTTGACAGGCTATGAAATCAAAAAAGGAAATCATCCAATAAATGTGTATGCAAAAGCTTCTTATGTCCATGAATTTGATGGGGATTTAGGATTCCGATTAAATAATGTATCGGCTTCTGAAAGCTTTGGTGACTCTTGGTGGACCTATGGATTTGGTTTAACGACCCAGCTCGGAACCAACCATAATTTTTATCTTGATCTAGAGCGAGGATCTGGAGGGAAATTTGATCAGCCTTGGTCTATTAGCGGGGGATATCGCTATCAATGGTAAAAAAAAGATGACTTGTCAATTGGACAAGCCATCTTTTTTTAGGGATTTATTTTTAATTTAAATAATAATCAAATTTTTGAATGAAACAGCCCATTTGATCTAGGAGATTTTTCCATACAAACTCCGCAAAAGGAGTGATATTTTTTTCAGTTGAATATTGATCTAAGGTTCTGAAATATTCGTTTTTATCTTCTTTAGTGAGGATAATTGGTAATAGATCATTTTCCAAAAGGATATAGTTCATCAAAAGACGGCCAGTTTGGCCATTGTTGTCAGGGAAGGGATGGATTTTTGTGAATTCTGCATGGATCCAAGCGGCTTGTTCGATAGGATTTCCTTCTGATTTCAACCCAATATCTACAACAAAGTCTTTCATTTTTGGTCGTACTTTTTCAAAGCTCGGGGGTACATGCAGTCCTTCTCCTCGAAGAAAAACATTGTGATCTCGATAAATTCCGCCACTACGAGGCAAAGTTTTTTCATTGATATCTTTGATTAGACTTTCGGTAAGTGGTACTTTTTTGAAATTTAAAAATTCGATAAATTGGAACGATTCTTTTGCATTTTGAAGTTCTTCCAGGTCCACAAGAGTGGTATTGGCAGAGACTACTCCATCCTCGAGAATAGTTCGGACTCCATTCTCATCGATTCGATTGCCATCAATGGCAGTGGTGTGATGGACATAGGACAAGACGAAAGCTTGATCCCATTTTTCCCGTTCCTCCGGGGTGAGCAAGAGATTGATTTTTTTGCAAAGTTCTTTTTTTGCCATTACTTCTGGGTTCATCATGAAAACTACCTCCTCTAAATTATTTTTTGAAAATAAAAACCATAAAGAGTATTAATAGATTCGTTTGGTTCCCTAAAAATATAATTCGCTATGAAATAAAAGTCCCCTTCAAAATTGACTTATTTTTTTTAAAAGAGTATCCTTAAGATGAATTAAATATTGAGTCGCTAGGGGTGTCGCAAGGCTGAGAAGGCAATTTTTGTCTAACCCTTTTACCTGATGCAGATAATGCTGCCGTAGGAAATGCAAAAAGATAAAGGAACCTAGCGAGTAAGAAGCAAGGTTTCTTTTTTTAGTGGAAAAATAAGGAGGGTAATTGATGAAATTTTATAAAGCTTTATCGATCGCTGGCAGTGACCCCAGTGGCGGAGCAGGAATTCAAGCAGATTTAAAAAACTTTTTCTGCCTTAGGAGTTTATGGCAGCACAGCGGTTACTGCGATTGTTGATGAAAATACATTAGGTGTGTATGGGGTTCGCCCAGTTCCGATCTCTTTTGTAGAAGGACAAATTCGATCGGTTCTTGATGATATTGGGGCTCATGCAATTAAGATTGGAATGCTCCATTCATCCGAATTGATTCATTCTGTGCGGCAAGTATTGAAAAATTATCCAACCATACCCATTGTATTGGACCCGGTTATGGTTGCTACTGCTGGAGCAGAAAAATTGCTTCAAGATGAGGCAATCGAAACCTTCAAATCAGAATCATTTCCTCACGTTTTCTTGATCACAATTAAATATTCCAGAAGCCGAGCTTCTACTAGGTGAGAAATTAGAATCCCAAAAGGATCTTCCCTTGGCCGCAAAAAAATTAGCCCGGTTGCAGGGTCAAAATGTATCGGTATTTTTAAAAGCAGGTCATCTAAAAGAAGACCAGTTAGTGGATATTTTTTATAATGCTGAAACCGATCAAATGATTGAGATGCCAAGCAAGAGGATTTTTACAAAAAATACTCATGGAACTGGTTGTACATTATCTTCGGCGATCACCGCCTTCTTGGCCCGAGGGTTTTCTCTCGATGAAGCAGCGGTGAGGGGAAAAGAGTATATCTATCAGGCCATTCTTTCTGGGTCAAAACTTGAAATCGGGAAACGAAATGGGCCGGTAAATCACTTTTGGAATGTAGCAGATTGGGGGAACGATCAATGAATTCAATTGAAGTTGCAGAGAAAATCGCTCTTGTCTTTGAAGAAATTCAGGCCCAAAATCCATTAGTCCAGTGCATTACGAATAGAATAACGATTAATGATTGTGCTAATGCACTTTTGGCAGTTGGAGCCTCACCAGTGATGGCGGCGGGGCATGATGCAGCTGAGATGGCAGAGCTTGCAAGTAGTTTGGTGCTAAATATTGGCATGATCAATACAGGGACTGAAAAAGCCATGAGAGAAGCTGCACAAGTAGCGACTCGGCGAGGGATTCCAATTGTATTAGACCCTGTAGGGGCTGGAAGTACTCCGACTCGCTTGCGACTGGCTCAAGAGTTGATTCAGGATCAGAAGATTTCGATTATCCGAGGAAACTGGAGTGAGATCAAAGCGATTGGACAAGGGCTTCTTTTGATGAAAGGAGTAGACAGTTGCAAAAATGATACTCCTCAAGTTGAACTTCTAAAAAAATGGGCCCGAGAGCTACAAGTTGTATTGGCGGTGACTGGAAAAGAAGACTGGATCACTGATGGAGAAAGAATCTGTCGGGTTTTTAACGGCGATTCTAAATTGCAACAAATAACCGGAACCGGCTGTATGAGCGCTTCTTTGTGTGGTGCTTATGCAACAAGCGGAGCAGGAGCTTACTGGGGAGCCCTTACGGGTGTTTTGACCATGAGCCTAGCAGGAGAATTGGCCACAAGAAAATTGACTCCCCAAGAAGGTAGTGGAACTTTGCGAATTCGGATTATTGATGAGTTGAATCTATTAACGGTTGCAAAAATAAAACAAGAGAGCCAGGTGAGTTATGAAATTTGATTCTCAGATATTAGCCCTCTATTTAATTGCCGATAGTTGTTATGATCGTCTAGTGGAAAGAACAGAAGAAGCTTTACAAGGGGGAGTAACGTTTGTTCAGCTCCGAATGAAAGATGAAGAAGGAAAAGCTTTTTTTGAAATGGCGGTTCAAATGAAAGCACTTTGCGATCAATATCAAATCCCTTTGGTGATTAATGATCGAGTGGATATTGCTTTGGCAGTGGATGCGGCAGGAGTTCATTTAGGACAAACCGATTTACCTGTAGAGGTGGTTCGAAAGATATTGGGTCCAGAGAAGATCATTGGGATTACCGGGAGAACGAAAGAGGATTTTGAGAGGGCTGCAAAAGCTGGAGCTGACTACGGTGGCGCTGGAGCGTTTGTTTTTACAGGGACCAAGGCAGATTGCCTTTTGATGACTTTGGAGGAATTTGAAGAGCTATGCAGCCAATCACCGATTCCACTTGTAGGGATTGGCGGAATTACTACAGAGACTAGTGGAAAGATTCTTTCTGCTGGTGCGGCGGGAGTCTCTGTTTGTTCGGCGATTTTAGGAGCCCCAGATATCCAAAAAGCTGCATCAAAATTTCTGAGTGAAAAATTATAGTATGATATAATAGGACAAGTTGGGATGAAAATTCCAACTAAATTATTCATTCAGGAGGATTCGGTGTGAGAATTTTATTATTTTTGATAACAAACTTTGCCATTACAACTGCATTAGGGCTCATTGGTTATATTGCACTCAACTTTTTAGGGATCGACACAGAAGGTATGGGTGGCCTGCTGGTTTATAGCTTGGTTATCGGTTTTGGAGGCTCTCTTTTTTCTCTTTTGATGTCCAAGAGTATGGCCAAAAGATCGGTCGGAGCTATGGTGATTACTCAGCCACAAAATGAGACAGAACGTTGGTTAGTCCAAACGATTGAGACTCAATCGCAAAAATTAGGAATTAAAATGCCCGAGGTGGCAATTTACCAAAGTGATGATATGAATGCCTTTGCGACAGGGGCCTTCAAAAATAGTGCGCTAGTTGCGGTGAGCACTGGGCTAATGGAGCAAATGACCCGTGATGAAGTAGAAGCAGTCTTAGCTCATGAGATGTCTCATGTAAATAATGGTGATATGGTGACGATGTCATTGCTTCAAGGTCTGGTGAATACTTTTGTAGTCTTTGTTGCTCGATTGGTCTCGGGCTTGATTGCCAAGAATAGAGGAGCTCGGACACTGATCTACATGGGTCTTCAGATGGGGCTTATGTTTTTAGCTAATATGATCATTATGTGGTTTAGTCGTCGTCGGGAGTATTATGCAGATGCAGGGTCGGCTGATCTGGTAGGGCCTACCAAAATGATTGGGGCTCTGAAAAAATTGCAACAACCTCGCCTTCAAGAAGAGATGCTTGAAGGATTGGCGGCTTTTGGAATTTCAGGAGCTCAAGACTCACTCTTTAGCACTCACCCATCCTTGGAGAACCGAATTCAAGCTCTTCAAGAAGCAGCTTATAAAGTCTAAGAGTAAAGATAAAACTTTTCTTTTATTAGAAAGGTTTTATTTTTTTATCTAAATCTGGGAAAAGAAGGATAAAAATAGTGAGATTTATGATATAATATGGGACAGGGTAATTTCATTACTCTAGGTTTATCTTTGAAGGAGGAAATTTATAATGGATCGATTTTCAAGAGATTCTGTAGGTACTTCGGGTTCTTCTCGAGTACAAGCAGGAATTCAAACTTTTATGGCCAATGTTTATGGCTGGATGGCAGCAGGGCTGTTTATCACTGCAGTGGTTTCCTATTATGTGGCAAACTCTTTTACCTTGATTAAGTTAATTTACACAATCCCCTACGGGACATTAATCCTTTTTGGACTTCAATTAGGATTGGTATGGATGATTGCTGGGCGAATTGATAAGCTTTCAGCAGAAGTTGCAACTGGATTGTTTTTAGTCTACTCGGCTTTGACTGGTGTTTCTTTGGCACCGATTTTCTTGATCTATACAAAAAGCTCAATCGCCAGTGTTTTTGCAATTAGCGCTGGGACTTTTGGAGTGATGAGTCTTTATGGCTATACCACGAAAAAAGACCTTTCCTCTTGGGGAAGCTATTTAATGATGGGTCTGATTGGGATGATTATCGCAACCATCGGAAATGTATTCTTCTTTAAAAATACAGGATTATCAATGGCTCTACCTTATATTGGGGTTCTTCTCTTTGTAGCATTAATTATCTACGACACCAATAAACTTCGCCGTATGGGAGAAGAATTAGATGGAAACGAAGAAGCGATTCGCAAGTATGCAGTCTATGGTGCTTTGAGCTTGTACTTAGACTTTATCAATCTCTTTATTTACTTACTTAGAATTTTAGGAAACCGCCGATAAAAGCCAAAAGCACTTTCCCGGTTGGGAAAGTGCTTTTTTTAAGAAAAGGTGATCAAATGGATCGGTTTAAAAAGGAAATCGAAGGCTTTCAAAATCAAATCAATCAATGGCAAAAGAAGTATCCTCAGTGGGGAGAAAGTATTGTTTTTAATGAGGATTTACTCAAGCTAAATCCATCGGAAGTACGATTCATTTTGGTGGGAGATAACCCAGGCAAAGAAGAGCAAAAAGCGAAAAGATATTTAATCGGCACTGCTGGGCAAGGAGCTCGTCGTTTTTTTGAAGAAACTGCTCGTTTGGTGGACTCTTTTGACCGCCAAGTGATGGTGCTAAATAAGACTCCGTTCTTTACTCCCTCAACAATGGATTTAGGCGAATTATCCGAAGTAGAAGCCTTGCTCGAAGAAAAGCCAAAATATATGGCTCAGCTTATGGTTCGATTCCAGCAAATTTTAGGATGCCCCCTCTGGGTCACTGGCTTTGGGGGTTGCCGAAATGCCAAAGGAGACTGGAACTTTAAGACTGCTAAAAGTCGTCGTCTCGCTCCTTTTTTCAAAGCCTTAAGAGAAGAGATTGAAAAATCCAAAGTGGCAGATGACAAGCTTGGTTTTTTTAAGCACTTTTCCTATGCCCATTTCCAAAAAGATATTCATCGAAATGGAATTCCTACAGATTATTTACAATCTCTCTCGGAGATTGGGAGCGATTATAAGATTAATTTTTCGGATGCAAAATAAGGAAAGAAAAATCAATTCGACATCTTTGTAGGCAGGTTATGAATAAAAAGTAGCGAAATTATCAAGATGGAACATTTTTAGTTGAATGAATTCCCTTTTGAGTGAAGATAAAAAAGAAGTGAGGTAAAAGTGTGCAACTAGTACATTTAGCTTATCAAGACGAACAATGGTTGCTATGGCTAGAAGGAGAACCTTCTGAGCAAGAAGATAAAGAAACTCCGTTTGGAGGAAGCGAAAAAGACTTAAAAGAATTTTGGTCTCTGTTTTGGCAATCCGAAGAAGATGCTGAGACAACGGAATCTCTTTTTTGGCCTTCTCCAAATTTACAAAATTATACTTTTTATTTACCCAGTGTTCAGGGGGAACCAGTCCAATCAGAATTTTTTCTCTGTTCGGTCAATCAAGATAAAGCGACGAGAACCTCATTTTCGGTTTTGGCACTAACTATTTCATCTCAAGAAGCTCAAGGGATTTGCAAGGCTGCTTCGGAGCAGGCTCGATTAGTCACCTGATTTCGTGCGGCTCCAGAGCTTTGTGCTTGGCATCAATTATTTGAATTTTCCAGCCAACTGGCTTTAGGTGGAAGCTATCTCCCCTCGTTGGAAAAAAATGACAAAAAAGAGTGGGCTTCTAGTTGGCTTCCTATGCCTTCAATGGGTGAGCAAGAGTGGCTGATCAAATGGAGCCAACAAGCTCCGGGAGTTATTTTGGCCGGTTTTTCGGGAAGTCGTTTTGAATTAGCTCAAAAGATCATTCAAAAGGAACTCAATCGTATTCTGCGCCGCGAAGCAGCGGAGCGAATCAGCGAAGAGAAACAGCGTCAAGAAGAAGGAATGGAGAAATTTTCTCCTTATCTGCAAAAGATGATTGCAGCAGGTACTTTGTCAGTAGGTCGAGAAAAGGCCAATCGAAAAGGAAACCTTCATGACCAATGGATTCGATCGTTAAAAAGCCCGGACTGTGAATTGCCTTTTTCCATGATTGAAGGAGAGAGATTATTTGAAGAAATTTCTCAATGGTAAGAACGGTTCTTACACTGGCGCAGCGCTCCTTTGCGCTTAGCTTTGTCTTTGTCTGAGCCAGTGGAAAAAGGAATTTGGCCAGTGACTTATTGGTTACAATCAGCAGCAGATGCAGATAAAAGGATTTCTTTGTCCCAATTGTGGAAGGGCAAAAAAGAACCAAAGATTGAAGGAGTTAATTGGGAAGGCTCTTTGCGAGAGTGGGTATTGACCACATTGGGAGGCGGATGTTTGATTAGCCCCAAAATCAATTTTTCCTTACGGACTTCTTCGCCAGAAGGGTTTAGTTTAAATACTTCTGAAATCGTTACTTTTTTAGAAAAAGAAACACCCCAACTTTTAGAAAATGGCTTTGTTTTCTTGTTGCCCGAAGGATGGCAAGGATCGAGAAAGCTTACTTTAAAAGCCCAAGGAAAACTGCAACCAATCTCTGGGGGAGTTGGGCAAAGTAGAAATTTCAATTTATCCTGGAATTTATCTCTCGACGGAGAACCGCTGACCCAGCAAGAGATTCAGTCATTGCTTGTCTCGGAAGATGAATTGATCGAATTTCGTGGTCGTTGGGTTCAGGTTGATCAAAGGGAAGTACAAAAATTGCTGACCCAGTGGAAAAAGCAATCTGAAAAGACACTCAGTCTGGGTGAAGCACTTCAGATGAGCTTGGCTGGAGAATTTTCCGAAGGTCCAATGCTGGATAGCTTGGAAATGGACGACTCTCTGACTGAATGGACTCAGGCCATTGTTAATCGTAAATTTGAAGAATTACCAGTTCCTGAGACTTTGCAGGGGGTGCTTCGTCCTTATCAGATTCGTGGATTTTCTTGGTTGGCTTTTCTGGCTGAATTTGGTCTGGGTAGTTGTTTGGCTGACGATATGGGTCTCGGCAAGACGATTCAAGCGATTGCTTTTTTAGCTCATTTAAAGAAAAGTATGCCCGAAAAAGCGTTTCTTCTTGTTTGCCCTACTTCTCTTTTGGGGAATTGGTATCGAGAACTTGAGAAATTTTGGCCCGAATCGATTGTATATATTCACCATGGCACTGCACGGAAGCCGGAAGAATTCAAGACCGCTGTAGAACAAGGTGCAGTGATTTTGACTACTTATTCTCTTTTAAGCCGAGATGAAGAGCTCATCTGCTCGGTTGCTTGGGGAGCCTTTGTACTTGATGAAGCTCAAAATATCAAAAATCCTTTGACTCGCCAGGCTCAAGCCTCAAGACACATTCAAGCTTATGCTCGAGTAGCTCTGACCGGAACCCCTGTAGAGAATCATGCTGGCGACTTATGGTCCATTCTACAGTTTTTAAATCCCGGAATTTTACCAAGCTGGGGTCGCTTCCAAAGAGAGTTTCTACGGCCCATTCAGGAAGAACAGAACGAAGAACAATTGGAACGATTACGAAAAATTGCGTCGCCGTTTCTATTACGCCGCTTAAAAAGCGATCCGACCATTGCACCGGACTTACCAGACAAAGAAGCATTAAAAGTAATTTGTTCCTTAGGGGCTAAGCAGGCTCAGCTCTATCGAAAAATTCTAGCTGAAGCAGAACAAAATCTAGCAGAAGCCAAAGGCATGTCTCGTCGAGGATTGATTTTAGCGACCTTAACCAAGTTAAAGCAAGTTTGTGCTCATCCGTCTTTAGTGGATGACTCCTGGGCTGCTAAGCGAGCTGAATCAGGTAAGCTGGAACGTCTGGAAGAGATGATTGATGAGATTGTTGAGAATGGTGGAAAGTCCTCGGTATTTACCCAATTTATCGATATGGGGAAAAAACTTCGTTCCACCTTGGCCGATCGATTGGGCAAACCGGTTCTTTTCTATCATGGTGGATTGACCCGTACTGATCGAGATGCTTTGATCGAACGTTTTCAAGCAGAAGAAAATATTCCGGTTCTTATTCTTTCTCTGCGAGCTGGCAGTACAGGGCTTAACTTGACTGCTGCAAGCCATGTTTTCCATTACGATCGTTGGTGGAACCCTGCTGTCGAAGATCAGGCCACTGATCAGGCTCACCGAATTGGTCAATTGAAAGATGTGCAAGTGGTTCATCTGGTTTGTGGGGGGACATTAGAAGAGCGAATTAGTGAACTCATTGAAAGAAAAAGAAGTGTCGCCACTGGCTTGGTTGAAAGCGGCGAGACCTGGCTTACAGAACTTTCAGGTCAAGAACTTTCCCAGCTGTGGGGACTTGACGAGGACAAGGGGGATGTCATATGAGACCCAAAAAAATAACTGCACCAGAACGAGCTTGGTGGTGTGCTGAATGGCTTGAAAGTGCTCGTCATGGGGGACTGAAAACCCGCCTACAAAGAGGGAAAATTTTGGCCAAAGAAGGACGAGTCCAAGAAGTCCTACTTGAAGCCGGGCTTCTTCAAGCAGAGATTCGGATGTCTCCATTGATTAAATATCGCCCGACCATTCAATGGCCGGTTCTCTCGGACTCGAAGCGAGATAAAGTACTGGAAGAATTAGAAAAAAAGCCTCATGTTCTGGCCCAATTACTTAATGGCCAATTGAATTTAGAATGGAAAGAAATTTTTGAATCGGTCGGAATGGAATTATTTCCCAAAGAGTTGGCCGAACTAACGATCGATTGTAGTTGTGGTGACCCTCAGCATTTATGTACTCATCTAGCAGCTCTCTATCACATCGCGGCCGATGAATTTGAAAGAAACCCAGCCGGTTGGTTGGTATTCCGAGGAATTCCTACTGAATCCTGGCAGAAAGCTCTCCCTCTGATTTCAGAAAATGGTATGGAAACAGTCGAAGAATTTACTGTCCAGGGATTTTGGGAAGGTGAGAAGTTGACTGCTCTTCCGGTCAATCAAAATAGTCCGTTAAATTTACTACAAAATTTAGGGCCTTTCCCCTGGGGGCCCCCAAAGGGTTTTTTTAGGGCCAAAAAGGGCCAAAAAAAACCGAAAAAAAGGGGAAATTTAAAAAA
>JAGWCC010000230.1:1200000-1522039 GCA_022651775.1 Drusus annulatus
TAATAATAATATTATTCTAAAACGTTTTTCTGGGGTAGGCTTACAAAATGTGATGGAACGAGTTTTTTTTTTATAATTAAGCCGAAAAAAATTCAAGGCTTTATTGTGTCTAAAAAGTTTGTTCGTGAAGAAACGTTTTTTTTTCTTATATACAAAGCGTTTCCAGCATCAAAGCAAAACAGGCTATTTATCACTAAGTACAAGTTCACAGTTTAATGTTGCTTATCCGGAAAGTTCTCTTGGCCAGGTCTATCAATCAACCAGCGGGCGCATTTTTACCCGAAATTAAAAAATACATGATTAATTTTCCATCCCTGCAAATGGACACGCGCCCAAACGGAGAATCAAATGAAGCTATAAATCACATTTATTCCGGGTAAAATAATCTTCACCGCGACGGTGGGCCAGGGCTGAAATCCGATGCGCATAAACATCGAATTATTTAAGAAGCAAGAAGAAAAAAATATGGGAAAAGACGGGATGCAAATATAGAAAAATAAATTTTTCATAAAAAAAACACTTTTTTTAGTTAGTACTCAAAATACACATCGATTATGTTTTAAGAATGCAAGGCTAATATGAGCGTAATGGATAGGATCAAGAAAGGGACGCTTAGATGGTTTGGGCATGTAGAGCGAATGAACGAAGAAAGGAGTGTGAAAATAATATATGATGCGAAAGTGAATGGAAGACGAAGTCGAGGTCGACCGAGAAAGACATGGCACGATCGAGTTAATCAAATACTTGAATCGAATCATGTGAAGACAGAGTTATATGGCGGTCCGTCCTCTCTGCTTACCCCTGCGGGGAAACGGCGTGATGGTTAGTTAGTTTTTTTTTTTGTTTACATATTTGTTTAAATATGCAGAGTTCGCGGTGTATTCATAATAATTACAGTTTTTGGATTATGTTCTGTTAAACAATCTGAAAAATGTTAAGGTCTAATAAATAACGTCGACGTATTACTACGGATCACATAATATAATGCATTGTAGCTCAACTCATTGTAATGTTATTTTGTTCTCAACATCAAAACCTTTAAAAAAAACAGTCAAACACACCTCTAAAAAACATCGTGTTTTCAAACGAAACATCGGTATTTTTTTAGCAATCCTTGCGTTGACTGCCATCTGTTGTCGTTTATTTTGATTAACCAACGCGACTATCGCAGTGTAATTGCATTTTCATAATAATTCCCTAGTCTGGGCAGGAAGCGCGTGCTAACTTGACTGACGCTTCTAGCAACGGAGGTTTAATATTCCCACATTCACGTTTTGCTGTATTCGTGTGCCGTTTGCCTAAAATGTTTCCACAATATGCTAATTGCCGTTGATTAAATGGTGTACTGGGTTCAGATTAATACTTTTTAAATTGTGTTGCTAAAATAATACAGAGTGAAACGGAATAGGGTATTAATGATAATATGCAGTTAAGTCATCCAAAAGGTTTCTAGAGAAATGATATTATGTTATCTTTGTTATTAATTTGACATACGTTATTTTCCAAATAATTTAAATAATGTTTCTCTTAAGTAAACGATATATCCTAAGACATGTAAGAGGCGATTATTCATATGATGAAATTGAACAATTATTGAAAATGTCTTCATTAGAAAAACGCAGGAAATTTAACTTTCATTTACAAAATCATTAATTGTTTTATTGACTCACCTTCTCTGTTGCAACTTATCCTGTTCAACATTCCTTGCCGTAGACTCAGAAACAATAAATTGCTGTTCCTCAATCATCATTGGCGTGCGCCAATAACTTTTATTTAATTAATATGTGTCATAACACATTTAATTCATATAAAAATAATAACAAGTATATTTGCGGCACGTTCCAGAGTGGTAGATACTCTAAGTATCGCCCTGGTGAAAGACCACCATTCAGAATCGAAACGTTGCTTGAAATGGCTTAAGCCGTGTTTGGTGACCAGATCTGAATAGCCAGGTACTTCCCAATCTTCCTCTTCCCGATCTCCTTCCCCTCCCCACTACCTTCAGCCTCACAACATACCCAATTTGGGGATGCCATAGTCTCACTGGCTCTAGACGGTTGGGAGCAGTTGAGACTCTTGTGCGGTATTCATGTAAAAAAAAAAAAAAAACAATACTAACTATGGGTATAATTTTCCAATGTCCAGAATGTCAAGACTTGTTAACTCAAGCCATGGTCTTGAAATTTTTGGTAGCAGTCTAAATGATTTTCGTCATTCTTTACGACTCTACCAAAACTTTGACTAGACCATGGCTTGAATGTTCTCTCTTATGTTTATTTTGCCTTATTTTTGTCATCGCTTCATTTATTTTAGTGTATATGCTATTCCTTCTTTGTTGTTCTTTTTTCTATTTCGTGTTTTATATGTATTTTTTGTTATTGGACTTTAGTCCGTTAATTTATAAATAAATAAATAAACAACGCTTATTTATTGATATATTATTTGAAGACTACCAAAATAGCTTTTACCTACGTACACATACATATACCAGTGGTAAATACACTTCCCAGGAGTGGCTTCGGCAGATATTTCAATAAATCATTTCAGAAACCTTAGCTTTAACAAATTAGTGTATCAAACGAAGTGATTGTTTTGTTTCATGTAGTTATTTCAAATCGCAAAGTGATTGCTTTTATCCAAAATTTGAGAAAATAAATCTTAACCAAAGTAAGTCTCTTTTAGTGAAGCTTCTATCTATTTTGGCCCATAATATAACTCTCGTCACCCCCGCTTGTCTCTCTCAAATCTCATCTCAGCAGTCTGGTCCTTAGAACGCACTATCATAAATCATCCAGATTTTATATCAGTAAGGGTGGGACGATACACTGACTTAACGTTTACTTCGTTTTGAGACTTGGTGCTGGCTCCCTTATCACGTCGCTGTTTATACGACGCAGTACTCCACTTGCCGTATGTATCTTATCATCGATCTTGGTATCGAATCTCTGCCACTCTTCGTATTTAAAAACAACTGTTGAGATATCTTCAATACGACCTCAAGGTTTCACTAGAACGACTAGGGAACAAAATTCTATCGGCGATTCCAATGAAATGTCAAACAGTTGGTCAACTAAAAAAATTGGTGAAAATAAAAGCATAAATGTGTTTGAAGAAAGACTCGGTCTTCAATGGACCAAGGATAAGAACGTCAGGTAACGCTTTGGCAAAGAGTCCCCTACTGAACTACTAAAAGTAGAAATTACACTGTTGTGGATCATTTCTAAAAGGTTGGGTTAGGTTAGGTAAGGTTTTCAAATGATTTCTGATAATATAAGTACAATCTACCATAAAGTCATCAAAAGTACCGATAGTATTTGCTTAATTTTATTCATACGGCGGTAAGTACATATTTATACATTAAGTGACAATGCTTTTTATTGACACATAGTAAGCAAACAGGTAATGTAATAAACAAAGACATAAGCGTAAATAATAATGCTTGACTCTTTTATGTAGCGCGATTTTTGTCAAATATTACCTCAAAGGTGCTAATCTAAATCTACCACCAAATTCTGCAAACAACATCCATATTTCAAATCAATATGTTCTTAGATCATTGGCCCGAGAAACATCTACACGGCAAATGTTTCCTCTCTCTGTTTAGTGAATGTTTTGGATTTCATCACATTAATATATTTTAGTGACCAAGAAACTGGGCTAGGACGGACGCCCTTTCACTCATTCGTGGTCTTAAATACCGCTCAATACAGTTGTCACCAACTTCTTTAAGTCATGCATGTTTTTAGAGCTCTCTGTCAGAGAGGTAAGCTCATTAGCTGTGATTCCGCAGGTGAAAGCCGAAAGTGAGCAAACAGTACAAAATAATAATAATGATTATTTGCAGACAGAATGTTATCACTGATTTCGAATAGTTAAGGCTCTTGTGTGATTTGACCCACAGATGATTTGAGATTCCCTTTTTCAATAATAATTTTCTTGATTCCAATATTTGTATTGTTCCGCTTCGAAACGTAAATAGTTAAGGGGATTACCAAGCAGGGGATACCGTTAAAACGTATAAACAATTTGTTTACGGTCAAAGAGAGATGAAATAGGAGATACGTCCTTGATTAAAAATGCGATTTGCATTTATGAATAAATAAACGGAATAACCCTCGGTTTTGTTACAAACTTGACATCTCGTGTGGCGTTTGTTTTTTCACATAAGAGCAAATTATGGGCTCTGCTCTGGCTGGTCAAGGGGAGTGGGTAATAAAATCGGCTTAATGTTTTAATTAAAAATGAAATAAAGATTTCCATATGTATGGAATTATTTCCATTAGTCCTGTTTTTTTCGTAATGGAATGAATATGGTAAAATACGAACACAAAAGGCGCACGCTGTTATTTTTCTCATTTATTTTATTTTATTTATTTTTGGGGAAATAACAGCAGATTAGTAATTAACAAGGAAATAATAATAAAACCAGTAAATTATGCCAATTTTAATATTTTCATGATGATGAAATGATAAGTAAAATGTGACAATATACAGTTTTTTTTTGTAACATAACTAAGTTGGTGAGAGGAGAGAAAGGTGGAAGGAAACATGGGAATGGGATAAAGGGAAGAAGGACGGGAGTAGATGTAATGTTAGTTCCAGTGATCTAGTTTGGGTGCAGTCGGGTTATGGATTTTTGTTTAATGTCACGTATAGTCAGGTTAAAAATGACAATGCAGTAATAATTTATATTGAATGAATTTGTAAACCAGTAAATGAAAGAGTTTTGTTTTGAATTGAAATTACAACGAGGGAGATAAAAAGTACGTGTCTGTATGCTGTTGCGATTTGGAACTTAGAATAATAGGAGTTACAGGAGATCAGGGCTATCAACTAAATTGTGTACGATTTTAAATAATAAGACTGAATCCACTACATGGTAATTTTAAATAGTACCTTGATAACTTGAACGCTTGATCACCGAGAACTAAAATTGTATACTGGGTCTTATCCAAACGATGTTTTCTTAACATTTTTGTACGAGGGTTTTAGTAAAGCCAACATTTTCCATTTTATTTAAAGATAGTGAGAAAGGAGTAGGAAAGTAATAAGTATTTATTATTTTAAGGATAGTTGAAAAGAGGTAGGGGAGTAAAAATGATCCATTATATTTAGACCGGTAAGTAGCTGAGTAAATAAATGCGTCGAATTCCCACCCAGGCGTCGTGAGTTCATTATTTATGCTAGCTAAGTCCTCCATCATTGCACAAGCAACATCTTCCGCTTATTATGATGGTAGTAGGAGTTTTTCAAATATGGTCAGGTTATTCGTAACCCGGAAATGTTTGTCTTTATTAAAATGTAAATAAAACTGTGCAATGAAACCATCCACTAGTCCATTCCATCGATAATTACTACGTTGCAGCTGATTTTTCACCACGCGCATGGTAAAAGGTAAAAGCGAAAAAAAAATGTATTTATTTTTCTAGCGAAAACAGTGTCACTTGTCACACGATTCTCTTTGCAACCAAAATCTAAAATAAGTGTCAAGTAGGTAAGTACTTGCTGACTGAATGTTACTATTTATGCATGAGTATACGTTTCAATAATATTGAACATAACATACTATATTCATAATATTTTCCGTTTTAAAAGGGACATGATATTCGAGAGCGAAAAAAATATTTAAAATTTTCAGAGAAAGTAAACTGCTCTTAAATATGTTATTATATTTTTTAAGTATTTGTAATATTCAATTATGTTAAAACTACAAAGAATTTTTTTCCGTTGTATTGGAGCTAAAAGGTTTTTTGCTTCTTTTGTATGACAACATTCTCTTCACGTTTGTTAGTATTTGGGTACTTCCGGTCGACTGTCATGATAAAAAATATCATAAGCTCTTTTTTTTGTAAAAGTCTATTAAAACGAAAAGCACAAAGAGGCGATAGAAAATATCGCGTGTCAAACTTTTAACGCTAGAAAATACGTGTTTGGAGTTAACCACTCCGGTGATGATATCCTTGTCATTTTAAAGAGGAAGATAAGTTTTAGGCAGATTATAAAATAATACCTTCATTGAATATATAACAGTTAATAAAACTGAAAAAAATTCAATTTCTTTCTTCGGCCAGAATACGAAGTCGGTTGGCATTACATGGCATGTAAAGGGAGCACTTTACTAGTTAAAAATTGTATGCTTGCGATAACTTAAAAGGTGTGACAAAACTTACTCGGATATTGAATTATTAAGAGGTTATGAATATTTTCGATATTAGAATAATTCAAAATCTATATTAACATATGTAAGCAAATTTTAAGTGAATCGTTAACTGTGAATGTCATAATAAATAAATACAGCTCATCAAAATATAAGATGTAAGACTGATATATATATATATATACTCGTATATTATAGTAAATACCTCCCAACTGCTCCCAACCGTCTAGAGTCAGTGACACTATGGCATCCCCATTCGGAGTATGTTATGAGGCTGAAGGTAATAGGAAGGGAATGAATATGGGAAAGAAGAAGGTTGGGAAGAGGAAGGTTGGAAAGTACCTGGCTATTCAGATCTGGTCACCAAAACGGTTAAAGCCATTCCAAGCAACGTTTCGATTCTGAATGGTGATCTTTCATTGAACGACTTACATTTTCTTTCTATAAATGTGTATTATTCTGATTCTTGACAAGACGTTCCTTAAGTATTTGTTTCACCTACCCATGCCATGTCTGTTCGGGATGTCCTCAACTTATTTTTCCATCCACTTGCGCATAATTTTTTTATCCCGAGACTTTCTCTGTTAAACCACTATACGTGTCCGAACTATACTATATAATTAGCGAACCTGTTTAGTTACGAGAAATTCAGATAAAGTATTGCGCAATATGTGATTTAATCAAATATTAAACTTAAACATAGTAAAAAAATTTGAAAAATTAAACCCTGCCACCCTAACATTATTATATTTCTTTATAGATTTA
This sequence comes from Drusus annulatus, assembly GCA_022651775.1. Classification (NCBI taxonomy): domain Eukaryota; kingdom Metazoa; phylum Arthropoda; class Insecta; order Trichoptera; family Limnephilidae; genus Drusus; species Drusus annulatus. The sequence continues at coordinate 1,206,923 of JAGWCC010000230.1, forward strand.
TTTGTTCTCATTTCTACTTTATATTCACTAAATACCTTATAATGAACGCCTTAATATTTTTTACTTAATTTAGTCGGCTGAGGCGATCATAATAGGGTAATTTAAGTAATAAAAGTTAAATTAGAACATGTAAATCAATTAAGAAAATAAATGTTAATTTTTGATCATTTTTTTATCTTCCATTAAATCACGTATTGCCCAATAGTGTACCTGAATTTAACCGCTAGCAAGAAGGACCGTTAAATTTACCAACCTCTTGAATTAATTTCGCACCGCCTTATATTCAAAAGTAGGTGCTCATTTGAAGGTGGAGAACGCTGTAATATGATGATAATTCCAACTAAAAACAGAGTTTGGCGAGGAACAGGTTAAATACCCATGAAACAAACCACAGGGGATTTGCTTATTTTTAAATAGGAACCAGGTAGGTAGTCATATTAATTTATATCCTTTTTATGGTAAGGAAATGGGAACGGCTACACGCTAGTGGCTAATGTTTGTATGTGTTCTAACTAAGGAGTGGAGTGCGTTTTGTGTTATTAGCGCTGACAGGTAAACGAGTGAAATATTGTTAGTGTATGTAAAATGTGAATTTGGGGGATGGTCTTCTAAGATGACCATAGTGCCATGATACAGTGAAATGAATATATTTATGCGTTAGTCTGGATGTTATGATTTCGTTTGTGACCTTTTGATACTCGAATTATTGAAATAAAATATTGAAAGCATGATAAATCTTGATGAAAGAATTAAATTTATTAAATCTTTCAGATCGAGGAATTATTTTTTTTATTTATAAAGTTGTTCATGAGGTATTATAGACTGCCCTGATTTACTGAACCTTATTTCCTTTCATATACTAATGAGAACTACTCGATACAAGTTTCTATTTAGCTGTAACAATAACATCAAAACCGAGTCTTTCAGATACTCGCTTGTACCTAGATTGCATGTAGTTGGTAACATGTACGCAGCGGTGAGCTGATGTATTTAACGGCATGTAATGAAGATTTAAAAAGGCTATAATATCATATAACTTGAATCAATATTAATTTAATGTAATCAAACACTATTTTTTATTACTTTACAACTGTTTTTTGTATTGTGTTTTGCTAATAACTTTCATTTTTCCCGGCTTTTGTAGACTTTTTAAAGTAAAAGCCTCATTAGGCGTATACAATAAATTAAATAAATAAAATAAAACCTCAGAAAATTGTTGGTATACACAAATATTAATATTTTTTTTTTATAATTGATTTCTATGTTAATTTGAATTAACATTAGCCCTCAGACGGTATTTTTTTTTTGTAAATAAAATAAAATAAACAAAACACAAAAAATGCTGTTTTATTTTTTAAATACATTCACAGTGTAGCATGAATAAATATAACACGAAAAAAAACACTAATGGATTCAAGACTAAGTATGATTTACCCAAGTGGGTGTTGTCAAAATATCTTCGTTTTTTATGGCGGGATTAAAAATTGCAATCTAATCGAAAAAAATAAAGAATGCAGGAGATTGCCAGCTATTGTGGGACAAAAAACCCATAATAACGAGAAAAATCATAAAATACGTGTCAATTTGAATTGACACTGGGTCTCAGTGAGGTTAAAATTACTTACTCGTATAGCATTAACAATATTGGTAAGTAAACATGTTAAACATGATTGATTTTTTGTATTGTTTTATACATATATTATATATATTTACATAAAGTAGGCTATCAAACTGTGTATTTATTGAACAATAAAACAAAATAATGCTGTTTATGGAGTGAGTGTTGTTGCAAAATTCTCAAGAGTCAATTATGCTAAATCAAAAAAAAACAGTCCTTGCACATTTCACTTTCATGTGGATATCAAACAATGTAACTATTTTTTTAGCTTTCCCAGAAATGTATTGCAACGTTTCCAAGTATGTACTGATCACTTTCGAAAATAATAATTAAAAATTCCTTAGTTAAAACCTCCCGCAAATGACGAGAATTTGGCTTGTAAACTGACATTTTCAATTAAGAATAACTTTACGATGCAGACACAAATCGACTTGTGTTTCTATGAAGTTATGTTGACAGACGCCTAAGTTTATTGCACATGACGACTATGATTTATTTATTTCGACCACTACATACCGATAAAGTAATCTATAGGAAAACGGCAGAAGCAAAGTTGTACACCCAATAGGCTGTTTATAGTTAAGCCAATTATATCCACATCTATAAATATGTGCATACACGAAAAGCGACATATTTTTTTGTTATTTATTTTTTCCGATTTTTTTTTAATTTTAAATCATAATTTCTCTTGAATAAGTTATGAAAGGTTGTACCCAATTGACGTATTAAAGTTATTTGAAACATTAAATGAATATAGGAAATAGACCTATCCCTTAAATCAAAAAAACATAAGGTAAACACCCCGGTCCGTTCATCCTCACATGTTGGATTTACATTAAAATGCATAATGTCCATACTTCCGGGGGTTGGTCCGAGCATCGGCCAGGGGCACCCCTCAACTTTGAGCGGCGGTACCTACCCCTGGGTATAGTGGATGGGTGTATGACACCTACTCCTACTGTGCAGGTTGTGGCACCCCTGCCCGGGCTGTAGGGGCTGTTCTGGCTGGAGCAATAATAACATTATTATCTTAACTTTATTGGTAATAGACTGCCGGGGCGACGCGGTTATATCACCTTCATCTAAAATATTTACGGATTGCCGGGTTTTTCAATAAACGTTGTTGGTGGCAGATAACCTTGTTTTGAATCTGTCTGCTTACCGGAATATTTTTTTCATTTTTTTTAAATTGCAAATTTTCTGTGAGAAATAAAACTTATAAAAAAATTCTACTCATATAGCAAAATCTTTTGCAAGTGTATAGTTCTCTTGGTTATTTTGTAGAGTTCAAATAATTTATAAAATATATTTACACCTCAAATTGATCATTAAATTGAATAAATGTTATTATTAATTAATAGTAAACAACTGTTGACCTTGTATAAATTGGAAGTGCGCCCCACTATTGAATTGGGCAGCCGCCTCTGGTCTAGAGTCCCAAATAACTAAAAAAAAAAACCCCTAACTCAGTGCAGAAACGATCGGTCCAGAAACGCATTGCAATCTTTGGAACACAGACGTCGGGTGGGAATGAGGTCCTCATTCTATTGGTATTTCAATGGAAGATGCTCCGAGGAACTTGCGTCATCGATCCCTTTGGCATCGGTGCATACTTAGATAAATTAAATAATGTATATAGGTTACTGAGACAACGCGCGTGAATGCACTAAATCGAGTTCGCGAGACATACCTAAGATTCGCTGCGTTTAGTATCGCAGAAACATTCGTTCGACAAACAAGCTGTCACCATCTGTCACAAACGCGTCGCTGTAGGCTCTTTTTAAAATATATAAAATGTATAAATTATTCGGGAGCAAAAAACATATCTCATGGAATTTCTTTCTATTCATAATTACCCATAAATCGTTTATTATTTCAATTCAATAAATACAATTATTCACAAGGTTTGGCGTGTGGAAGACAACCACGGCTAGTGGCGTGATACCCGATTACAATAGTAGCGAGGGACGTTCATATAGCTATCTCACCCGTACAAACATATTCCTCGAATGGCTATCCTTTTCATAAACGTAAAACAAGACGGTACCAGTATGTATGAATATGACGTATATGATTTGTATGCATATGACGTGTCTTGTATTTTATGTCTATGGGTGCATAGCTGTGAAATTCGCAAAACATTTCCACACGATTGACATTTGCTACATGAAAACATCACGCCAATCCACAAAGAGTTTGCTTATTGTGAAAATCTAAACTTTTCTTTCTTACAATCATGTCAACTCACTTGTTTATAATAATAGGACGAAAATTGTATGTACATCTAATGTATTTTTTTTTTTTTATAAACTGTAATATTTTGTAAGTATCTATTTTGATTCATTAAATGGAACCTAATTGTTCTATAATAATTCCATTTTTACTATATTTACACTTTTAATTTATAATAACTGTTTCATAAATATACACAAATATTTTTTTTTTCAATGTCAATTTTTGACACATCTAAAGCTATGACAGAAATGTGTCAGTTTCAATAATTGATTACTTATCACATTATTAAACTGGTTAAACACCACCGTGCCTACTGTACTTTACTAACCTCTTTTCGAGTATAAAAAAAAAAATATTTTTAAAGATATAGAACTCTGGTGGAAAAACACAGCCACTAGCATATTACCATGCTGTCCCCTGTAGGCTATACAAAGGATAAGATTTATCTAATATCCTTTAGTCAATAGACTGAGGCCATTTTTGGTAGCGGCCAATAAATACTAATTACTAATATCACTTCTATCCAACCCGCCTTTGCTTCGTACAATGAACCGGCCTTTAATTTATCGTTTTAGAAGGCAGCAAGCTTTTGGGAATTTGTCGGGTAACACCACTCCCCGAGGTAGCTACTTCGTTTAGTACCTCTCAAATACTACTTGTTTGAAATTTTAGAATGTTGAATACCAACCTGTGCTTTATATCAACTTTGAAAAAACCCTACGTTTAGTAATTAAATGTTTATTTTATTTTGTTTTCGATGGCAAAGTACTCACATAAGAAAATAAGGAAATAAAAATTTTGGAAAAAATCTAGTTCAATGGTTTATCTTCTTCAGATACTGAAAACGCTTAGATGAATTAAATAATGTAGATATGTTGCTGAGACCACGCGCGTGAATGCACTAAACCGAGTCCGCGAGACATACCTGTGATTTATTGCGTTTAGTATCACACAAACATTCGTTCGACAGACAAGCTGTCACCAGCTATCACAAACGCGTCGCTGTAGGCTTTTTTCTGAGAAAAAAATGCCTTGAGAGGTGTAAAAATCGTTCGGGAGCAAATCATATCTCATGGAGTTTCTTTCCATTCATATTTACTTACAAATCACTTATTATTTAAATTTAATAAATACAATTATTCACAAGGTTTTTAGGTACTCGAACGGTGTGAGATAGCGAATGCAGAAAAACTTAAGTGTGTGGAAGACTACCACGGCTAGTCGCGCAATACCCAATTATAACAGTAGCGTGGGACGTTAATATAGCTATCTCATCCGTACACATATATTCCTCGAATGGCTATCCTTTTTATAAGCGGGTGAAATGCAAAACAAGACGGTACCAGTGGCGCTACATTTTTTGTAAGATTTGTATGAATATGACGTGTCTTGTATTTTATGTCTATGCGTATACGGGTAAAATTTTATGGTAAGGCAAAAGGAGTTAAACTAGATACGTACAACAACTTCTATAAATAACTAACTAACGAAACATCACGCAGTTTCTCCGCAGGGGTCGGCAGAGAGGGCGGACTGCAATATAACTCTGTCTTGGCACACGCTCCTTGCTTCATTCACATTCATACATACTCTTCTGTTATTCTGACTCTTCACATGACCCGATTCAAGTATTTGATTTACTTGATCGTGCCGTGTCTTCCTCGCACGTTCTCGACTTCTTCTTCCATTCACTTTCGCATCATAAATTCTTTTTAAACTCCTTTCTTCGTACATTCGCTCTACATGCCCAAAATATCTAAGAGTCCCTTTCTTGATCCTATTCATTATGCTCACATCAGCCTTGCATTCTTTCCGGATTTCCACATTTTTAACACGGTCATACATGGTTTTACCGCACATACGTCTCAGGGATCTCATTTTCACAGCATTCAGTCTACTTTCATTCTTTCTCTGCCAGTTCCATGCTGCCATACATCAAAATTAGTATAAACACTCCATTGTGGACTGCTAGCTTCGCTTCTTTGGACAATTTCTTGCTTGCGCCAACAGCGTTCAGTCCTCCATTAATGGAGTTTCCTGTATTCACCCTTATTTCAATATTGCATTTTAGAACAACTGTTTTGGCGCATCTCTTCAAGTGTAAGCTTTTTGCACCTGAACTCAAAGATTAAGAGTTTGAAACCCAACGTGAGCAAATGATCTTCGTAATTTGTTTATTTAATTTTTTTTAAATCAAGTTTCGAAATTTCCTTTGACTTCCCGGACATACGAAAATGGTGAAATTAAAAAAAAACACACACATTAGGAATAATGCTCCTCGTAGAAAATATAGTTATAAAGATTGTTTGACATTCGTCTCTTTTCGAACTCGTCTCGAGCATTATCGAATATTGTTTTTTTTTAACGTTTTTTTTCTTTCTAAATCACATTTTATTTAACCAACCCTGCCCATTCCGTTTCGTTAGGCTCCATATTTCACCTGTCACGTAATCATAGTCCGTAGAAAATTGCCCGCATTTGGTATTAAATTTATTATTTCCATAACAACAATGCTTATCTCGGCGCCTATGAACTTTAATAAGTACATCAAATTCCCCAGTAATCAAACCCCACCATAAAAAGAATCGTTCATAAAAAGAATTAAATAAATATTTTCATCATGATTTGTAACTTTTTTTACGCGTTGCCCGTATTTTTGTTGTGCGTCGTTTTCTTGAATAGCCCGTATAATTTATTATAAATATACCACCGGTACTAAAAAAGACATAAATTAATCTGACTCGACCCTAATATAAAGTGTAGAGTAAGTCACCTGTGAATAAAGACATCAAACTTATTTTATGTTTATTATTTGAGGTACTCAGTTATACATATTACGGTATTGCCGCAACGGTAATGAGGAAACGCAAACTCGTAAAAAGGGGTAAATGAGATTGTGGCAACTTTTTTCGCCACAAGGAGTCACAGATCTAGAAAATAAACATACAAATATAAATATATCGCATAAACAGTCACATCACAAGGGGAAATAAAATGCAATATTATCAAAACCAAGAATCCGATGGAAGAATAAATTATAAAAGGTGTAATAGAGGTAGACGTTGCAAGTTGACTGGTACGAGTGCAGCTTACTTTTTTCGAGCTATAGTCTGAAAGATGCGGATCGCCCTGATGATAGCCACCCTCCGATAGGAGAGAGTCCAAAAATAATTAAAATTAGAAGAAGTAAAATAAATAACGAAGAGATAACTTTTTTAAAGCGAAGTCCTATCTGCACGTGGAAACCTACCTATTAGGGGCGTGCATTAATAAATATGCATTTAAGTTCGGGTATGAAATATGCATTGAATATTTGAAAATGGCCATTTTACTTTCATATTCCGTTGATTTTTGTGGCCAACCGAATGAAGTACAGTTCCTTACCTATTTTTATAAAATATGCATTATAATTTGATTCGTGTATCCATATATAGAAATTCACTTACCAAGCAATCAAAGTTTCCAGACGTTTTAGATTTGCTTTAAATTATTTATCATATTAGAATTATTTAAAATGTTGATACTTTTAATTGATGTTGTGGATTCCGTAAATATTTGTGAATTTGTTTAAGTGATCAACTTTATTTTTCATCTTCGAATATCTCGAAAAGGGGATATCATTTAGCGACGATTAATATTAAACGATTTTTTTATTCGAATTTCATAACAGCTGTGTTGGAGTTTGAGGCCATTATAAAACTAACAAAAACGTCGAAACAGCTGTCACCAAAAACAATAACTAAAATTAGCAGAACTAAATAATAATAATAATATATTTTATTACAAAAATATGAAATGGAAAGCTACAAATTAAACACAAAAACTATAAATACATTTATTAGGGTATGTATAACTTATCAACCTATATGAATTGCACGCCACTGCTGCGTATATACCAAATGTTCACCAAAAATACTCGACCTTTTAGAGAGTGGAAGTTAGTAGGAGAAATTATTTGGAATTGAAATCATTCATGGGGTCCATAATAAACCTTCCTAGACCAAATTGTTACAATCCTTTTCGTTTTTGATATCGGCGGACCTGTATTCTTCAGACTGATATAATTTATGCTTATTATGAGTAATTATAACTTCTAGGTCAGACGAGATAGACCGTGATTTTAAAACTGATCTTGATGCATTTAAAATGATGGTAAATTGGGTTTTCTTATCAAAAATAAATAAGTTAATCTTTGTAACTTCGGCAAATACTTAGTACTACAGCTTTTCTACTACCATAATATTTTTAAAATGAAAACCTATATTTTACTTTTACTACATCATTTTCCATATAACTCTCCCTAATCCCATAACATTTTTTTTTAATTTCTTTATTTTATTTCCACATTTACCCCCTAATTGGAGCCCTAAAAGTAATTCAATGTCTCTTATTTATGGAATGTACTTATTAGTACTGTGTAACTGTTGGTCTCCCAAATAAATAAATAAAATTAAAATATTGTTAAAAAATATTTTTGAAGGTATTTTTTTCGTAACATTAAGTTTAAAAAATGTTGTTATTTGTTGTTCCGAAGGGAAGTCCCACAGTGTGAGAGAAATGCTTCGATTAAAATTAAAGAGTTCCGCCGTTTCTACAAACCCTTATTATAAGTTATTTTTATTACTGCTATTTATACTGACAGGTCGTATAAACGTGTGTAAAAAATATTACCGATCTTGTTTGGAAAAAATATATGATAAGATGGAAGGCGAGATATCCATCAGATTCCTGGAATTGATGTGAACGTTCATGGTATACGCTATGCAGAGCGGTCATCATAAAACTCACAGCGTATTTTATAACTCTGAAAATCTTCAAACGATATTATTAATAAGCCGTTTTTTTATAGAGCAACAAGTGGATCATAAAATAACACGCAAAACAAATCCATTTGACAAAAAGAGAACAAAAACGGCAAACAAAATAATTCCTGAGAATGCTTTCAACGTCACCTTTTTATGAAATGGTTTTACTTTTTTGGAATATTGTTTCATATTATCCGTGCCCACAGCTTAATAGTTTACCCTTCTATAAAAAAGTACCCACCCATCGGGCGCAGTTTGACCCTCCCGCTTTTTTATACAAGATGAATATGCATATACGTTATTTAAAATTAGTCGGAATTCTCCAGTAATTAATTTATGTGTCTCTCTCGGTTGGGGTCACTTTCATTTGGAAGGGGACGATTTACAGCTTTATTTATTAAGGACCAGGCTACCTACGCGGGATCGAAACCGGTCAAAATAACAAAAGCGATTAAACAATTTTCTCTCTTTTACAAAGCAGATAAAGTAAATATTGTGATACAATTTTAAGATAATAAAAATGAAATGTTTTTTTTATGCTTTGCCCTTGTTTTGATTATTGTTGGTGTCAACCGAACGAGGCGAGAGGACGGAAAACCCATTAAGTACGCAGTTTGTTTTTAGTGTCTTTACTACTGTTTTATTTCACTTTTTATTGCATGCGTATGTTTCATTAACCGCTTATTTTCCACTCTGCCAACAAATATGTTCGTATTGAACAATGTGTTCCGTGTTGCCTTACAATGCCATGTGTTGAATTAATTTAAATATTCTTTGGTTTAATTCACGATAATGGTTTTTGGTCGTGCGCCTAATGTGTTAATCATCCAAATATTTTGTGGAGGTAACAATGGGAATGTTTTCAAAAAGCTGTAAATAATTAGCCGCATTTCATTTACTCGTGTACATACCAAAAATGAAATTCAAATGTTGTTCTCTGTGCATTTTTAATTAAGTTTATGCAACAACTGCTGTTTAGATGGGCATAATATGATAAACCAAAAGTTACAGCCAAGGGATGAGAGAAATGACAGAAAGCGGGAATTCTTTAATGATATTCTGTAAACGTGTTTTAGGAAATGCAACATTGAGGTGTCGTTGAACTATGATTATCTTTAAATCTACAAAGTTCAAGTGTTACAGTTTTTCTTTTGTTTTTGTCTACCTATTTTACGTGTGTCTTCTCTATTCTTCCTTACTTTCGTTCTGAAGACAAAGAGATAGGAGAAAAACTCTCCTTCTTGGAAACGTTTTATATAGCCCTCTATGAGAATCTATAGTATACTCGTATACCTACCAACCGGAATTTAAAAAAAAACAAAGAGCAGCAAATTAACTTGAAACTCAATCTAGTTAAAGAGTAAATCAGTAAGATTTTTGATAAAGATTAAAGAGGAAATTTTTTCTGATAATATGTAAAATATTTTTACTTCAGGTTTTCATTTCTTCTTATCAATGGTTTAATAATAATAATAATTGACTGACTTTTTGTGAACGAAATATCTCCTCAAGGGCGCTTTACAACATAATCAACATAACCTACAACTTGATCTCTGAGACTAATAACTAGTGGCGTATAAACAATAACTTATAACTATGTACTCATGATTAGTGACATAAAATTTTGACTTATAACCAGTGGCGCCTCGTGGCTTTTTAGTGTTCTAAAAAGCTAAGACTGAAAAACACGTCATTATTGATGTTATTGTGGCTGAAAAGATTTTTTTTTTTAATTTTAATTTTTTGTATTAAGATTTATCAGAAAACCGTGCAGTGCACCACCAAAACTGAAAAATCCTGAAAACTTCATTCAATTTATTTTTTTAAAATAAAAATCATTTTCGGCTACAACAACATCAATAAGGTCGTATTTTTCAATCTTAGCACTCTGGCATACTAAAAAGTCACGAGCCGGGAAGTTAATACTAATAAAACGTTTAAAATTTAATCATTTGGGACCGGGCCCGTTTCACCCCGCAACGGGTATCTTTCTGACTAATGGATCAGTCTGAAATTCGTACCGTCATTTAAAAATATTTGAACTCCCAGCCATTAGAAGTTATCTTAAAACACGCACATAAACATAAACATTATGTTTATAAAAATACATATACACACACTGATAATATCACTAAAATTTACTGTGAAAAGTGGTACTCAGCTTCTCAAAACGAAAAAAATCTACACATTCTAAAGTACTCCCATTACAGAAATGATACAGCATCACAGTCCAGTCTGTAGATTGTCAACACATTCCAATGTCCCGCAGTCAAATTTATTCTTATTTGAAATTTAAAATGAATGCACAAAGTCCTAAGTCCCCACAAGCCATCCGATGAGCTTCTAACCCTTCATCCCCATAAATAGCCCCCCCTCCCCCTTTAAAACCACCCCACAGGAAGTCAGTAACGCCCATGCCGTGTTCCGAAAGGGTAACTGGACTATAAAATAGAATGCTTTGGGATATGTGAATTACCATATTCCTTTCCTTCAGACATTCAGATTTCCGCCATTTGTCAAGTTTTAAACATGGCCAGACCAAAGGGTGTAAAAAAACCCCGGAAAACTAGTTCCGAAAAGTTCCATTGTGAGAATTACTTCATCCCCATTGGCTAGAATTATTTAATACTATATGCATATATGTTTAAATGTGTACATTTTACAATACTTAAATTACGAAAAATTGGCATTTAATTGACTAAGCTAGGAGAGAAGAATCTTTTAATTAAAACACGAAACACAAACTTAATATTTACAACAACAAAAAAATTGCTTAAAATCGTATTAAAAACATGTAGAGGTAATACAAGCAATATTATAGTTTGTATTTTATTGACTATTTACATGCTGGAAACTTGTGTATACAACAATACAATAATAATATTATGGAAAAATGAACAAAAATTTTAGACATTATTTTAGGCAAATGTAACATAAAACATTTTAAGTTTAAATTAAACATTTTAAGTTAAACAAGTTTGACAAAACTTTATAAAAAAATAAATCCAACAATAACAGAATCCTTGTAGAACTAAGGAATATTACTTACTACACAGAATATTATTTGTATAAGGTCAGTCGGAAAAATGATTATTGATCATTTTCTTAAATGAATTGCCTCTCATATCGACACTTGTTACCCCCAGTATTGCGAAATTTAAAACGGAGATGTAAATGTGTAACGTACGTAAAGGTTACATTACACGAATTATTTGGATAATTTTTCATTCAAAACTAAAATAAATTACCAATAAAATATCGAACAAGATGCTGTTTACCTTAAATAAGTTGGTAGTGATCAGACAAGGGTCCCAACTGCTTCCACCCGTCTGGAGCCAGTGGAACTATGGCATCCACAATTGGTGTATGTTGATAGGCTGAAGGTAGTGCGGTGGGGAAGGTAATAGAAAGAGGAAGGTTGGATAGTGCCTGGCTATTCAGATCTGCTCACCAAACACTGCCAAAGCAATTTCAAACAACGTTTCGATTTTGAATGGTGGTAGTTCACCAGGGCAATTTTTAGAGTATTTACCGCGCTGTAACATGCCAGAAATATTATATATACGAGTATTTACATGAGGACTTTCGTGTTCTAGGCCCCAGGCAGTCCATTGGAATTGATTATCGGATCAGGAAACAATTTTGTTCTGTGAAAATAAAATAAAATCGATGTTTGATCAATTTCATTATAAATAAGGAAAATTGTAGCTCACTTCGGGCAGACGGAAACGCCCACAACACGGCGCACTTCTCTTTTTCATATTATAAACAGACACAGCAGAATTAGCATACATGTGACAAGTATACACGATTCACACTCCTTCGATTTACCACATGGTTTTTTTTATGTCCCAAACTTGAAATAGGGAAATACGACAAACATCAGAAAACGCCTTCAAAACTCCTCGTCAAAATGCGAAGCTGATCACGTAGAATTAATAATCCAAAAATTTTGTCACCATAACTTATCATAGCTTTTAGTTTTGAAATCGGTCTGGAATTTAAATCAATTCCGGGTAATGTTATGCGCAGGGGTGTGCTGCCTTTAATTGCAGGGCCGCGACCCGCAGCGGCCCGGGCCGCCTCCGCTGCGGGTGTTAGCCGGTGTTAGGCACTTAGTAGCTATTCCACACCCCAGACCCCACATCTCACACTCCTGGCCGGCCGGGGTTCGCGTCCGCGAGCAGTCATGGATTAATAATGTAGTCAGTTTTTGTTTCGTGGATTCAATGATGTATTTTTTTTTCATAGTAAATTTGTTTTAATTCTGATGCATGACAGTGGGGCATGAAACTGACAGAAGAAAAGATAAATTAGACTTAATGCTGTAGAAATAAGATCGTCAAACGTACTTGCGTAAAACATACAATATATATTTAAATATTTTTTATATTATTTACTTAACTTCATGTTTATTTACAATATTTTATATACATTGTCCTCCACGCTAGGAGTTCACCTGTGATGTGGAGGACATTTTTCGAATTACATGATAAAACAATAGATAAAACAATTAAAATTAAAATTTAAAATATAAGAAAATATAGAAGAAAATACAAAAGAAGATATTTAAAAGAAGATATATAAAAGAAAAGAAAATATAATAAAAACAAAATAGAAACAAAATAGAGCCACTTTAAAACAAACAAACAAAATTATACAAATAAATAAAAATATTAAGTAGCACTATTATTATTACTGTATATGATTATAAATTAGGAGGATTGTAACCAGTTCCAAACATGTGTATTGTATTGTGCAAGTGTAAATGTTTTGATTTGTGTAGGAAGAGAATTACAAAGCCTAATAGCCTGGTATCTGTAACGCTTTTGTCCAATGAATGTGTATGTTTTAGGTATCTGTAGTTGATGTGTATGTCTTGATCTAGTGTTGTGAGTATTTTGTGAGGTGACAAACAAATTTATATTTTTGTAAAGAAAAGTTAGTATATGTTTTGAAAATACTTTTTGTATAGCAAGCACTGGAAATTTTTGGAATCTGATTGAGGTCGGTGTTTGTATTGGTACTTTTAGCATTACTTTTATTAATGTTTTCTGGGCTTTATACAGTATTTTAATAAAAAAAACTTTATTTGCACAGTCCCAAGCAACAATGCCGTATTCCATAATGGTTTGTGCTAGTGCAAGGTAAATTTTTTTAATATCGTAGATGCTTAGAATATTTCTTAGGTTTTTGAAAAAGTAGATTAATTTGTTTAGTTTTGCTATTACCGAATTTATATGTCTATCCCATTTCATATATTGGTCAAAGTGTACGCCGAGATATTTAATGGTTTCCGTGTGTGTTATTTGGGGACATTTGCATAGGGAGTGTGCTGGGTGACATGTACAACCATTGAATTAGGACATCAGAAAATAATGCTAAGCCAATGTAAACGTAATTAACAAGTATAGAAACGGGACGCATATATGGTTAGAATATCGTCGTTGGAAAAACAAAAGGGCTTAAGTGACACTTTGGTCAAAAATGAGTTAGTTAAATAAGTTTTGATCAGTTATTTTTCTGCATCGAACTCTCGTTTGATTCTGACGACTTTGGCGGCCCTTCAGCCATCTAAAATATATTTACCATTCGGGAGAAGCCTAGACTCAGCGACACAAGTTTGGAATTTTTTTAGCTTTCTGTCGCTTCAGGTAACTCAGTCAGAACATCGAGTTACCTGCGTTAACTTTTTTTTCAAAATCCAATCAGGTTCTGAAGACTTATAATTTTTATTGTAAAACAAAAAAATCTTTAAGGTGCTCTGATGTAAGGTTCCCAAAATGGCGCTTCAGTCCGTTTGCCTTTCCGGCGACGATATGTGGAATAGATAGATGAAGAAAGTTGTTTAAGAAGAATATTTCACACAAGTGTGTTGAAAAATAAATCTAGGACGCCCGGGAAGATATGATATGAACAAATTAATCAAATTAAATTTTTTTTTTTACGTGAATACCGCACAAGAGTCTCAACTGCTCCCAACCGTCTAGAGCCAGTGAGACTTTGGTATCCCTAATAGGGGTATGTTGTGAAGCTGACTTAGTGTGGAGAGGAAGGAGATGAGGAAGGGGAAGTTGGGAAGTACCTGGCTATTCAGATCTGGTCACTAAACACGGCCAAAGCCATTTCGAGCAACGTTTCAATTCTGAATGGTGGTCTTTCACCAGGGCGATACTTAAAGTACCTACCACTCTGGAACGTGCCGCAAATATACTATATTTTATTTTTATATCAATTGAATGTGTTATGACACATTTTTTTAATTTTTTTTTTATTGACGCACGTCGGGTTCGAACCCGCGACCTCTGGATTCTTAGTCGAGCGTCTTACCACTCGACCATGCAGGCTGTCAAAGTTAGTCTATGCAACAAAAAAGTATAATATGTATTCATGTGAATAAAGCTAGGTCGAAATTGTATTTCGTTTCAGAGATCACTATTTGTTGCAATGAAAACCAATTTGCATTTTTATTATAAAGGTGTTAGAGTGCAATGATGTATTGTACGGGTTTATTCAATTAACTGACCAAAAACATTATCATTTTGTCGCATAAGCAAATCACCGAAGCCGCATTTGAACTGGGTGCTATCGACACAAAAACTAAAAATATATTACAGTTTGAACTAAAAGTTTCAAACCACCAACATTCATTCCGATTTTTGCATTTGTACACACAAAGTGCAAAGCACTCTCACCCTCGCAATAATATCCCGAATGCGAATTCCCCGACTGCCGGGCTGGGGTGACCACAACGGTCATCGGCCGCCGGACGCGAGTTTTTATGACTCCAGGAACAAGTTCCACCAACTCGAGACTCAAATACAATGCACTAAGTACTGTACATTTCCTGGACTTTCATTGTGAACGGCTACCGTCGGAACGGTGCATTTTGCTTGTGGAATTGTAGAGGATGAGCATCAAACTACGTACGACTATATCACTTATTTTGTTATTATTTGACTTTTTATATAAGTGTGTGAAATCTTACTTATACCTATTTTTTGCAATATAATTGATTTTTAAATGAATTTGAAAATTTTGCAGTATTTTTATGACGCACGAATGATTACAGTAACTAAATATATGGTGTATTTTAAAAATTATATTTTATTTATTTATTTCTCATTGTACTTTTATTGGATTAGACATTTATTGCAAAAATAAAAAATAAACATTTAAAATTAAAAATAAATCAAATTGATCGTAATGTACAAAGGCTCAATAGAGCCTGAAAATTCACTACTTTGGGGAACAATCATCACTTCTTCATTAGGACTCTATCTCCTTCATTTTGTCGCTTTCTTCAACCTCACAACATTCACAAAACCAAGAGTATCATAATCCCACTGGCTACGCCGGGCAGTTGATATTCTTGTGTGGTAATCACATTAAAAAATACTATACACAAATCAGCATTCAGAAACAATGAAATGATTTTTTTTTAACATTTTTTTTTTTTTTATATGAATACCGCACAAGAGTCTCAACTGCTCCCAACCGTCTAGAGCCAGTGAGACTATGGAATCCCTAAATAGGGTATGTTGTGAGTGGGGAGGGGTAGGAGATTGGAAAGAGGAAGGTTGGTAAGTACCTGGCTATTCATATCTGGTCACCAAACACGGCTAAAGCCATTTCAAGCAACGTTTCGATTCTGAATGGTGGTCTTTCACCAGTGCGATACTTATAGTATTTACCACTCTGGAACGTGGAGCAAACAAACTTATTTTCTATTATATTCATTTGAATTAAATGTGTTATTACACATATTAATTAAATAAAAGTTATTGGCGCACGCCGGGTTTGAACCCGCGACCTTTGGATTCGTAGTCGAGCGTCTTACCCCTCGACCATAGAGGCCGTCAACGGTCTCTGTTAATCGTCGTCGAAATTTTGATAACTATTATGCTAAACGCTGACGGGTCGAGAATCAGCGGTTAACCGGGAGCGTTCGAATTTCAAAAATTCGAAATGACGCTGATTGACGGTTTATGACGATGACAAATGTAACCACTACTACGCCTATATCTCGATTGTTTTTTAATGACTGATGAAACGTGACCCGTAGTATTTTCGTCATTCGTGCAGTCACAGCGAAATAAATTCACAGTAGTAAAACTCGCTCTAAACGGGTGATTCCAACGCTTTATGCAATGAAATGAAAGTTCACTATTCCATTCATTCGGCGATGAATAGCTAATGCGTTAAAACAATGTAAACATTTTATGCGAAAATTTTAATTAAACCACGAGTTAATGATTAAACGTTTTCTAAATGAATGAGTGATGTCAACTGTACGATAATTATTTTTGCTACGGGATGTAACAAATATAAACTAGGAATATATAACTAACCAGTTTTTTTAATGACAACTACCCGAAATCAATAGATATAAGGTATCTCCATTAACACAATGATAAAAGTACGATAAAACTGGAGAAGGGGAGGAGAAAGGTGAGAAGTGGGTACGTAACTCTTCAGACCTGGCCACCAAAAACAGATATAGAAATCTCAGGCGACATATCGATTCTGGATGATGTACTATTAAATGGACAAAGCGAAGCCCTGTCGCTATATAAATATTAATAAAATAATTTATTGCTAGGTGTTTTTTTCTACTTAGTTAATAATATTAATTGGTAATAACATTTAAAACCATTTTTTACATTTTCACCATTATTACTAAAAAAGTACATTTCACTAATTTTTTTGACGAAGTGCAAATATGTGCAAATATAAAATTCATATTTTATTTATTTCGGAATGTGAAAAAGCTTAATTTGCATTTTTTTAATTGTTCGGGTTATTTTCTTTGTGAATAATTCTCATATAATTATTAATAATAAACAATTATTTTGTTAGAACTACAAATAAAGAAACCCATTAAAATTAATAGTTTCGAGTATATTCCTAATAATCAGGTAAATTTGTCCAGTAGTCCAATATTAGTAATTTATAAATATTAATATTTATTAATATTATTAATATTTCCTGTAAAAACAAAAAAAAATATTATTAGTCTTTAATCACCTAACTCAATTGACGTATTGTCTCTTTCAATTGATATTATCTGTCTCTTTCTCTCCGTTCCTTTGTTATAATTTAAATGTTATTCTATTGTTTTATCATTGTTCTGTTATTTTATTTTATATTTTGTTTACCCTCTATATGTTTTTATAACCGCACACTTTGTATTTTTTGTTTAGTTTAGTTTTGTGCCATGATGATACTTCTTAGGCTGAGCGAAACTGGTCGGTTGTAAAAAATAAAATAATATCCGTGGTATTACACAAAGTTATTTTTTAACTTTTTTACTTTCCTTTAAAACCAAAGAAAACCAAGTTTTTTTTGTACATGCCAGGCTTAAAACCCTCGATCCAGAGGTCCAGGCCAAGGAGATGATGAGGGCACACCATAACCAGTTGCGGCTGATGACTTTTTTCATTAAAAATAAATTGAGTTTTTGACATTTACGTCGAATAGCCATTCTTTAGTACCATTGAAAGTGTTATTTCTGTTTCAATCGACTAAAACTTCTAACTATCAATAGAATAATCTTAATTCTCAATTCCTTTTCAAAATCCACTACAATTTTCGATAAAATCTACCCCTGCATTGCATTAGGAGCCACAAAATATTACACCAATCTGGCTAAAAGGAAATAAACCACTACTTGTGGTCTCACAGGTTAAACACCTAAGACATATCTTCACAAAAGATATAAAAGATATGGAAGATATGGAAAAACAAGAGCTATTAGCCCGTGTAAACGGGCCGAAATGCTCTCAAGGTTCTACCACTGTAGTGACGATGTCAGGAAACTGTCTTTTGACGTACTGCACTACCCTAAATACGAGAGGTTTTCCAAGGGACTTCTTCCATTCTCTTTTGCGTCATATATTATTTTTCTCGTACATCTGAGCTGTGGACACAATACCCAACAGCGCAATGGGATAAGTTGAGGGTTTGCTACAACAGTGCTTATAGGCCACTTCTGCAACCTTCAAGGTTCTGCAGGGCATCTACTATGTTCACTCATTTTCCGCCTTACTTCGCCACCGATTAGTCAGCTTCTGGAGCAAGACATGAAACTCAACCGATGTCATTGTGTTGGCTGCATCTGAGAGGCTCAACTTTTTAAATTACTTACATTCACTTTATTACATGTTACTTGTCATATTCACACTGTTTTCATTTTTTAAATCGTTACCCTCAAATACTTTGAAATTGATGTACCAACACGTTAACTGTCTTCAATATTATTTCCATTTCTATGCTTTAACAAATTTTCTCGTGTTTATAAATACCTTTCATCTGGATTATTATACCCTTAGCTTCTAGTAAGCCGATTTCAATCTGTTGATGTACACATGTACTGTTACACCCATATCTAAACATTTTTCATGGTTTATGGTGGTATTTATATTTTTAGATAGTTTAAATTTGAATTCATATTAAATATTATTTTCTCGTTGTTGTATTAGGAAGGTAATTTAGTGAAAATCGCACTCTAGATGAACTATCACAAAACTGCGCTATATAAATTCATGTTATTTTTATTCAGCTCTCCTCTCAATGAGCGGTGGATGCAGATGATGCAAAGACCACCCTGAAACATGCTCCATTTGTGCTGTTTTAGACAGGGCGATTGAACCGCGCGATTTGAACCGCTCGGTTGTTGAGGTGTATGGAGATCCATACTGGTATTCACACGCAACCGCGCGGTTATGAGTATACAACTCGACAACCGAGCGGTTAAAACCGCGCGGTTCAACCACCCTGCTTGAAATATCACTTAAAGTTATTTTTAAAATATATGATGTATTAGTTAATTTTATTTCGTTTTTATTAATATTTTGTTGTAATTATTTTATATTATTATTATATTTATCTGTTTTTAAACATAATAAGCTCATGTAATATGACGGATTGAGTATTGCACCAACCACCCAGTTCTGCTGATATAAAAACTTTAAATAAATAAATAAAATTATACGCGCTGCTAGAATATTATGTACGTTTTAAATTAATTTAAAAGAAACCAATGTTTTTCAACTAAAACAAAAAAAAAATCGAAGTCAAGGCTAAACCAACCTCCATGTATCTTGATCCTTCGGGAGCGATATATCGTCTTTGCTCCTGCAAGACCTGCCCCCAGCGGGTTTGTTATTATTTCTTCAATATTTATGAGGAAATATTCCCCCGCAGGGAATGGCTTCTACCGAACAAGTGATGAACATGCTACCGTAAATAATACTAAAAGATTCTGACGGAAAAATGAACGAACCTTAAATATGCATCGATTTTAAAAATGCACTTTCCTACCACAAGGCGTGTCCTTTACCGCAATTTCGTTTGAGTTTTACCCAAAGGCATGGAAGATACAAGATAAATCCATTTTTTTCAAAAGTGAAAAAATCGAAGAGCCCACAAAAACGTGACTAACCTTTCCAGTTGTCAAAAACAAACCACTAATATAAAATGGCCGATAATGCTAACATATGATAAACATATGTGTACCAACATAACAACAACAAAAAATCGATAATCGAATGTACACAGCCCGCGAAAATTCAAAATTCACCTTTTCTTTTGAACAGGCAGTCACCAATTAGCTACCTGCCTAATGTTTTTAACACAATGAACATAAATTATGTTTTATAAATATTTTGTTGTTACCAGTGAAAAATCACGGGGTATAACTTGACTTGCCAATAAATAATATTAATTTTATATGATTACTATTTTTAAAAAATTAGCACTAAAAATAAAGATAGCCATTAAAATTAATAGTCATATTCTGAATAATCAGATAAATTTATCCAGTAGTCAAATATTAGGTATATTTCCTATAAACTCATAAAATTTATCACTATTCTTTAATCACCTTCTCAGTCGACGTTTTGTCTCTATCAATTCATATTATCTGTCTCTTTCTCTCTGTTATTTTGTTAAATTTAAATGTTATCCTATTGTTTTCTCATTTTTCTATTATTTTTTTTTATATTTTGTTCGCCCTGTGTATGTATATATAACCGCACACTTTGTATTTTTTGTTTAGTTTAATTTTGTACCCTAACGATTCTTAGGCTAATCGAAACCGGTAGTCATGAAAATTAAAATAATATCCGTGGTCTTATACCAAGTTGTTTTTTTTTTCATTTCTTGAAATTACCTATAGTTAATGTCGTAGATATATTATGTCATACGTGCATATTACGTACATAAATTTGCACGATTTCGGACATTTTGGCAAACTTGCCGACTTAACTACGCTAGTTTATGTTATGTTTTTATTACACATCTACATAATTCAAAAAGTATTATAGTTATATTTAGTACGTCTTGTCCTTTAACATGACGTCTTATAACGTAGTTAACATTTTTATCTTAGAAATAAATAATATTAATGTGACGCACAAAGAACAAATGTTGTATTTTGACTCTTGTCAGCATTATTTAATATACATTATTTATTGTGCAATATTAATTTTTTCACTTTGTACTATAGTGTCTAAAGATATTGTGATTGTTAATAAAATAATACAATAACCCGTTGAATGGAAACCGCGTTTAGCAGGACAATTAATTTATTTATTTTCAGAGTCAATTGTGTTTAGACGGGTACGTACTGTAATTCTTCGTGTTCTTCAAACATATCAAAATATTTAAATCCATTTGATGTTTTGCCAATGTCGTGATTATATGTTCCGTTCTTTAATAAAACTGCTTCTAATTTTAGGTGTAGTTTATCCAAAAACGAGCACATTTCCTTATTCGCTTGTAAATTAATTGAATTTCGGAGTAAACATCAAACGCTAAGTAAAGCGTTCTTACAACATTATAATCAGTTCCCCAAATGTCGATCTCGAATCCTGCGATGTAAAAGTATTCGAGGACTCGGTGTCGATATGGATCAATATTTATCACCTGTTTTAAATAAACGAGCTTTTTCAAAAGGCTGGCAGAAGGAGTTAATTATGAATGTAAGTAAGTCCAAAGTCATGGTGTTTGAAAGAGAGAGTACGAAAACAGTGTGCAATATAGCTGTGAATTATGAATACTTGGAGCAAGTAGATGAGTTTGTGTATTTAGAAAATATGTTTACGAAAGACGGAAAGGCTAATACTGATATTTAAAGAAGGGTGAATACAGGAAACCCCATCAATAGAGGACTAAATGCTGTTGGCGCAAATAAAAAAAATATCCGAAGAATCGAAGCTAACAGTCCACAATGAAGTGCTTATACCAACCCTGATATATGGCAGTGAGGCATGGAACTAGCAGAAGAAGGATAAAAGTAGACTTAGTGCTGTAGAAATGAGATCCCTGAGGCGTTTGTGTGGTAAAACCTTGTAAGATTGTGTTAAAACTGTCGATATCCGGAAAGAATGCAAGGCTGATGTAAGCCTAATGAATAGGATCATGAAAGGGACGCTTAGATGGTTTGGGCATGAAGAGCGAATGAATGAAGAAAGGAATGTGAAAAAAATGTATGATGCGAAAATAAATGAAGAAGAAATCCGGGACGCCCAAGGATGACATGGCACGATCAAGTGAATCAAATACTTGAGTCGAACCATGTAAAGAGTCAGAATAACAGTAGAGTATGAATGTGCCAAGACAGAGTTGTATAGCGGTCCGTTATCTCTCCCTACCCCTACACAAAAACGGCGTTACGGTTTTTTCGTTAGTTGATTAGTCTAAATAATATATTCATTTCAAAGAAAAATTAACGGTCTTACTTATTCAAAATGTACAATTTATTGGATTGCAATAAAGCAATACTATAGCTATTGGATCGTAACAATAATTTACAACAGTGCGAAGACGTTTTAAACACCACACGAATAGTTTAATAGATAGTCCAAACCTCCTGCAATGCTATAAATTGTTTGTGGTTTGTTTTCTTCTGTTTCATATTTCGTTAAAAATTATTGAAACTGTTTCAATAATTAATCTAAGTCATAAATGGTTCACGACAGTCCTAAAGTAAAAACAATTCCTTCGAAATTATAAACGTAAGGTTAAAAACGTTGAGCAAAGCTATGCGTAAGCATTCAGCTTTTAAATGTGTGGGTATCTACATTCTAAAATGTCCCGGCGAAGAGAAATTCCATTTATCAGTAATTAGATATATTTAGATTCTTATTATTATAGTGCATTCTATCCTGTCGGACGTTGGCAGCTGGCTATAGCTCAGATCTACTCAGCGGAACTGCATTCGTAATAATAATAATATTTGGATAATTTGTATAGCGTCGTTTTTGTGAAAAATCACCTCAAGGGCGCTGTACAAATCATAATTTCTACTTAATATTAATTCCTAGTTTATATAAATATTCAGCAACATACTTACCTGGCAGAGCACTTCTGGTAGTACACAATATATATATATCGTAATAACTTAAATTTTAGCTGATTTTTACAAATATTTATTATTTTTGTATCATTTTTTTTTTTGGGCATGAGAGCAAATTTAAAATATAGTAGAACAGAGATATTTTTTAATTTTTCGTAGTGTGGAACAGATTTTGATGAAAATCTAATAATGAATTGAAAGAATGAGAGTCTGAAAAGTTTTCTTGGTTTGAACAGAGATTCTATTAAGTTTTTTACATCTTGATTATGGATTTGATTTTCTGAAAAAATGGGTTTTTAGTTTGGCTCTGAACTCTCTCGAGTCTTTTATTACTCTCAGATCATGTGGTAGTCCATTTCAGGCTTTAGGACCTGACATTTCGAAGGCGCGCTCTTCGAACTTAGTGTCTGGGTGCGCTTTGGTTCCCTCAATCTTCCGATAGCCGATGACATTGCCGATCTAAGGGTTCACTTTCGCGAATTGGAATCTTCAGGAATACATAAATCCGATAAATAAGCCGGAGCAATTTCGTTAATTGATTTGAATACCACCCAGCAAAGTCCTAAAATCCTTAACGCACATATACATGTACTCCATAGCCATCAAGTCCGGCATCTCCCTCTCTAATACTTTTCCCATTAATGCCAGATTTTGATTATGTAACTTAAATAATATTTTCCTTGGGGATGCCGAGATCATAAGTTTTGAGACCTTCACGCCCACGTCATTCAAAGAGTATTTTGCATCCCTACTTCACAGTGATATAATCCGATCCCTTATTAATTTTCCTACTAAATTCGATGAATTCTCCGAACACCTGTTCACGTTTAAAGGGCGTCAGGCTAGTGCTAGTGCTAGTAGTATCTCCTCCAATCAACCTCCCTGCTCTCCAATAACACCTGCTAAGTAGGTACCTCCACCACCTCAATATGACGCAGAATGTTATCCGACCTGCTTAAGTATTGTTTACAATATAATCTTGCAGAGTAGGACCTACTTACTATGTTATCATATTGTACAGATTATTTTATAGCAGTGGTGTGCCGAGACTTTATTTTCGATTTTCGCAATGTTGGCATTTTTTTCAAATTCCGAGTTTTTGTATCATAAAAGATACTTGCCTACTTTCCTTTATTGCCAATTCCATCAGGGATTCTGAGCGGCCGTATTCTATTCGGAGAACCTTACATCCTTATTTACGTTGTCAGCCCCCCTAATAAGTACGTGGTCTCTCTAATAGTAGCGTGGGTGCCTTCGAGTACGCTCTCCGACTATCCCGTATCCCGCAGTATAAAAAAGAGGAATAAAAATAACTTTCAATAACCTATAACGTGACAGAGAATTCTTCTTTCACCTAATTACATTTTTCATGTTTTCATCAAAAATCACATCAATTTTTTTTGTATTTTTTAGTTAACTTTTAAAATATTTTGTAACGTTCACATGTTGGTAGACACCGTATAACTAATTGTGTTTTACAAATAACTTATGAAAAAAATGAATAACCTGTAACTATTAACTTTCAATTATTTTTTGTTATAGTGAATACCGCACAGAGTCCCAACTGCTCCCAACCGTCTAGAGCCATTGAGATTATGGCATCCCTAATCTAGGCATGTTGTGAGGCTGAATGTAGTGGGGAGAGGAAGGATATAGGGAAGAGGAAGGTTGGGAAGTACCTGACTAAAGAAGGTCTGGTCACCAAACACGGCTAAAAGCCATTTCAAGCAACGTTTCGATTCTGAATGGTGGTATTTCACCAGGTCGATACTTTAAGTATCCACCACTCTGGAACGTGCCGCAAATATACTTTTTATTATTTTATATGAATTAAATATGCTATAACACATATTAAATAAACAAAACTTATTGGTCCACGCCGGGTTTGAACCCGTGACCTTTGGATTCGTTGTCGAGCATCTTACCATTTGACTCGAATGTCTTATAACACACCACTAATACCATAAAAAGTAATAATAATTAGTACCATATTATAACTAAAACGTTTTGCTAAAAGCATTTTACATAACGTATAAGAAGATGTAATTCAAAGATGTATGCATCGTGGATATGAAGATTAGACACGAGCTCTCGATTATTTTGAGGGTTTGAAAACATTAAAGGACTGGCAAAACCTTGTTTAAAAAAATCTACTTAAGCCTTAAAAAAAACCGTGCAAAAAGAAATTGAACATACAATACGAACCTATCAAATTATTCGTGTGCCATATTTATCTAGAATGTTTAAAAACATGTTCGCGTCGTTGTAAATTATTGTTACAATCCAATATTTATGCCTATATAGAGGCCATAAAGAATTAAGACGTTCGAAGAGTTCTCGAATGTTTCCAAGGTCATATGGGAATAAAGGACGTAGCTTTCGTAAAAAACCTTGTATTTAAAACAAGAATGTCTGTTTTGTTTGCTAATAAGACACTCAAAAGCTGAATAATGAATTCACAATGTTGCTTATGTTTCACGAAGTGAGTAATTTTCAACAATTCAAATATGTTGCTGAAAGTAGAGTAACCCTATTAGTAATGTTTAGTCCCAAGCGAACCTTGGCCTCTTTCAAAACTGATAGATAACTTTCATTGTTTTAACGGCATTGCCTACAGCGAAAATTATCTTTAACCGTACAACTTTTGCTGTTTATAAAAACTGTTATAAATAGTACCTACCTACTAACAAAACTTTAATAAGGTTTCGTGTATTTAAATTCGAAGTATTAATGTTTTACGTATGCAGTAGGAGTTGTTAAGTTTATTTTTTTATTTAATTTAAGGACAACACACGTGATATAAAGACCTTCGTAGCAGAATGGTAAGTTCTTCGGATTGTGCCTAAATATTGCGGGATCATAACCAAACCAATACAAATACTTTTTCAAGATGATTTTAATAACACCAAATTTTTTACTTTATTTTTTACAATTTTTTTAAATTTAAAACCTGACCGGTTTCACCTCATGACGGGCATCTTCAGACCGGTACAATTTTAAGTAAGTCTATGGAATATATACTATTAAGTCCGAAAAGGGTGGATATTGATATTCATAGTAAATCATCTGTGACTTAAGGATTTTAGTTTTATGGCTAACAGAGCTGGCTTTACCATACCTTCAAAAATACATTCGGGTAGTTTTATTACCTTCTGATAATATTCCATAGACTTACTTAAAATTTTACCAGTCTGAAGATGCCCGTCATAAGGTCAAAGCGGTCAGGTCTTAAATAAAAAATAGTGGATTAAAGTCAAACATTTGGTATTATTAAAATCATTAAAATGGAGTTCCAAAAAGAGTTAATAGTTTCAAAATTAGAAAAACTTTTTCATGAGTTTTTCGCACTATTTTACCTTCGTCTCACCCTGATTACCGCGTAAATTTATCTTGAATTCGTAGCGCGATAATAATATTGAGTAGGTATATAATATATATTTGCCTCGCCAAAGACTTGGTTATGCCGAAACTGGTAATGTAAATACGGCTTTGTAAACGACAGTGCTTAATTTAATGATATTGCTAAAACAGTACGATTAGATTTAATTTATTACAAAACAGTTGAATGTAAATATATTTTTTAAGGAAAAATTATTAAGTGAAAAAATTGTTTGATATTACCTAAACAGAGTTTCATTTAATGTATGTAGGATAAAGAAATTCACGGAGAATAGGAATAAAGTTTGCATATTCTAATGAATACCTGACGTTTGTGTGTTATCCGATGATAATTTGGCAGGCAATTTCAAGACAATACACAGCTGACAAGTGGAAAACAGGGAAATTGTCAATCCGAAAACAGCCACTTCGCTCAGAGGATTGTCGTATTTCCTTGTTGATTAAATATTCGCTTCCAGGGTAGGAGAATAATATTCAGCAAAGCTTTTCAAAAATACATTACAATATTTTCATATTCTATTATTATTAATATATGCATATTTTAGAAAGTCAAACATTTCTGGATTGCGAACAACCTGAGAATATTTGAAAAACTCCTACTACCAGCATTATAAGCGGAAAAGGTTGGTTTTGCAATAATGGAGGACTTGACTAGCAGAGGGATCGACCCCACGACGCCACGGAATTCAACGCATTTGTACACTCAGCTACTAACCGGTCAAATACACATATACATACATTATTACGTGTTATACATAAATTATAATTGTTTCATATTTAATTATTTTGAAAATTCGCCTATTCAAAATAATATGTATTGTTTAATGGATATTTGTTTACTTGACATGTTCTGCATAATAAATTGGGAGTAATAAAGGATTGCTGCAATATACATGTATTACAACTTCTGTTTATGTTTTACAATTTTATAATAATGTGTCTACTACTCATTACGATGTAAAAACTTATATATTTAGAAAATATATATTTATTCGAGATCTCAGGGAGGGTGGTGCAATTCTATGTGTTCCTTATAATACATTGAAAAAATCAAAGGCAATAAATAAATAAAACATGATAATATAGTTATAAATAATAATAATAAACAAAAAAACCTACTTGCTTATTAAATACTATAATATCTACTTTACACTTATTTCACTCTTTTATACAACTTGAACTAACTGTTTTTTTTTAAATTTTTTTTTTTAAATATTATGCATTCTTAATGAAAAGTACTGTTTACCAATACTACTTTGAACAACTGTTTCTAAATTCAAACATTGTTTTTGTATGTAAAAACTTATAAGGCGTTAATAAACAGGTAAGTATTCTCACAAGCACCCAGACCTAAACGTATGTTCTTAATTTTATAAAGCACAAGAGTTCCGACTGTCCGAAGCCAATAGAACTACGGTTTTCCCATTTGAGGAATTTCGTAAGACGGAAGGTGATGGGGAGGAAAAGGAGAGGGAAAGATAAAGTTTAAAAGTGTTCAGGTATTTAGATCTGGTAACTTAACACATATATTAAGTTATTTCGAGCAACGTTTCAAATCTGAATGTTGTCTAACTGGGCGAAAATGGAAAGAAATTTAAATGAACAAAACATGACTATGAAAATTAAAAGTAATCATTAATCAAAAGAAATACAACATCGACCAGTTAGTAATCGAGTTGACAAATGCGTCAAATTTCCACCCATGCATTGTGGGTTCAATTTTACACTTGTTGTGATGGTAATATGAGTTTTCCAAATGTTTGTTTCTAAAAAAAAAACTAAAAAAAGACAGCAAAAATAGTCCAGGCTGTTTTTAAAAACTTACTTATCTGCCATGAAGGTTTTTACTGAAGTTCATAGGTATGTTACTTTGTATTCGACTACACTTTCTTTTGAGATAAATACTACCATTAAAGTCAAATGGAATTTAGTTCCAAAATTTTCTATTCAACAAATACCCGAATGTAAAAATTAAAAATTGGAATTAAAAACATAAATTAAATATTATAGGACAGCGATGGCAAATACGTGTTACGCGTGCCGAATTCGCAGGCCAAATAGTTTTCAGCAACACGCTAAATACGATCCCTACGCTGTTGCCGCAAGTACTTGCCTAAATTACGATTACGAAGAAAAAAAAAGTATTATATCTAATGCTTTGATGTAATTAGAAAGGTACTGGCATGCGAACATTTTTTTTATTATGTTGATCATTACTCAATTGCTACCACCGGTCTGAAGTTTTGTTACTAAAACAATAGTTTTTTGAGTTGTTATTTGAAAATTAAATCGAATTATAAAATGGATTTTTTAATTGGTGGGTGGGTTTTGCGGAAGAACCCTTCGTTAAAATCAAACAATGAGTATTTGAGTGGGATTTAAAAGCACAAGAAGGGGTAAGTAAGGGCTGTGCGGGGAAGTGGAGCGGCTTACTGGATACATTAAAAAAGGAACTCTATGTTACATTTTGGTCCTGAACAAAGAGGAAATTTCATAAAAAGTTTTTAAAACAAAGCATTTTTTAAATTTAATCTAATTAAATCAAACCTCAGTGAGCTTCGGGGGATTAAAAAAATGTAAGTTGATTCAGAAGTAAGTAAACGCGCAATCATTTAAAAATGTCAGAAGTTATTTTTTTTTTAATCACGGCTTCATAACGTATCGTCGCTGGAAAGGCAAAAGGGCTTAAGCGACATTTTGGTCAAAAATGAGTTAAATATGCGATTTTGATCAGTTTTTTTTTCTGCATCGATTGTTCTGACTCTCGTTTGATTCTGAATACTTTTGTAGCCCTTCAGCCATCTAAAATATATTTACCATTCGAGAGAAGGCTTGACTCAAGCGACACAGGTTTGGGACTTTTTTATAATTTCAAATAACTCAATGAGAGCATTAAGTTACTCAAGTTAACTTTTTTTTCAAAACCCAACCAGGTACTGAAGACATATGATTTTTTATGTAAAATAAAAAAAAAACTTTAATGTGCTCTGGTGTAAACTTCCCAGAATGGCGCTTCAACCCTTTTGCCTTTCCGGCGGCGATATGTTACTATACGGGTACAGTTTATCAGTTACAACCTGCAGAGTGAAGATTGTCCTGATGACATCCAACCTCCGATAGTGACACCAGAAACAGAAGAAAAATCGGAGTGTATTTAAAGTTTCTGCGCCAAGACAGTTTTGTTTTTAAACCAAGTTTTTTGACAAATGAACAGCTTCTGAGTTTTTATTACCCCAGTAAGCACAAGGAATAGTAATAATATAATCAAGGAGCTCTCAAGTCCTATTTTTTTCGTTGGTGTTCTTATTATTCAGTTCAGTTCAATTACTCCTGACTATTGAATGTAATTAAACTAGCCCCGTTAATTAAAATAATCAGGCCGGCCCCGCGCCGCCCCTGGGTTTGTCAGAATTAAATTACTGTCTGGCCGAACGCCAATTATTCAAATTTCGAATGTTGTTTCGTGAAAAGGTTGTTGTCTGTGCTATCGCGGCAGTCTATTCCATATACAAATGAAACCACTAATTATTTTTTTGCCTTCATAACACGGAACCACCCGGTGTGGGAGGATTTTACGGGGTTAAGTATCAAACACTTAAATAAAATTTAATATCTGTTTGAAAAAAAATAATCAAACAAAATTCGTTATCAAATTAGAATTACCTTTAAAGGTAAATGCTTTTTTTATTTTGATATTAACTATTGAAATAATATCAATAATCTTCAATATGAAACCGAAAAAGCCAGAAACTAAAAAGAATAACGGTCGTGACCAAGACTCGAACTCGGAACCTCTACTCTATCCGGGAGTGACGCATCTGCCAATTTATCGTCATTTTAATCGATCTCATACTTCATTGATAATCATTAATATTATTTTTCAATTTCTTCCAATATAGGGTGCCATCTTTGTAATGGTAAACAAAGATCTACCCGAGCACATATTGTATACCTAGATGGTTAGTTATTCAAATAAAAATGGATGGTTTATTCAAGACACCATCTATTATTCTTTTTAAGTTTCTGGTTTTTGCTGTTTCATATTTACGTTGAAGATTATTGATATTATTTCGATAATTAATAACAACATTGGTTATAATTACATTAGAGTTTTTTATGCGTATCGCGCACAAGATTCGCGAGTATCGCGACAGCCAGTTGCACTATGGCATCCCCGATTTGAGGTATATTGTAAGGTTCGATAAAGTAGCGAGGGGAAAGAAAAAAAGTTGTGAAATACCCGACTATTAAGATTTGGTCACTTAATACGACTAAATCTTTTTCCGTCAATGATTCGATACTGACTGGGGGTCTTTCACCTGGGTCACACTAAGATCATATAATACCACTCTGGAACATTTCAGAAAAATACTTGTTTTTTTTAAATACTCGTGAATTTGTACACGCCTGTATCCGAAGCCAAGAATCTTAACCGCTTAGCCACAGAGGTCTTCTGTCGGCCGTAATTTCAATGAATCATTTGAAAATTAGATCAAGGCAAGAATTCACGATTCAAGATTTGAACTCAGTGTTTTTAACGATTTGTTCTTAAAATGAGCTATAAATCTTGGCAACTTTAAAGAGAAATCGATCTCACCGATTCGAATTAATTTAACCCGCAGCGCTCAAACATGCGCGCGTTTGACTGAACAGTGATCACGCCGTCTCCGGGGGGAACAACAAAAAATGTTCGACTTCTCCGGTGGGAGATATCAATTTATTTCCCCTTCATGCACTCTCGATGTGTACCGTTAAATGAATTGATTCTGGTGAACGAATTTTGATGCTTTCAAATATTTGAATCGAATCGTTTGAATAGTTTCATAATAAAGTATCAAGGTATCCACTAGTTATAATTGTTTTATTGAGCCATTATTACAAATATTTAGAAAATAGTAAATTCACGTAACACTTTGAAGGGAACGCATCTACGGCGGATTTTTTAAAACATAAAATTATGTAGGTACATTATTACAAAATTTATATGGTGTTATACTAAAACCGATAATCTAACTATACGAAAAGTTTTATGCTCAAAATGCGGTTGGCTAAATCACATAACAATGTTTTGAGATATTAAAAAACAATCTTTTAGATAAAACTGCCTTTCGTTTTAATAAACAACGTTGATACGCTTAAATGGATTGAACATGAAAAACGAAAAAAGAGAGAATATGGCCGCTCAAGTAAATATATTAATTTATTGTTGTATCACGTAGTATTTTTTTAACTTAGCTTTTACTGACAAGCCACTTGCAGTAGCTCAGCAATAATACAAAATAATATTACACATCTTTTTTCATTATTTTTGAAGCAATAAGTGGATGAATGATGTACGGAATTTAAAACACTTTAAGTTTAAGGAAAGTTAAAGACACTTTTTTAGTTCCTAACCTTCCTCTTCCCCATAATCTTTATCTCTATCCCATCCCCACTTTCTTCAGCCTCAAACATACCTAAATTGGATACGCAATAGTATAACTGGCTCCAGGCAGTTGTGATTCTAGTGCGGTGTACAAATTTAAAAAAACATTTTAAAAAATACAAAAAATTTCTCGTAGAAAATATACGTAGGTACCGTCGCAACACTCACCAACCCAATAAAGATAATCACTGTTGACAACACTACCCGTTGTAAAATTGTTAACGTGAAAAACGTGCTTACAAAGGTTTATTGAAATGAAATGATGGTTAATTAAAATATTAACGGAGCCAAGAGTCCCGTGGCATTAAATAACATTCACTAAAGACCAGACTTAAACAGCAACAAGGATAACACCAATGCCTTAAGTTTTTCATCATCATTTTCTTGTTTCATTGTTGTAAAGTCTGTGAACTTTACCTTTTAGCACGATATTTGGGCGACATTGACAGGAGGGGATCATACTCGTAACTTTCAAAGTATCGGCGCAAATTTTACGAGCGAAGTTATTCAAATTACCATCCGGAAGCCGACATCAATACTGGGAACTGGGAACTGGGAACTGGGAATCTAGCATCTAGATCTTCTTGCCGTCATCCGCCTCTCCGCCGCATTAACTTGTTAATATCCGTCGTAAGAAAGTTGGTAATCTCCCGCCGTAGTTCCCAGCAGTAAAATATACATTTCTGACGGAAAAAATAAAAACCAACGAACAGTGCTGGAACTTACATTACGAAAATTGTTTTATAACAACGTTATTCTGACGCGAGGCGATGGAAGCTGAGATAACCTGAAAGAAACTTAAAGAATTGTCTAATTTAAGTGATTTTCTCTCGCCCTTTCTCGGGCGGTGGCCATGTTTGTTTGTCCAATTCGTTAAAGACATCTTTGCAGGGTGTTTGCACTGCCAACATCGCCATGTCAATTTCGCCCATTATTGTCATTGTTCATTAGAGCCGTAATCCACTTTGATCGCGTTAACGCCCCGCTTGGATTTTTCGTGTTTTCTTGTACAATTTTCGCACACTTGTAGTGGAGTGAAAAGATGAAATATTCTTTTCGCAATCTAATAAAATTAATTGCTTATCTCCCTGTTGTAATTGTTTACTGTCTAACATTTCATTTGGCAAAAAATAAAAGCTCATTTAAGCAAAATTCTTCCAATGCCATATAAATAAACGGCATGTAAAGATAGATGAAGACCCGTAACAACAGGTTTTCTTTTTTTCCTAATAGTAGAAATGTGAACAAGTCTTTAATCACGTCTCGCAGCGGGATATATATTTGTATATTTTTAATGCTAGTAAAGTTCCATGAATTCAAAATAAAGTCCCAAACACGATTTAGTTGTTCTGGTTCCGATCACCAGTCAATGACACTAGCAATAATGCTGAAATAATATCTCAACATTTTTCAGTTTTATTAAATAAAAAATGAAATCCTTCCCCAAATTTGATTAATTAATTTAAAAGTTTCTTCCCCACCTCTGCGACTGCAACTTTTTAAAAGCCATTCCTTTCAATTTCTAAAAATGCCCCGCCGATTTCGCGATTCCGCCGTGCTTCAACCCCCCCCCATCCCACCCCGTCCAACCATCCCGCGAGTGGTGGCTCCACGTCAAATACAAAGCCAGGAGAGATAAACTGATTAACAAATCCCGCGAGGAGGGAGGAGACGAAAGCACAAAAAACACAGGATAACTCCGCCAAAAGCAAGACTTATAAAAGTCTAAGTCTAGCGGGGATCGCCAACTCGATTCTCAAGACCAAAAGTAATTTACTCGAAAAGTATAAACACACTTATCGACTGTTTAATAAATATCTCATCCATATTATTTTGATTATATTCAGAAGAAAAACCCCGTAGCCCATTTTATTTTCCGCAGTATGAAAAACTTTATTTAGAAAAAGAAATCCTGGCTTCAATAATTTTTCAGTTTTTCATTTATGAATTCTTTTGAATTAAAAATATGACCATAGGCTTTATTATTTATTGCATCTTTTTTGACCTTCAAATTACATGCAGAAATTTGTGCCAATTTAAAAACACCAGAACTCGTGTTTCTTCAATGGAAATTAATATTTATTAACATCCTGACTGGCATTTACATATTTAATCAACAATTAAGTGCATTTACAGTGAAAAGTAAGATATCTAAAATATATAATAAAAACCAGATCCCTTACACAAAAGTGGCAGGTTCGAGCACCTACATATAAAAAAATATACGTAAAAAAGCTTAAGAGGACCTGTATGAAATTTCTAGTTACTAATTTCTACAGAAAGGTAAAGCACTACTTCGATTAAAACCAAGCAATATAATATCTTTTATGATTTAATAATAAAGACAATATTTTTTATCAATTGAACTAAAACCGAAATGCACAGATGATAATATGCTCAATCTGTGGATTGTTTAGAGGAAATCAAGGTTTTTTTCGAAAATGATTCAAACGTTTTTTTTATCGTTTTTTTTTTAAGGTTTTAATAACTCATGTCGTATATAGATGTGCAGGTACATGTGGATATTTTTGAGTGAGGAGACAGTTAATTTACAAAGTTGTGATAGAAAAGTTTTCAACAAGGCAGGGTTTAAGTTATTGGCACTCCTGAGATCGCTTTTTGCTCTAATCCATAATAATACAAAACTAAACTGTGGCTTTACTTTTACAACATCGACTTTTTCGTTAGTAAGACACTTACTACCGGCTATGGGTATGTTTAAAGTGTCAATAACAGACAAATAAAATTGTAGTAAGCAATCGCATAGTTTGCAACATTGCCAGTTGAAAGGTTTTACTAACGTCACGGGCACTTTGATTTTAAACTAGTTGTATTAGAAATGTTTTTTTTTCTTCTTTTGTACATATATGTAATATACAATATTGTTTGCCACAATTGTTTTATATTATACAATATCTATAGAAAAACGTGTAAAACTCTATTCTGCCAAATTGCGGGTTGGACACTTTCTACCTCCAATTATAACGGAGGTTTGAAATAACCGAGGTCTAAAATAATTGTGTTCTGACTGTGCTCAAAGAACTAATAAGCCTCCAAAAATTGGGAGAAGGTGCCTACCCCTGATCTAGTAGACTGATCTGGAAGACGAGGAAGAAGGCGAGAAGGAGATTTTGGTCCATCCGGCGGAGGAAGCGGCTGCGCCATCAATCAGCCGGCAAGTCCCTAGGCACTTGTAAGTCCCGCTGCTGAGTGATGATTTGTTGGGCAATCGCGGAAAGGGAAAACAAAGGCAAACAACGTCTTGACGACTTTTCCTCGGTGGAAAAGACCCAGATCTCTGTGACTTCGGCTGTATTCTTACTCAAGCTTCGAAAGAAATTCCCAAAGCTAGCTTCTAAAACAAAACTGTAAATAACATTTTCCATACTATCCGATATAATAGAAGAGTCAACCAATATTTTGATAACCATTCAAAACGCCAAATCGTTCTTATAGAATGAGCCTTTTTCTTGGACACACACCTTTTCCTTTGCAACGTGTTTTTTTGTGATATTACCCTAGAGACCCAACTGCCCGTCAGCAATGAAGTGATAGTATTCTCAGGGGATGATTTTGAGATGCTGAAATAAGTGGGAGATAGGAAGGAGGAAGAGAAAAGTCAGGAGAAACACCAGGCTACTTAAAATGGTTACTAAATACGGTAGTACAACGTTCTTGCCTAGAATGTGGTACTTATTGCAAGAGAGAGAACATTTAAAAGTATATTATACTGTGTAGAACAAGGTGCAAACATTCGAAATGTTTTTCTGGACGAACCGGTCAAAATCGGCAAAAAATGATGTGCCCAGCCGTCAAGTTACTTTTGTCAAGGTTCAGAAATAAGCTCGCTGCTTTATCAAGCAAATCGCGTGATGAACACACAATCTTCCTTAACAATGGTCCTTCCAAAAGAAGCGTAACCATTAAGTCCTTCATGAGAAACAATTTGCTGAACAAGATTATCCATGGCATTAAATATGAAAACTTTCCAGCAGATGATTTTGTGAGGCGGAGAAAAGAAACGGAAGAGAAATATGTGATATACATGGGAATCCAAAATCAGTCCAGGATGTACTCTAAACTCTTAATTTCAACAGACTTAGCTGATAAATACGTCAAATTTACCGGCGAAATTCGGCCTGGCTCCGCTGGCCCGATTTCAATGAAAATTCGGAATTATCTACAGATATCATGGTCTGAAATCCTCTGGTTCAATATAAAATACTATAAATTAAATACTATTAAAAAGGAAACGAGAAAATAAATAAAAATTTGAGCGAGAATCCGAAAATTTACGTCAAAATCGGTTTACATACAGCCAAATAATATGGTTCTTTCTTTCTATAGTGCGGGAGTAAACGGCTTTCCAATTTTGAACCCGAGCCATGGATATGGTTCATAAATTTAATGATTTTTACCCGAAAAAAATTCCAAATGATTTTTTCAGATTATCATCTTCAGAACATCGATTATGGCAAAAATCTGAAATATTAAATCAAATCGGTTCCATACAGTAAAAAATACCGTTAAAAATTTCCATAGTGCGGAAGCAAACGGCTTTCCAATTTTTAACTCGATCGTTGCATTTTCCCAAAAACTTTGATAATTCATTGACGAAAATTAGTTTTAACCATTTTTTCCAGAGAATCGTCTTCGAACCAATGACCGTAGCACAATCCCGAGATTTTCAGTTAAATCCGTTAGTTACAACCAAAGAAAACGGCCTTTAATTATTATGGACCCCAAGGTACGCATTTCGCCCGTAAAATTGTAGATTTTTTGACAAAAGTTATTTAACGAGATTTATCAATTGAAATGTGATCAAAACGTCAAACTTGGCAAAAACCACATTTTTTAGTCAAATCGAATCAGAAAAGCCACAATAAAATACTTTAATAACCGGCCACAAGGCTCGCCATTTTGCTCGTGATATTTTATTTTTAAACAATACTCATTTATAAGCACTTTTCTAATAGAAATGTGTACAGACCGTTCATTTAAGCCACAAAACCTTTTTTTCGAATTTCTATACTAAAACAGAGCCTCGCATTTCACCAGTTACTTTGATCAATATTTGACAAAAATATTTTTTTGAGAATCGTCTTTAAACCATCGATCCTACGATAATCCCGAAATTTCCAGTGAAATTGTTTTTCACTGCCAGAGAAAATGACTAGCAGTTTGCCCAAAAAAATCATCAATTTTATGGGCAAAAAGCGAGCCCTAATGTTGAAAATTAAAAAAACATTTTACCTGCCACAAACCGAAATGATTAAAAAACTTATATTTGTGCTATTATCAATGGTCTGATGCGACAAATTGGAAAAATCATTTTAAATGAACTTTCGTGAAAATTCATTAAATTTTCGTGCGAAATCCAAGGCAAAGGAAATTAAAAGCTGTAATGTGCATTACGTCATGAAACAATAGCACAATGTTGTCAATGTTTCTCGAATAATATATTATTATATTAGTACCAATTTGTTGTAATTGTGATATTATATAACTGTGATGAAACAGTTAAATCCATTAGTGTAACAGTATGAACGATAATAATACCGCCCATACTGTCATGAAACATATAACGTACTACTCTAACCTGTATGTGACTGAAATGGTACCCGGGTACCCTCATGTGTTTTATATGATTTTTTTAAGCTTGTCCATATTTATTAATCATTTTATCTTATTTTAAATAATAAATATGATGTACTATTGTGTTTAAAGTACATTACCTGTATCCTTAATACTTTTTTAATCACCTATTTAGTTAAGAACCTTACGAAAAGTTTGTACTGGGTGAAATTCTTATCCACTTCCTTAAATATTAAACTGAGTCGAAATATATTACGTCATAAAAGTGGTCCAACAAACTTCAGCAAATGATATACTGTAAAAGAAACCTTCATATTAATTTTAAAAATGTGTAATTTTCTTCAGTCACATAATGAGAACACGGTTAACCGGTGTGATATTTGTGAAAAAAAATAAAAATTTAAGTATTTTACCTTCATTTCCTTATGCACATGTCACGTGGGATATACAAAGTTATAACAAATTCAATGCAAGGTTACACAATTCAAGAACGGTTGTCGTTATTCCTAGATGGTCTAATTAACCAACACCTATGCAACTAATTTAACAACGAGCTAATGAATATAATATTATTCCTTTGTCTTTGGACGTATATTGTACAGGTACTTTGTAAAGGTATGCTTATTATTAACACTTTATTTGCTCTGACGCTCATGGAGCTGCATTCGCAATGTCACTCTTGGGGCAGTAAACAATGAAATTAATTTTCTTAACAATACAAATCGTTAACATATCGTGCAATGAATATAATTAGTCGACATTAAACAGTTGCCGCTGAGTCGTGATGGAAATTTTAAAATTTAATCCTGTTTGATCATGCAATGATTTATTCAAATAACCTTGTTTCTTGTGACTCCTTTGATGCTGTATTTTAAAGGGTATAAATAAATAGTATACTGTAATATAGAAATATCAACCTGTTTATTTATACGTTTTTACCTTTTAAGCCAACTTTTTTTTTCAACATAATACAAGGAAACAAGCACATTAAACGGGAAACCAAAAAAAAACGTTTCGTAACTAACTAGTAGGTAGCAGTCGACAATTTTTTACATCAACAAAATACAGCAGAATTCACACGCTTTCGAAATACTTTTTCTTGTTGAACATTTGGAAATAATGGAACAAACGGTTTGACGTCTTGTCTTATTTTATACAATTAAGTAAATAATCTATAGCGCATCGTGGAAATAGCTATGCGAAGTAAAAGTAGTTGCGAAACCAAAAAGTTACCCAAAAAACGGAATCGTAATTTCTTATGGCGAATACGACACAAGAATCCCAACTGTCTAGAGCCAGTGAGACTATGACATACAATATCGGGGTATGTTGTGAGGCTGGAGGTAGTGGGGAGGGCAGGAGTTGGGGAAGAGGAAGGTTGGGAAGTACCTGGCTATTCATATCTGGTCACTACTTTTGTGTCCGTCTACATTTGAAAAAATCTATAAATTCACTAAGAGTTTTATTTAAATGTTGTCAATTTATTTTCTTTTTTTAATTTTCCAATTTTAGTCAATACCGCACAAGAGTCCCAACTGTCTAGAACCAGTGAGATTAAGACATACTCTATCGGGACATGTTGTGAGGCTGAAGATAGTGAGGAGGGGAAGGAGATGGGAAAGAGGAAGGTTAGGAAGTACCTGGCTATTCAGATCTGGTAACCAAACACGGCTAAAGCCATTTTAAGCGACGTTTCAATTCTGAATGGTGGTCTTTCAGCAGGGCGATATTTATACGAGTATCTACTATACGAATATCTACCACCCTGTATTCACTGTTTGAGATATTTTCTTTCTAAAGACAGATACAAAATTAATCGTACTAAATACATATTTTAACAACTAAGACTATAAGTAATTTCATCGCCGATTTGTTCAGGACCATAACTTATTTTTTAAAGATCCCTTAGTTGCCTCAGGAATCTCTGTTTAATTTGTCCAATTATTGTCGGAATTGTTTGCCTTTGATATTTATTTGTAAATTTGTAGCACACTTATCACTTAATTTGGTTTCGATGGGGCTGCTCGGCAGTAAAACTTTAATTTGTTAAAATATTCCAGTCATAAAAGAATGTCGCGGGTAAACCGTCCTAATGAGGTAATAAAAATAACAACGCTATTAGCTTTTTATTGAACAGCGCCTTTGACGCTACAGTATGAAAGAAGGCGAAACAAAAACTTTTGCATTTCTTTTTATTTTAAAGTACGAAATAAATACCTGGTTCGTCAATCGTAAAGATCAAAACCACTATATATAAGTGGATTTAATTAATGTGCATTGTTTCCTGGACCCGTATATATCCTAGTTTTATAGCACTGTTTGAATCAAGGGCTTATTTCCAATGACTTTACACATATAGACACGTTATAGCCTTAGAATATTAACACAAAATGTAGCAAGC
The DNA here is from genome assembly GCA_022651775.1 of Drusus annulatus. Lineage (NCBI taxonomy): Eukaryota > Metazoa > Arthropoda > Insecta > Trichoptera > Limnephilidae > Drusus > Drusus annulatus. The sequence continues at coordinate 1,246,760 of JAGWCC010000230.1, forward strand.
AAAACACACACGTTACTAGTAAATTTATCATTCAAATATCGGTCATGTATGTCAAAGATAGACATTCATAGAATATATGTGTATGAACGAAACAGATCCGAAGTTCGGACCGCGTTCCATACTTGCTTGAAACGACCTCAAGCGGCGCGTGACCGTTTAGTACTAAATCGGCTTAAACATCGATCACACCAACTAGCGTGATTATTGCTTGCCACTTTGAGAGCCCCACAACGTGTCTATATATATGTAACGGCATTGCTTATTTCTGCTTATTCTATCGTTTGGTGAGAAAGGTTGGCGACAAAAAGTCTTGGTACATAAAGACCGCAGTCTGGAGGCGAGGTGCCTTGAAGTTAACTTTTCCATATCGTCGCTGGAAATGCAAAAAGGCTTAAGCAACATCTTGGTCAAAAATAAGTTAAATATGCAGTTTTGATCAGTTTTTTTTTCTTGCATCGAATGATCGGACTCTCTTTTGTTTCTGAAGGTTTTTGTGACCATTCAGTCATCTAAAATATATTAACCATTTGACAGTAGGCTTGACTCAAGCGACACAAGTTTGGGACTATTTTAGTATTTTGGCGCTTCGGGTAACTTGGTGAGAGGATTGAGTTACTTGACTTGACATTTTTTTTAAAAATCGATTATTTACTGAAGACTTAAGAGTTTCATTGTAAAACAAAACAAAGTGCTCTAGTATAAACTTCTAGAAAATATGGTGGTATTCAATATAATTTACTAAGGGGCGTTCCAAAAAAGTGAACACTTTTAAATAGAATTAATCAAATTGCACATGTTCTTGTTTAAATGTTTCATCAAATTGCAGAAAAATATTAAACCCTATATTTTCAGGTACATGAGTGAAGTCAATATGTTAAGAAACATAAGATTTCACTGAGTATTCCTAAAAACATTCATCGCGACGTCAGCTACGGAGTTGACGTGCTTTTCAGCCGGGGGTTGATCGGTAACAGAATCTAAAACGACGTTACTAGAAAAGGGATTAAAAAATGATTGTCGCACGGCGTAGAGAAGAGGCTATGCCTAGTATAGGAGAGGCAAAGAGACGAATTTACTGCAACATACTTAGAAAGATGTTCTGCCCGATGTGTAAGTTTTGATTAATTATGATTAAAAACAATTGTTTGGCCAACTACCTTCGTCAATTGTTTATGACATCTACAGGGCAAGTAAAGAAATACAAAACTAGACATCAACATAAATATTTAACATAGCACATTGTAATCTTTTGCGGATAAAAACTGAAAATTAATTCAACGGAATCTCTCGGTTACTTTTTAACTAGTTATTTTATAATTTATTTCTGCTCTTTGTGTCTAAGTTTTTTTGGTGAAAATCGATTTGGAAATTTTGAAAATCGTTTTACGGTTAGAATGTGAATGTTAAAGTCTTAAAGTAACAATATATGGATAGAGAGCTAATTATTTTTTTCTAACCTATACAAACTTGCGATGAATCACTTTCTCTGGGTTTTCGCTTCGTAAACCACGAGAGAAAAAGAGACAAAAAATATAATACACTGCTTCTATGTACTGTGACGATGATCTTAGTCTCGTGGGTCACCGCGGGACTCCGCCCACATTTTTTATTATGCCACTAAACTTGACACAACTAAACAGTTTTTTAGGTTACATGCTAAATTTTTGTTGATAAAAATACTGTGAAAAAGTGGTTATACGAATAAACAAAAACATTATATCGATATGTGCCATGAATGGATGTGTAAATACCCTAGCTTAGTCTTAGCCACGCCCAGGTCTGCCGAGTCCAGTAACAATCATCAAAAACTGACTACACTGCCTTGGATAGATACCACTCTATGTACTCTAAGGTTAAAGGTCAGTTTTCATTATTCCATAAAAAATTACACACATTATTTGAGTGCATCTTTTGAAAACATTTTATAACATTGTTACGGAATCATTAAATTTATTTCAAATATTAATTTCGGTTTTGTTTTTTTGTTCTTTTTGAGTGCTTTTTTTTTTGAGGTTTTTTGAGTCCTAGATAAGTCTTACTTTATATTTCAAAGTACCTACCAGCCCGCGAGTGCGAAATGAAACAACACTACCTCACGCCTCAACGTGCGCTCGATATTGTTTTAAGGACGAAGGTAAAATAATAAGTTACAAATTAAAACGTATTAATAAAGATTGATAATTAGTAATATCCCAATAAATTTTTTTTTTTTTTTTCTAGACAGGAGGAAGAAAGAGGGTCTGAAAAATACCTGCGGTTAATTGTTCTGTATCCTTTCCTTTGATGGAAATCCTTCAAAGGATATTCCTTTCATCGGCGCGCACAGTACTGGATTAGGATATTAGAAGATTTAATGACATTAAACGGTATAATATTTTAATGTAAATGCTTATTAATTCATGAATTAAACCTACCTTTCGACGCGTAGTTTTGCTAAATATCTCAATCTTTTGATTTCAGCTTCTACAAATCGACTTTTTATAGTTTTATTTATTCTTGATAAGTAATTGCATATACAGTAGGTACCTATTTCATTTAAGTTCGGTTTAGTAATAATTTATTTAAGTTCGGTTTAGTTATAATTTATTTAGGTTCGGTTTAGTAATAATTTACCATTTTCTTTTAATAGTATTTACTACCTACTTGTTACCCGTGAATAACCATAAAGTAGTATTAGTTGCTTTGATCCACCCATTTGAAATATAGAATAATGTCGGCTAAAATACATTACAGGTAGTAACTTTATTAGGTAGGTAGGGATTTGAAAAGATAATGTTATTAAGTTTGATAATTTGAATTAACACTAGTTCTTAATTTGAAAAGTTCCCACTCGTATGTACGTAATCGCAAAGGAAATTATTTATAATTAATTGCTGCTGAGCTGTTCCTCGAATGTGAAATTTTGCGAAATTGCAAAAAATGGCCTAAGCTATATTGAGTGACCAGATCTCAATAGCCAGAATCTTCCGGATATTCCTCTTCCTCTTATGCTTTTCTTCCTCTAACCTGATAACATTTCCCAATTTTAAGGTTGCCGCTGTACCACATCGTATCATTATACAAAACAGTAAATAGTTACAAAACCAAATTAGAAAAGAATGAAATTCAAAGAAACATAAAAATATTAGTTAGAAATATTTTACAGTAGGAGTGGGTAGGTAGGTGCGTATTTAACATTGTTATGATTTGAGTTTTACAATGACTCGTTCTTTTTTTAAAACAACTCGTCGTAGGTATTTAATAACATAAATATATATTTTATATACTAGGTTCTTAAAAAAATAGATGTAAAGGGCAGAACTGAGAATCTTCTTATTTAAGAGACAATGCCTGTCAACACTGTTGTTATTTTTCTAAAACTTACTGTGGTATTTTGTCGAATGATGCTCAATATTTTTTTTTTACAAATATGATAATGTGGGAAATTAAAATTGTTAGATTTTTTTATTCCCAGCACCATCAGAAACCAAAAACTCATTTAAAAGCAATATCATTACCCACCTTAAAAACCAAGTTTAATTTGGTTCTTATTATGTAGATTCTATATCTTCAAAATTGAAAATTTTTTCATTTACTTATTTTCGATATTAACATGTTTTACTATGTAGCTAAAAAAACACTTTTGCAAATTGCCATCCCAACACAGGCTTATACCTAGTGGGATAAGCAATATACCAACCAATAAAAAATGTATGTTTAAGTAAAATAATAAATAAATAATTTTGGTTTTAAATCCCTAATTGTATCATGCCTGAACAATTCATTCAGCTTTGTATTTTATTTTATTATTTAGATCACAGAGACTCAGAATAGATGTAATTGTTGTAATATATTTTTTTCCACGAGCAGGCGAAAGACATGTAAATTTTTAAACATCAATTCTAATGAATCCGCCCCTTGATAACCTTCTGAAACCGAAAAGTGTCGCCTTTCCCTTTGCACTTTTAATTACAGAGCAATATCCTCTTCCACTTTGCGCTGAAATTGAAATGTTATGCTGGATCTATAGAAAGTAGAGAGTAGCGAGAAGCTGCGGCAGCGGATGCAGGGGTTAAGTTACCACAGAAATGGGGTGCGTCAGGAATCTCCCACGTATGCATTTCTTTTTTAGAATCAGACCTCACGGATAAAGGGTTAGGTGAGTTTTTTTGCATTAGCTTTGAGTTTCACGCTGTGCTCGCGAATTAAACGCGTATGTAATTAACGGTTGAAAGTACCTATTGGTCAAAGTAAAATTAGTTGAATAAAACTCTTTACAATTTTATACTGAAATTGTCCTTTCGGTAACCTGCTGTTTTTTTTTTTATTTATGATTTTTGCGCAAAATCAGTGCCACCTTTTAAATTTTGAAATGTTACACTGTAGCTTAAACATATTAAGATGACTTATACATGTGATTTTTGTAATTAATACACATCTTTTGCATAGTACTGTTTAGAAGAGAAATAGATAGGTACTTCCCAAACATTCTCTTCCCAATCTCGTTCCCCCACCCGCTTCCTCAGCTCCATAACATTCCCCAAAATTATGGATTCCATATTTGCATTATTTCCTAGCAATCGGGAATCTTGCGCAGTCACATTTTTTTTAATGCCACCTTATTCACTGTGGCAGTATGCACTCTTCTTACACAAACCATTCAATGCCCAAAAAGCGGCTTTAAAAAACAACGCAAACATAATTATTTTACGAGTAACATTTAAAAAAGATACCATAAAACTTGCTTATCATTTGAACATTTTAAAATGCAGTTCAACCTGTCAAATGGTGACAGATACCGAACACTCCCGCCACCCAACACCCATTGTTAATCATGTTAATCCCCTGAGATGTACAGATAAAGGCATGTCACACATAATGTAAAGAAGACCCAAACAAACCATGGAGTATCCAACACGACTTCTGTGTAAGTATTATTGGTGGTGATGCCTGTCAATGTTTTCAGTAAGACAGTCTTAGGTGTTAGATTTTCGTCTAAAAGATAGGTACGTAGGTACGTCAAGATGGAAGATGACAAATCAAAAAAATACGATTTTGTTGTAAATAAACAGCTTTATAAAAAGGCTCGATAAAAAGACCTTTCTGTTTCTAAATTGTTATCTTCATGTATTAATATATTACATCTGCATGACACAAATATTTTTAGCAACACATAGACGGTTATATTTCGTATAGCAGTTTGACATTTGATCTAGATTTGTAACGGGTAGAAATTTCAAACTATGGTAGGTACTTTTACATTGTATTCGACACCCTTTTATACGTTTCGAAACATGCCGCAATACCTAGATTAGCCGATTGACGATTAGGGCTGCATCATGTTTCGAAACGTAACAGTACACCTTAATAATATTATTTATCTGAACAGCAAATCGTGAAAATCCTACACCATACTAATTTGATACGAGTAAATGAATTGTTGAAAAGAAGTTATTTTCATTTTTGTATTTACTGACGTTACAATTATTATAACATTCTTCTTAGTACATAATAATAAAACACGGATAAGGTTTTAAACAATTCAGGTTCAGTAAAAATCATACACAAAAAAACATTCCTCACAATGTATTATTGTTGTAATTTAGATAATCATTTTTCGCATGAATAACTAAAACAAATAAAAAAATCCGTATATTACTTACAGAAATATATACTTACAGGTACAATTACTTAATTGAATATTACAATACTACGTTTGCCTTTGTTTCTGTAGAGAGTCGGAGTATACATCAAGAAAAGATAATGTTTAGAGAATTTATATTTGGAAATTTATTGCCGTCTTGTATGACGCATTGATATAAATTTAAAATGCAAGTAATTCGGTACTAACAAAAATGTTATTTAGTTTTAAATACAAAAAAACAAGATCAGAAGAAACCCTTTAATCCGATAGCTGACTTTAATTGACTTGTGTATACAATTTGAGTTTGGTGAATTCATAGAAATGCTCAAATTAAAACGGTATGGGACGAAGATATTTTCTTTGAACTTCTACGGAATGCTTGTAATAAAAAATGTCAAATCAAAATCGCAGGAGAATTGTAATCTACTCCGGCTTTTTAGAAATTGATATTACGACGTAATATAAAAATAATCTTACGATTTTTTTTAAATGCTAGTTTTGTGAAAGAAAAGAATGATTAGATTGGAATACCTACGTGGGTGTTACATATACACGTAAGTAGAAGAATATAACGTATTCGTATTTTACAATAACTCCCTTCTCTCTGCCCGGATGGTGCAAGGTGTGTCATCTCTCCACAAAATTATGGCTATAATTTTTTTATTATTATTTTTATTTGACGGCCTCCATACGCTCCAGATGCTCGACTACGTGTCATAACACATTCAATTCAAATACAATAATATATAGTATATTTACGGCACGTTCCAGAGTGGTAGATACTCATAGTATCGCCCTGGTCAAAGAACACCATTTAGAATTGAAACGTTGCTTGAAATGGCTCTGGCCGTGTTTGGTGACCAAATCTGAATAGCCAGGTATTTCTCAACCTTCCTCTTCACTTTCTCCTTCTCATTCCCACTACCTTCAGCCTCACAACATACTTCAATTGGGGATGTCATGGTCCCTCTGGCTCTAGATGCTTGGGAGCAGTTGGAACTCTTGTGCGGTATTTAATGTAAAAAAATATATGGAAAATTCTAATTATTTTACAAATTTGTATTTAAGAAGGGCTTAAAATTATCATAATCAGACCAGCCATTTGACAATTTCGATACGCTTCATAACGGTATTAATATTTAAAATAATATTAATTAGGTTCTTAGTTTGAAATTATTATTTTTAAAGGTAATTGGGTGCGGTCGAGAATCTAACACAAAACCTCTACTGATTGCGTCACCGAATTATAAGTTGAATTACTTCATTAATCATTTTTTAAGTAAATTTATTCTTAAGTTTTACATTCGATTGACGGTTTTTTTCTGTATGTTTTTTTTTTGTTAATTTGTTTCAATCACTGGTAATGAAGTAGTACATAAAATTTTGTAAAAAACATTGTAAAAAATAAGTCACGTATATTTTTCTAGACCTTAAACAAAATTAATAATTTTCCGAACTTCGAACTTTGTCCATTAGGTATTATCAAAAATAAATCTGCGATTGATTCTACCTAGGCATTATCAATAATCATTGAAATCCTCTTTTGCTATTTTCCCCTGAAATTAAATACCGATCGAGGCCTGATCGGTCTACTGTGGGTTCAGATAAAAAGTACCCAGATGGCTTATTGGATTTAATAGTGCGATTAGGTCTGATGTTGCCCCCGGCGATACCCGAGACGGTAGCCGGAGGATTATCCGGTAATGGGATTCTTTCTAGAAAACAATCAGAAGCTGGTGTGTAGGCTCCTATCGGATTTATTCAATAACTGTGATGTTAGAAAAAAAAATGAACTCAAAGTATTAAGTGGTAATACTTATACATTCTAGTTTGTTTGTTAAGGTAACACTTTTAGACTAGTTAAAATATATGAATAAAACTGTGGACCAACTAAAAACTAACTAACTAACCATCACGCTGTTTCTCCGCAAGGGTAGGCAGAGAGGACGGATCACCATACAACGTTGTCTTGGCGCACACACTCCTTGCTTCATTCACATTCATACATCGTCTCATACACATAGACATAAAATACAAGACACGTCATATTCATACAAATCTTACGAAAAAATGTAGCACCACCAATGTTGCACCACTAAATGTTTCACCCGCGTATGAAAGGGATAGCCATTCAAAGAATATGTGTGTGCGGAAGAGATAGCTGTAAGAAGCGCGTTTCAAAGGTATGTCTCGTTGACTTGGCTTAGTGTAACCAGGCGCGTTGTCTCAGTAACGTATCTACATTATTTAATTTATCTAAGCTCATACATACGCTTCTGTTATTCTGACTCTTCGCATGGCCCGATTCAAGTATTTGATTCACTTGATCGTGCCATGTCTTCCTCGGACGTCCCCGACTTATTCTTATATTCTCTTTCGCGTCATATATTATTATCGCACTCCTTTCTTCGTTCATTCACTCTACATGCCCAAACCATCTAAGCGTCCCTTTCTCGATCTTATTCATTACGCTTACATCAGCCCTGCATTATTTCCGGATATCCACATTTTTAACTCGGCTTTACCTGTAGACAGGTAAATAAATACATAATTCAAAGCTCTATAGCTAACGATGTCAATGATTTTGTAAGCTTAAAATAGTTGCATTGCTCTATTAATTTCTGACATGGCAAATTCTGCAAATTTTATAACGTCAGGTCTCAAATAAAAGAACTGATGTAGCAGGCTGAAATAGTTGCGCAAATTTCATGACATCATGTTTTTCTCCTGTAGTTTTTTTTCTTCTTCAGAGCACAAATATTTTGCCTTATAATTAAGGCAAAGTTTAAAAACGTCTCATATTCTTAACAAAAATAAATTTTACATGAAAATGATACTGGGAATGATATTCATTTTGGGTGTTTTTATCCAAGTAACTATTCTTGTCTGTTATTTCGCATGAATTATTTATTGTTGTAACGTTTAAGATTTACGAAATTCTTCAGAATATTAACTTGTTATGGAAATGCTAGTACGAAAAGGTTTTTACTGGAAGCATAATAATTACTTTCAACGTTAAATATTATATTTCTATGTAGATTTCTAAATCTGATGAAATTACCGTATTCTACTGAAAGTGAGTATAATGTTTTATTTTGAGACGTATTCTGCATTCAACATGGTTACATCCGAAGAAACGAAATGAGCTCAGAGCAATAATATACAAGAGAGAGCGCTACTGTAGTCAGTCTTTATGAGGTTGGCCGGACTCGGCTAGACCTGGGTGTGGCTGGGACTAGGGCTAGGGTATTTATACTTTCATTCATAGCACATGTCGACATAATGTTTTTGTTTATTCGTATAACCCTTTTTTTCACAGTATTGTTATGATAAAAAATATTACATGTAACCTAATAAACCGTTGAGTTATGTTCATTTATTTCGCGTATCAAAATGTGTCGGCGGAGTCAACGGAGACGCGGGACACGAAGAACATTCTAACAATACTTTAAAGCGGTGTGATAATTTGGGAGATTTTGTTGTTTCTTTCATTCTCATGGTGAACGACGTAAAAACTTGGAGAAAGTGATTTCCCCCAAATTTGTATAGGTTATAAGAATTGGCTCTCTCTCCATATATTGTTACTTCAAGGTAATGAGCGCCTATTATATCATATTTATGGGTAAATATTAATAATTAAAGGGTCGCAGGGTTGAATCCCAGCACGAGCAATACATTTTATTTTATATTATATTATTTCACATTTTATGAATATAAAAATAATGTGTAGTATAATATATTTGCAGCACGTTCCTGATTGGTGGATACTCTCTGTATCACCGTAGTGAAAGACTACTGTTCAGAATCGAAACATTGCTTGAAATGGCTTTAGCCGTGTTTGGTGATCAGATCTAAATAACAAGGTACATCACAGCTTTCTTCTTCCCATCTCCTTCTCCTCTCCATTCCCTTCAGCCTCGCAACCTTGGAGTAAGAACATAAAGACAAATACGACTTTATGCTCATTCATATAAAAGTGTGGCAACGAGAGAACCGAAACCAAAAAAATAACGGAGGTTTGAGAATGTGACTTATTATTAAAAAAAGTTAAATGTACGAACGATTAAATGTTTTGTTTAAAAAAACATATGTACTCGTATATGCAATATCTGGATATTAGTCAAAGCTGGAGGTATTCAGTTAATCTAATCTTGATCGTGATATCTTTTGTAATTGGTCAAATCAGGAGTAACATGCAATTGTGGGTACAGCATGCAATTGGCAGAAAAAGGACTAAAAACTTGGAGTAAGAATATATATGTGAAGAGAGAGCTAATTATTTTTACCCAACCTTTACAAATTTACGATAAATCACTTTCTCCTGGTTTTTACGTCGTAAACCGTGAGAGATAAAGAGACAAGACAAATCGTCACATAATATCGCACCACTTTTAGGTATGTAACCATGTTTTTTCCGTCTCCCGCGTCTCCAGCGACTCCGCCCACTACGTTTTGTTATGCGACATAACTCAACAGTTTTTGAGGTTATATTCTATTTTTTTTTTTTAAAACAGTACTGTGAAAAAGTGGTTTTAAATAAACAAAATATTATGTAGACATTTGCTATGAATGGATGTAAAAAGGTTTGTCCGTGAAAACCTTAACCACGTCCGAGTCAGGACAAAACCAATAATCCTGACTACACTGTTTCGCAAAGCTATCCCTCTTGGTATATTATTGCTTTGAGCTCACAACATACTCTAAACGGGGATGCCATAGTCACAATGGCTCCGGACAGTCGGGACAGTTGGGACTCTCGCACGTTATACACATTAAAAAATAAATAAATAAAATTCATATCAATGCATTTTATGAGCGACATTGACGTGTTGCTTTTACAACGTCCATATTCTGAACAATGCCCTTTTCAGAACATCTCAAATCGTTAATAACAAATGCGTAGTCATTATTTACTCGCACATTTTATGCCCGGGCAATTCCTTACAAAGCGACCGATAAGTTCGTTTTCATTGGAAGGCATCGTTTTATATTGGTTCCCCGCGAACAATGCCCCTCCGCTGAGATGCTGAGATGCCGCCCCTGGTACCTGAATCTGTACCTGGCTTCATCCCGCCAGGTATCCCGACCTTCCCGTATACAATTCAATCTGGCTAGAGAGATATCTCAACTAAATCTTAAGTGGTCCCGTGAAAATAGACAATATCTCTAAGAGGGAAGCGTTGAAACATACATCCACTTACATGTAATATATATTTTCTGCGAAGCTCTCTTGATATTGATATAAGCGGGTGTTCCTCTTAATTGTGATAGACATATTTTTACGTAGTTCATTAAGATGTTTATCTGTTCCCTTGGAGAAGCGATGTATGGAGAGAGAGCTAATTATTTTTACCCAACCGATACAAACTTGCGATAAATCACTTTCTCCGGATTTTTACGTCGTACACCATGAGAGAGAAAGAGACAACACATATAATACTCCGCTTACACGTATTGTCACAATGATCTTGGGCTCCTGAGTCACCGCGTGACTCCGCCCACATTTTTTATTATGCCACTAAACTTGACACAACTAAACGGTTTCTTAGGTTAGACGCTATTTTTTTGTTGATATCAATACTGTGAAAAAGTGGTTATATGAATAAACAAAAACATTACGTCGATATGTGATATAAATGGATGTATAAATACCTAATAATAATAATAATAATTGGTTGATTTATATAGCGCCGTTTTCGTGACAGAGATATCACCTCAAGGGCGCTTTACATCATAATTAACATAATATTACAACTAAGGCTTAATATTAACTTATGCCTAATTTTTATAACTAGTGACTAACAACTAACATATTAAAATTAGCACATATTTATAATGGTTGTTGCCCCGTGACGTAGGGGTAGAAAAAAATGAAGTAAGTAATATTTGAACTATATATAAAAACTATGTATAGCACTCGGACTTAGTGATCAAAACTCTAGTTAAGGAAATTTTACGTTAGGAATGATAATTTAAAAAGATGAGTCTTTATTTGAACTCAATTGAGCTGTCAATCTTCGCAAAATGTGAAGGGAGGTTATTCCGAGCTGTGGGGCCTGCTACGGCAAAAAAAGCTCGCTCTCCGAAGTTGGTGTTGGGATTGCGTTTAGGTACAGTGAGTCTTCCTATGGCCGTTGAAGATGCTGATCGAAGAGTAACTGTGTTAGTATCGCTTGGAATGCACAGTTCCGACAAGTAAGGTGGCGCCATGTCATGTTTCGCCTTAAAAATCATCCAGCATAGTTTGAATTGGATCCGTTCAGGACATTTAAGCCAATGAAGGTTCTTAAGATGTTGCGATATATGGGGAATATTTGAAACGCCAGTTATCAGCCTTGCTGCAGCGTTAAAAAACTGACTGAAGTCTGTCAGTATGTATTTTGGGGAGATTTGCATATATGCCATTGCAATAGTCGAGTCGTGACACAACGTAAGAATTTACCAACATCTTTGTGGCATTAGACGTAATATTTCTTCTTATCGATTTAATTTGACGCAGGTGAAAGAAACCTGCGCTCACTGTTTTATTTATTTGACGATCGGCATCTAGAGTGACACCTAAGAGTTTTACGCTATTTTTAGGGATTACAACCAGAAGTTATGAGAGGAGATTTTATCTATTATTGACTGGCGTTTTTTGTTGCTGTCCAGAGAAATTCTGTTTTTGATGGATTTAGTCTTAGTTTATTCGAAGACATCCAGTCTGTGATGGCGGAGATACATTTGTAGTGGTATCTTTTAGTTTGTCTATCTCATTCGGTGCACAATAGAAATAGATTTGCTGATCGTCAGCATAGCAGTGGGAAAGAAGTCCGAATGATTCGATAATTTTTGGAACATCATTGATGAACAAAATGAAAAAGTAGGGGTCCCAGCACTGAACCCTGAGGGACTCCAGAAGTGAGGGTTACAAATGGAGAGGTCTTACCACCTACTTGCACAGATTGGGTTCGATCGCAAAGGTAAGATTTTATCCACTGTTTGATTTCACCGCCAAGTCCGAATGTATTTTCCAATCTATTGACAAGGAAGTTATGGTCAATAGTATCAAATGCCGCACTCAGATCAAGTAGAGACAGTAGAGCTACCTTACCTGATATTTGCAAGTATCAGATCCGACAACACGCGCAATAACCCAGTTTCTGTAGAGTGGAACTTTCTGTACGCTGACTGTGCTTCGATAAAAGCTCGTTTTTTGATAAATGGGCGGTAATCTGCCGAATCACAATTTTCTCTAGGACTTTTGAAATGAAAGGAAGGTTTGACACGGGGCGATAGTTATTTAAGTCTTCGGATCTAATTGAGGTTTTTTAGAATTGGTGAAACAAGAGCCTTTTTAAGCATATGAGGTACTTCACCTGAGTCCAGAGTTTTGTTAAAAGAAACACTAAAAAATGGAACAATAAACTTTAAGCATGAGAATACATTGAATCGGATCTAATCCGCATTGTTTGTTCAACGAACTAATATGTAGTGTGGCTAAATTTCAGCAATTCCCCACTTAGAGGTCGTGGCTGAACTGGAAAAGTTGGAGAAATCTTTCGGACTGAGCTCTTTTCCGACCAGCCCACAAGTTTTGTTCCAGAGTCTCTGGGGTCGACTTCGCTCTCGATCTTTGCTTTCCAGTACTCGGAACGCTTCTTCTCAACAGTTTTTTTAAAGTTCTTTTGATCGCTTGTTTTCCACCCCCGAAGCCGGCGCATGGTCCTCTTCTTTTCACGGCATTCTGCGTCAAACCAGGAATCGGACTTGCGAATAGCACAGGTTTTGGTAGTATAGGGGGCATGCTTGTCTAACAATGCGGTCAAGGTACTGTTGTAAATTTCTCACATTTTGGTCTTATACTCCAAGGTCCGCCGAGTCAGGTGAAAATCATCAAAAACTGACTACACTGCCTTGGATTGATACCACTCTATATATAGTCTGTTCCCGAAGAGCATATGAAAGTACTGATAATTTCCAGATATACTTTCCTAGAAATCAACCGCCTTGTGGTGTGACATTAGAAGATGGTATATTGGTACATAATATTATGAAACTCACTTAGCCTGAACAATTAACTTCTCAACACAATGTTATTTCAAACAAACACCTGTTCGTTAAAAACAGTAACACAGTGGATTGATGTGGTACATACAGCAATTATTTTTTTGTTGTTGCAGTAAGCAACAAATTATTCAGATATCGTACACAAAAACTAACAGTTAAAGGTAGCATTTTCTCTATATGTAAGTGTGAATGTAACACAACTTATGATTTTAGTGGTTCTGTTGAATTTATTGTTACCCGTGAAAAATCACGGGATGTAACTCTACGTGCCAAGAGAAAGTATAAGTTGCTTTTATCCACCTGTTTCAAATATAGAATGATGTCTGCTAAAATTAATTATAGGTAGGTACTTTATTAGAAAGGTATGGTTTGAAAAAGATTTTTTTTATTTGATAATTTTCTGAACACATCAATCGATTCCTCCTTACACTCGCACGTACTCTCACGAAGAAATTTATCTATGTTTAGTGACATGTAGTTAAAGTTTTTAAATTATGTTGTTGAATATTATAAATAGAACCACAATTATATATGTAAAATAATTTATACAAATAATACGAATTATATATACATTATTCTTATTTTTTTTTAAATCGCTTATTATATTGGGCCCGTCATTATAATTTATGTTAAAGCATAGTAGTTGGACCTAAACTAGTCTGAAGATGGCCGTTATAGGCTGAAACCGGTCCAGTGAAAAAATAAAAAAGTGGAATAAAGTTAAAAAATTGTTTTATTAAATCATTAAAATGGAATTCCACCATTAATTATCAGTTAAAAAATTAGAAATAATTATGAATGTCGTTAGGATTATTTCTAAGGTTAAAAATATATCCTGACTTAGCTTTGGTTTAAAACTACCCATCCGATAAGTCTAAAGACTGTATTCTATTATGTATAATAATTTGAGGCATCAGTAAATCAAACGAGAAAGAATCACGACGCCAGTAAATTTAAAACAGTATTAATATTCACTCGTGCTGGTTATTTCAGACGGGTGTATTACCCCCATAGCTCGGTGGTTAAGAACGGTCATCAGATTAACGTAAGAATTTAATCCTGGTCGTGGCAGTAATTGCATAAAAAAATTCTTTCAATATTATTACTTTAACACAATTGCACCTTTTCAATTAGAACCAGGTTGTGGATAATTATTAAACTAATTACTGCCCAATTATTTTTAAATGTTCCGCAAATGAATGTCTGTAATCTGTAATGTATACCTTTAATATCCTCTGAGACTCCTAAAAATGTAAACGTACAAAGACGACCATAAAAAAGATAACAAATGAAACGTTTAAACACCGAAGTACAATGTAAAAAGGGAATAAATAATCGAGCGCAGATTTGAGGACAGCATTAAAGGACACATACATTTTTACAAAATTGTCAATATAACAAAAAATCCGCGAGATGCAGACGAGCCTATAAAGATATTGCTTACACCAAACTTGTTTATTCAAAATATTCACAAAGGAATTCACAATAATCTGACGGGAGCTTATCCTGAAAAATAATCAGAGCTTTGTTCGGCTTTTCAGCACGTGGAAGGAAGTGAAACTTTTTCCATTAGCGAAGCTTTTTATTCTCAATTAAGAGCTTTCGGGCCAATGTGCTCTGTACAGGATATAACCACAACAAACAAAACACTACACAAACGAAAGCCTTTCATTTTTTATTCGAAGTTATTTTTGTTTGAAAAGTTGGAATGCATTAGTCATTATTTCAACAAAATAATTACATTCGGGTTTAGTAGATCGCATACTTATGGTGATTAAATTAGATTCGTAACTAAATGTTTTCTCTCTTATATATTGTGTATGTAGTATAAAAAAGGCACCTCAATGATCACGAATGTACTTGATAACTAAAAATTTCCATAATATAGACCGTGTTTTAGGTGGTACTGCGATACTTAAGGAGATGATTATTTACGATATTCGAAGAAATAATAACATGAATATTTTCGTGGAAAGCAATAACTTTGCAATGTTATTATTTATTTATGACCTAGGTCATAATTTTTCTACAATAAAATCTGTGATCTTATGCAATGTTATTATTTAATTTTCGTTAATAATAAGAAGTTTTTCAAACACAGAAATTCTACTTTCTAAAAGAAAATTGTTTGAGCGTTGATTTTCCCTATAAACAGTCGGTTACACTAAAAATACAGATATATAACATTATTTTTTTTTAAATTAGGTCTTAATAAAACAGTTGTTTACATTTCTTCGTTAGGTTTTCATGCATAAGCACCCCGTGGAGTTTCGCGGTACCACCTCGAAATACGGTTTATATTATTATTCACAGAATGTTAAAAGTAAGAAAAAAATATTTTCCACATTTAAAACAATTTAATGATATCTGCTATAGCTATGTATAATATGTATTTGTATATCCATCAAAGTTTTACAGATGCTAACTCTAGATATTTTTGATAAAGTGCACAATTAATAATTCGTTTGTTCGTCATTTGCTTATTTGGCCGCCTGCCCAGCTGCAATTATAAATCTGTACATTTTTCTTACCATGGTTTTTTACTCAAACAAAACTTTATATTCAAACAATAAACAATTTAATCACGCAATTATACGAATACCTTCTGTACTTAATTGAGCAGATTTTTACAACCGGTGGCCAAATAAATCGATTATCCACTTCCTGTCCATTCTACAAACATTTGGCTAGGATTTTTTCCGGCCATTTTTTATAGTATCGACCACGAACTAGACAACCAATAAAATGACGTTTTGGAAAGCCAGCTGTCCCCATCGTCACGCATCAGGTGTGGTGGCCCTTGGGGAGCAGACCGAAAATGAAGCAATACAAAAAAAAACATCCAAATAGATAAATAAACATGAAACTACGTAATAAATAAGAATTAATTAAATTACATGTATGACAACTGGCGCCGCTCGTGTCATGCTGACTTTGTTTTACAAATAGAGAGGAAAAAATACATTTTTTTGTACTTCTACCAAGAGTATTATTTTAGTATACGTAAAAATGTGGGTAGGACAAATACTTAATTAAAAGTGCACTTCCATCGTGAAAAAATATACGGCAAGAAGGTGGGTAGAGGGGGTAATTACTTTTCTAAACAAGTATTTTTTACCGTTGATCACATCGACTTAGTTATTATTCAAAGAAAACGTATGAATATTTTATTACGGTACTATAATAAAAAAATATTATTTTCGTGCAAAAACGCGACACGTAAACATAATGTGTGCAGTGAAACGTTTTATAAAATTCCTGCCAAAACCGTATCAAATTCAAAAGTAAATAAAGATACATTCCTCCTATAAATCTTATCCATCTGTTCAAATATTCAATGAAATGTCCTACTGCGATAAAATTTATAATAGAACCTTCATAAAAATAAATCAAAAATGCCCACACACCATATCAAACACCATTATCGACGGAAGAAACGACAATGAGAATCAAATTTGGAATAGTCGAATAACCGCCCCTTTGCCACCTTTGTATGTGTTTTGCTTCAACCTGGGCCATTGATTGCCAGTTTCTTAGAGTTCGGTCTTCCTTTAGATTCTTGCTGCGTTTGTCTACACTAGTTAAACATGTCTACATCCTTATTTGTATCTTCCTTTCCTTTTTCATAATTGTCTCTTTTTCTTACTGATAGTTCAGTTAGACTAGATCACTTTTACTACATCTCTTATAGACCAATTTGCATAGACCTGATGCAACATGAAATAGTAATATCGCCGCCGAAAAGGCAAAAGGGCTGAACCGCAATTTTGAGAAGCTTACACCAGACCACTTTAAAGTTGTATTTGTTTTACAATAAAATTCACAAGTCTTCAGTACCTGCTTGTAATTTGAAAAAAAAGTTAACTCAGGTAATGACTCAATGCTCTCACTGAGTTACCTGAAGCGACAAAAACCTAAAAAAAGTTCCAAGCTTGTGTCGCTTGAGTCAAGCCTTCTCCCAAATGGTAAATATATTTTAGATGACTGAAGGGCCACAAAAGTCTTCAGAATAAAGCGAGAGTCGAGCATTCGATGCAGAAAAAAAACCTGATCACAACTGCATATTTAACTCATCTTTGACCAAAGTGTCGCTTAAGCCTGTTTCCCTTTCCAGCGACTATGTATTGTATTCTCATCGAGCCGACATCATCAACAGGTGCGGCCTTTGTGCTGGATTTTTGAGAACAGTATTCTGAATGCCTTCCTCTCGAATGTCAACCGAATTAGTCTCTCCGTAGTCATGCTGGTCCACTCCTTTATGTCGTTCACCCAATGTCTTCGTGGTGCTTTTCTTCTAGAGATCTATCCCTACCGACACAATTTTGGAAATCTGTATAGGTGTCCGAAGATATCTCGAAACCTGACAATGTTTGCAAAGGAATACCAATGTATCCCTGACATCTTGCTAAATACTTTAATTACCAAAGTATTTCCCCAAGTGCGGTCATTTAAAAATATTAATGGATTATATTTTAAAAGTCGTTATGACACGGTAAGACGGTATTTTCGACTAGCATAAAAATGATTTATTATAAAAAAATGTGGTTGAAAAACAAAATAAAATTCTTATACCGTAGTCTCATACACATAATTTTTTCATTGATTAATTTCACCTCGCTTGAAAAACCGCCCTCCCAACTTTGAGCGTCGGTTTTATTTGTAGAAGAAGCAAAGTGCAACTTTGAAGGTGACAATGCAAAAACGTATTTGTCCATTTTGATGCTACCCTTAAAATGTTTCCTGCGATTTGTCTTCTCTATTGTTCTGATAGCGTATATCTTCCGATGTGATCACTTGAAGCGGAGCGTTTTGGCCATTTAGTTGCAAAACTTTTAAATTAACACTGGTGTTATCTTTTTGCCCTTCATCTAGTTTTATTACATTACGCGGTTTTCAAATTTTACCACTTGTTTTTTGGTTGATTTCTAAAAACGTAATACAAGCAAAACACTATACTATCAGTATTGCCCTGGTAAAAAACCAGCATTTTGAATCGAAACGTTGATTTAAATAGCTTCAGCCGCGATTTAATAATTAATACTTTTTTTTTAAATACACACATTTTTTTTATTAGAACCGAACCCACTTCAAAGTGTATTAGCCTGAAGATGCCAGTTACAATGTGAAACCGGTCCGGTCTTAATACAAAATAGTAGAATAAAGTTTAAAAAATTGGTATGATTAAATCATTAAAAATGGAATTTCACCACGAATTAACGGTTTCAAAATTAGAAATAACAAAAAGGCTTGTATAGCAACCAGATTTGAATAGCCTGATATCTACCCAACTTTCCCATCCCACCTCTTTTCCCTTTCCACCCCATTCAATCTCACAACATACCCCAATTAGGGATGCCATAGTCTCAGTGGCTCCAGGCAGTTGTGACTCTTGTGCGGTATTAACATTAAAGAAAACCTTTAGCCAATATTGTTTTGATGTAGGCAGCGGCTTTATTTCCAAGCCTGTACATTTTGACGATCTCTCAGAAATTGCAATATAAAAAATAATTTATGATTCTCCAGACTGCTTTTATTGGACAATCTATACTACTAATACTATTGGACGTACACGTGGAAGTAATATGTTTGTCAATACACTGGGTTATGAACAAACTCGCATGTTTTCCATATTAAGGCAGGCTAGCGCGTGCTCTTTATATAAATAATTTATTGTATCAATTTGACCAATCACTGTGTCAGAAAAAAAATAAAATTATTTTACTGTAAATAAAACCTGAGAAAGCCTTTCGAGTTGTAAGATTATAATATTACTTTTGAATCATATTGTAATCACGTTAAAAGCTTTAAAATGTTGGGTTTTATATTAAAAATATGAAATCAATTTAAAAACGTTCACACCTTAAGAAAATTTGCACATGTCATTGGTTAGGAGTCAAATTCTAAAAACTCAGTGTGGGTACCAAGCTATGCTATTCATTCCCTTGAATAGAAAGAGTTCAAAATAAATTCTTGAGATTTATTAACTTCAAAATGGGCATATTGAGGGGATATATCAATTATGATTATCTTCTTTGTCACCTTAATTTATAAAAAATATCTGAACGTAGAGTAATTACCGACTTAACTTACTTGTATAAAATTATGATTTAAATAAAAAATGTTTTAGTTTTAAGCCACTTTATTTATATACATATAACATTCGACCTGGTTTCGGTTAAACTTAACCTTCTTTAGGAAAGTAATATATATCAAACTAACATTAAAATATAAAGTTGTTATACAGGAGACAAAGAAATTAGGGAAAGAGACAATACATCAGTATAAGCAGGACAGAGCATCAGAGAGGGGGTGGTAATGGGGTAGGTAGAGAGGTAGGGGGATGGGAAGAGGAGAAGGGGAACATTCTTAAAATCGGACTTTTACTCTAATTGTTTGTTTAAAATTTGACAATTATTATTTTTATTTGATTTTGATATTTCTAATGCTTCCAGATTATTAAGGCGCAAACCTATTCCATTTTTATGTATTATTTGTACACCTGTATTTTTATTAAAAGTATGGTTAGTTTTAATTAAATGTTAGGCAAATTCGGAAAAACCTATACTTGTTAAACATCTAATGTGCTCTTTGACTCTAATGCTTACATTTCTTTTTGCTGACATTTTTATGGACAGCCTAGAAAATAAGATTTTTGAATGCAAATCCCCTTTGCTAAAAAATGTACTTCTGTGGAAACGTTATGTCGATGATGTATTTTGCATTTGGACAGGTACAGAGCGACAGTTAAACACCTTCCTATCACTCCTCAACTCCTTCCATAAACAGATCCAATTCACATTAGAGATAGGTATAAATTCCAGTTTAAATTTCCTAGACCTTTCTTTATCTATTATTAACAACAAAATTAACTTCAACATTTACCGAAAACCTACATTCACCGACACCATAATCCATAATACCTTCCATAATACTAAATTATTTGTAGAAACTATTTGACTCTGGATGTACCTGTTATTTAATAATATTTTTTCTTTCTTGTACAATATTTTTTGGACTGTCTATTAATACATTGCTTTATATCATATATTTTGTGTAAAAAGCCTTTAACGGGCTTATAATAAATATATTTCACACTTCACAATGAAGACTATCAATATATTAATACGTACCATTATTGTCTCCAAACTCAAAGGATTAAAAATAAACTCTGAATTAAAGTTTATTTCATAGTTCAACCCATTGAAGGCAGTTTCATTTCGTCAATCATAATCAAACAAATGCCAACATTTAAAACTTTTAATCGATGCCTTTGAATTATACTTCTCCTTCCCTTTCGATGAGTCTGACCGCTGTCTGTTGCATGAATGGAAAATGATAAAGGTTTGTTGAAAATTGATCATCTTCATTCCAGTTCAGAATCTATCTTCCTTTTATTGTTTGGTTATTGGAAAAATCGTAAAAATGTATTTTAAAAAAATCGTTGATTAATGCCAAAACGTTTCTATGTTTCCAGTCCTTCGCCCGATTAAAGGGAGTGGGGTGAGATAGATGGGTAATTTCGGTGGATTTTTATTATTCGTAACATATAAATCAATATCTTTTTATATTTTCATAGTAAGCACTCACTTTGTAATTTGACATATTTAAAGAAATGAAAAAATAACTTTTTCTATTGTTTTCTCATTATTCTGTTATTTTATTTTATATTTTGTTCTCCCTCTATACGTATATATAACTACACACTTTGTATTTTTTATTTAGTTTAATTTTGTACCCTGATGATGCTTAGGGTAAGCGAAACCAGTCGGTCATAAAAAATCAAATAATATCCGTGGTCTTCTACAAAGTTTTTTTTTCATTTCCTTAAACATCTATTTTATAATATTATAGTTACTACCCGGTAACTATTGAAAAATATGGCAATTATTCTTTTACGATTAAATTGATAGTTACTGCTTAGAAATAATATAGCTAGTCTAAAGTAGTTGCGCAGATAAAATACCCGCACAAATTGCATGACGCCGGTGCTCACCCTTGGTAAGTTTAATCTACTTCAAAACACATTTATCCTCTATATAGTTAAGATTTTATATTTTCTAGGTACCTTAATCGGAACTAGATATGCAGGTACGTACAGATACCAATTAGACGTAACATCTTTTTTTGTACGTGGGATAGGCAATTCGCGAACGTCCTAATCAAATATTTCTGATTGTATGAATAATGTAGCTAGTGATAGTAATTAATGAAATGTTCCGCTTTTATTATATAATTGTACGAAACTGATATTTTTACGTAAATACATAGCGCGGCTTGATTAAAAACGTTGCCCCAGGCCTGTGCGCATTACAGAATACACAATACGGCATTGTCGCCCAATATTTCGTTTACCAATTTAATATTAAAATTACACTGGAAACGGGAATATTGAAAAGGAAAATTTCCCGCAGTACAAGCGAATTTGATATTTCCTATAGTGCAATTTATAGGCATTTTATACGAGCTCCGAAAATTTATTCCAAATACGGGATCTAACAAACAAATCGGGAAACACAAATTCCGGGGTAATTTCTTTAGAGGTCCATGATTTTGATCCCCTGGAAACAAATATTCCGATCAAAGTAGAAAACATCAAATATTCAACAACAGAATTGTTCGCGCTCCGGTGCGATGCCGCGATAAAATATTATTCCTTTATCGGAATGCCAAGGTCGAGAGACGGTAGACATTTCTTCCAGATATTCTCTTTTCTTTTCACTTGTGACTTTTTAAGCAAGAAACATTATTTATGATTTATCTCCCAGCAGTCGAAGGAGCAACTTTTTAGTTTCAATAGAGACATTAGGTATTTTATTATGGAGATGTTTTATTGTATTGGGATGGCGCGCAGCGTGAGTCGTGCCACGCATTTCTGTTCGCCACTCGTATTATAAAGTTGTTAGGCAGTACGGCACTGGGACGGGACACTCCCTTTGTTACCTCTCCTTGTTCCTGCAAACAATAATATATCGTTTCATTTGGGTTACCTCCTCGCCCTGTGCTCTTTTCTATACAATCACTGTCTTATTTCAATCCATCCGACGAATGCCGTTTTCTGTGGACTCAAAGGAACAGAGTACGAATCCGAATCATTCAATGGAATAATATTGTGGCCATTGTGGAGCCTTAAGCTACCCTAAAACACCTTTATTATAGCTGAACAATACACGCGTATTTAGAAACATAATATACATTAAAATATGTTACTTTTTATGATGAACCCAAGACGTATTGTCACCATTATTTGATGTTTGCTTTGTTATCTATACACCTCTCACGTCCCCTACGAATTTCTCGTTAAAAGAACATCAAATGTTGCCAATTTAAATCGCACCCAGAATATTTCATAATGCAGCTGTTGATATGAATTCAAGAAAATAAGATAAGGGCTTTAATTGTAAGATTTCAAAAATACATTTATTTATGCCTGTTATGGCTTTATACATAAATATTAACATTATTTTTAAACAATATACTCATAAACATTGCAAAACATATTTTAAAAGAAAGAAAAAATAGTATTGAATAACATGTACATCCATAGTTAAATGATATCTACAATCAATTTAGCCCTACTAGATGGAAAAAAAACTCTACTAAATTATACTTATATCCCCTTACTCATAAACGAGGTGTAAATTTTACGCGTGTTATAAGGTCGGAATAGCGATAAACTTGCTTTAAGACCACGGCTTATCTGTCTAATTTAATGGCTTACGTCCGGTGTAACTAAGCCAACGCTAAGTCGGCGCGTAAAAATCTAATGAGTAAGACGGTTAGTGTGATATTGACGTACTAAATATATCAACAACATCGGAGTATTTGTTTCCCAGATGTTGAATTCGCCGCATAGGAGTGTAATATTGTGAGGTTGAAGTAGAATTGTCACAACAATATGGCAGGTATTCTTAACTCTTTTAATACAATTGTGTTTGTTTGCTGTCGATATCCTAAAAACATTTTTTGTTTAAACATTCCTATGGATTATGATTTTATTTAGAAGTATTACTCGGCAGTATTAGTAAAATGTTGTAAAAATTAAAAATTATACAATTTTATCGTAATGTATTGGCCTACAACAGATCAAGGGGTTACTTAATATGTTTTTTTTTGTAAATCTCATAAAAAATTATGATCAAGGCAACAAATATCTTAATTCGGCCGGAGAAGGTTTGTGGTGGCAAAAAATCGTATAATTCAAACACGTCAAAACAATATTTCTAGACCGAATCATAAATCAAAATAACCGCGTGTATATTTAGGTAATTTTCTGCATGGGGTATTTTGTTTTCCTAGAAAGCTTCAGCATACAAACATTAATTGTGTCCGCCGGGATGAATGGACGACGGAATAAAGAAATGATGAACTCGAGCGAAGCATTTGCTTCATTCCTGAGGTGAACGGTCCGTTGAGCCAGTACCATAGTATGTACCAAAGCATGTACCAAGGAACCAGGTGCAGGTATTAATAAAGACCGGTCTGGGAGTACTGAGGCGTTAAAAGAATTCCATGAAATAGCAAACAGAACGTGTCAAATTAAAATAAGAATTTGATGACAGTATTCTTGTGTCGGAATAGAATTGTATTGCTCTTTAGTAAATTGTATTGAAAGTTCTCGTAAGAAAGTTTGAGTGTGTAGGTGGCTGCTAGTATTATCTACCTCTGGGTAGGTATATGGAATATCGTATGAAAGAAAATAATATAAATCAAAGAATAATTATACTTAATTGATTTTAGGAACAAAGTGTTTTCTTCTATGAACAGAAAATAATAATAATTAGACGAGAAGTTCGTATTTGCTAATGATGTACTATGAGTATTGTTGATTTGTTGAACAAGCACTAACTTAGTCTATATGATATTATGTTATTTAACAATTTTGTTAAAGCAACTTAATGTTTTGTCAGTTTCTCAAAAGCAATTCGTTATTGTAAAATACGACGTGTATTAATATATTAAATATTTGACGACATATAAATTATTAATTAAGTAAGACCGTTTTTTGGTCACCCGTTGAATTAATTAATGTGATTCTAATGAATATAATAGTTCTAGGTTAAAGTTAGCGATGCCTCAAATAAAAAATACACTGTTTATTTAATATTTCTATTTTATTTATTTATCTGGATAATATTTTACATTTGTTTTTGCTATGCCTATATTAGTGGGATGATGTTTATTATTTGGCTGATGCCAATTCATATGATAGTGTAGGCGCCTAGAGGCTTACTGTGCTAAAAAACAGTTTGAAAGAGGAATCTCTTCATATTCTTAATAAAACGTATTTTGAAGACTGTAAAAATATTTTTTTAATATCATATCTCGATGTTACCAAAATATGTTTATGTATCATAAGGTTCGCCATTTCGGTTCTAGGTTATGTGTTTTTAATAACTTTTGTATACACAATATTCGTACGATTTTACTTATAAAAATACGAAGTGTTCTACGTAAACATAAACACTTTTAATACGTTTTCCTAGAGAGTCAACATCCCCGTACGCTACTGAACAGTGTACACGTTAGGTGCTCCTAAAGTCACTCTAGCAGCACTTACTCTATCGCGTCTTAAGTAAATATAATTTCCTCGAGCATGTGAGGGCTATTAGCGAACTTTCATAGGCGAAGTGAGCCGGGACAAAAAAACAACCTTGGGAGTAATTTCCCGACAGGTTCGAGGGGTGATATATCACACGAGTCGCGACTGGAGGTTAAACACTCCGCGATTTTTCTAGCACCTCGCTCTGAGAACCGAGACCCGATAACTAGGGTTGTCCAAATACCATCGATACCTGAAAGCATCGAAAGTACATATAAATGTTTAAGTTGTTTTTTTTTCCGTTTGTACATTTTCCATTTATAATTTTTTAATAGTTTATACAACAAATTCTACCAGTAGTGCTCCAGATATAACTTTCATATTTTATTTTGTGCAATAGAATTTATTTACATGAGTTAACTAATTATTTTTTCTTTTTTTATATAAGCTTTATGGTGTGGCGTTATGGAAACAATCAGGTCATTTTGACTGTTTGTACCAATACCTACTTAGAATGTTGTTATTTACACCGGTAGGTTTTCATTATTTAGGTTTTTTTAATTTATATTATCGTTTCAATAATACAATTTAAAAATCCATATTATTATATTTAGTGATAGTAATAATACAAAAGTGGGACTTCGCGTGCTAAATCGACATACGGCAACACAGCATTAGAATAAAATGTTTTTGTTAAGTTTCTCAAACTTAGTTATCTGCTAGAATATATTTGCCTGAACGCAACAATTCATCAGAAATTATAAATATTTGTTCAACTCGTTTGTGTACAGTAAAAAACTACGCTAACGGGTTGAGACGTAATATACTCGTATATAAAATGCGCAGTTGTTAATTTCTTATTCCTAAAGCCAAAGCTGACTAACCTAACCTAACTTAACCTTTAACATTTGCATCGTTCTAACCATATTAAAATCGAGAAGGGTGTTGTGTACGGTGATTTCGTGACTTTTATGTTTCAATTGGATATTTCGTGTTTGGGTAGATCGTTTTTGAAGCACAGAGGTCGGGAGATATATGCTTAAAACACATTATGGTCGACACGGATATTTCGTTTAAGATGATTTCACAACATTTTATTATTATTTTTTAGGCTTTTTTTTCTCTATAAGATCTAAGATAATTGTTACATCTTTTTGCACAGTGTATTACAAAATAAACATTTAAACTGTTCCACACCATAAAGAACTAGGTTCTTGTGTTTGGTGAGGGAATTTCGCTCAAATAATATAATAGTAGTTTTTTTACAAAACAGCAGAGAAAAATACTTAGTATTTGTGTAAAATTAGTTATAGTAATAAATGTTAGTACATAATTATAACACAAGGTTTGTAGAATAAGTAGAAAAAATGAATAAATAGAAAAATTATAATAACAATAATAATTATTATGGACTGTTAAAGTTGTTTGAAGTAATATTTCAATTTAAGCTAAAATTCCTGAATATTATCTATAGTTCTTAAATTTACAGGAAGATTATTAAAGTAAGTTATTCCTAGATAGAGGTAGGTATTTTGAGAATGCTTAGTGTTAAATTTTGGGATTTGAATGTTATTCTGATATCTAGCAGACATATTAAGTTGTAAGTTATTTGGCTGTTTTTCCTCATAAATTTGTATAAATGAATATTTAAAAGGGTATCAGTAGAAAATTTTGATGGTTTTTTTAAGATTATTTTAATTAACGTTTAGTAATATTTCATATAAAGTTGACATTTTATCGTATGTTTCTTATTATTTATTGATTTTCTCTAAAAGAAAGACAAACATTCCCGGGTTACGAATAACCTAACAATATTTGAAAAACTCCTACTGCCAACATAAGAAGCGAAAGATGTTGCTTGTGCAATGATGGAGGACTTAGCCAGCAGAGGAATTGAACGCACGACGCCCGGGTGCGAATCTGACGCGTTTTTTCCACTCAGCTACAGACCGGTCGATGTTTTAGATAAACATAAGCATCCCTGCTAGGACCTGATGTTTTCCTGACACGGCAATGCGTCATGCAAATTCCACCGTCCACAATGCTTTATAGACCTTGGCGTGTATTCGTTCATACTTACACTCCACCTTGAAGACACGCTTTAATGCCCTGAAATATGATGTTGTCGCATAAACTTCCAGAACGGCTCAATGCCTCCAGTGTAATAACACTACGGCCACGGGTTATGGGCGGTAAATAAAATGCAATCATTTAAACATTGTCGCCGATGGAAATTTATTCGCTCAAATTAAAAATCCTACGGCAGTATTGCGCATTTAATTTCAACTCTGGGTAATGGAAACCCTTAATGCTGGACATACACAATTGAAAGCTGATTTCAGAACCATGAAAAAAGGTTTTTTAACTGAGTTTAAGTCGCCCAGCAAATGTTTCAACCCATAACTTTCAGTTCATGAGTGCACGGTAACTTAATTGATTTGTAAAAAACAATCGTTTTAGAAAGGTAATTCAAAATAACAACAATCCACGCCGTATAAGTCGAAAAAATCCATTATTTCATCGTATAAGCACAAAAATAACAAATTTAAGGGAAATACTATATATTGTATAGTAAAAATACTTGGCTTATTTATGTAGCGCTATTTTTCGTAAAATGTCACCTCAAAGGTGTTCAAAAAAGTTTTAAAACTATGGTTCAAATTACCATAAAAATTCGTTAAGCCCCCTAATTAGATTAAACCCTAGATAACTAACGTTCGTCAAAATGACGAGCATCAAATGCAAATCTACCTGTCTCTTTTTAATGCTTCTACCGAGAATATAGCCGTCACGTGCCAACTTAATGGCCGCTAGACTTGTGCATATGGCGGTTGTACTTAGTCGGTAATTTATTTTGTTTTTTTTTTTAATACTTACTGACTACTCGTCATTTGGTCGAATGGTCAGCTTATTTGTACTTTTGTACGTTGTCTTAGTATTTATTTTCGGTTTCAATATAATATATGTAGTTATTACTTGATAGCGAAGTATGGCTGTAAGAATGAACTTAACGGATGATGATAACATTCGAGTGTTAATTTCTGATGGTTATTTTAACGCAAACGAACAGGTTTCGACAGTGAACCTGAAGATTTTTTGGAGATTGATGACGTGGAAAGGATGAGCTTGAAGAAGAACAAGCAAGTCAACTTTTCTTGAGTCTTCAACAGCTTCTTGTGCCATAATACACTTGCATCAAGCTAACGTCGAGGCCGAAACCACCATACACAACTCATAAAATATGTGATTTGAACCGTGAAGAACGCACATAAAGTCAAGGTGAAATTCTTGGTCCATACAGTTCTGAAAGTACTGTGACATCAGAGGACACTTAGTTCAAAATTAAAATATTTTCTCTTCACGATGACAAAGAAAAGCGGCAATTTTTCACAATTATAGATCTGTATTTAGTTTTTATAAGTCAAAAGGTGAAATTTATCCCAAAATAGTAGTGTCATTTTAAATGTGTTATTTAGTACTAAAACTTAAATAAATACGTTTTTTACTATGATATTGTTTAACTTATCAACCCATCATTCTATATTTCAAAACATTAAATTAAAAAATCGTCCCAAGGTCAAATGGTTAGTTTATAAGGTATCAAATCACTAAAATGATGTATTAAAACTAAAAAACACTGTTTACATTTAAACAGAACTTATCGTTAATTATTAACATTAAAATATAAATTATTTACATATGTAACGGGCTGTGAGAAAGTTTCGGACCTTTTTTTTTGGCCGTAGATCGAGAATTTTCCTATCAGAGCATAAAATAATATTATACGGGGAGTGTGTATTGATTTTGTAATCTATATGTGGCTACAAAACGAAGCGACTTCAATTTTTAATTTTGAGTTTTTACCGTTTTGAAATAAATCTGCGATCAGAAAGCAAAAAAACTCTTCTTGACTAAACAAAATTATGACCCTAATATATGACTTCGAAACTTTTCAATGCCAATCACAAAGGAAAAAACTAACTTTGAGCTGTAAAAATAAAAATATACCTTATTTACGACGCATATATTTTTTTTGTTTTATTGCAGCAAGGTACTCTAGACGCCCCCGTTTTAAATTTCTAAAACGAAAAAACTTTTACGAAACGAAAATACCGAAGAACTTTTAAAACTCTGCCAATGAAGGAGAAAATTGTTTTATTTAGTATTCCAAATGAAACACTTACCAAAACCAATTAAAAACAAGATCTACACTATTATCGGAAAAAAAACTTTCAAGTCGGAACTTTGTTCCGGCACTCCGAATGCTTACTTCTGTGCAAAGCTTAACTTTAATGAAAGAATGTTAGTTTAATAATAAACAACGGCTTTTTGATGAACAAGCCAGTTTTTGAAAGTGTTGCGAACGATTATTTGATTAAATGGGGTTTAATTTTAGCCGAAACATTAAAAATTAAATGTTGCCATATTATCTACCAAATAAAAATTTTCTTCACTAACAGAATGTACGTACATGCAGTTAAGTAGAAAATATTACGCGCAAGCGAATGGAAAAAGATGAACGTTTTTAAACATCATGGCACAAACAAGTAAATCAAAAACGTGTATCGGATCACGTCAAAAGTCGAAAAACAAGAAGAGTATGAAAGAATTTGACCGGTCGGTAGCTGAGTGGACAAACGCGTCGGATTCCCACCCGGGCGTCATGCGTTCAATTCATATACTGGCCAAGTCCTCCATCATTGCACAAGCAACATCTTCCGCTTCATAATTATAAAATGGCAGTAGGAGTTTTTCAAATATTGTCAGGTTATTCGTAACCCAGGAATGTTTGTCTTTCTTTTAAAAAAAAAGAATGAATGCCGGATAAGAGTTTTGTAGCGTTCTATTCTTACTGTATACCCATGCGGGGTAATGAGGTGATGGTCAGGGCTGGCCTTGTGCTGGCGCAATTGCAGGAACCCGCTCCAAGTGGTGACTTTCTTAGGCGCTAATAGTACCTTAAATTTATCCTTGTTTACCGAATTCCAAAGTGTCACTTCTTTCGGTCCCATAGATTCTGAAAAAAACGGCATTCGATTTGCGACCCCAAGGCTTGCATTTTGCCCGCAAAGAGGTATTTTTTCAATAAATCTTACGTTTGGAAGATGTTTTCATTAAATCGTTTTAATTAAGTGATTCGTAACAGAATATCAAAGTTTCACTTCATTCGGTCCCATAGAACCTAAGAAAACGGCTTCCGATTTCCGATCCCTAGGCTTGCATTTCGGCAGTAAATTGTTATTTTTCATGTCAAATGTTACTTTTACAGATTTTTTTCATTTAATCGTCTGAAGTTCATAATTTTTAACAAAATTTCAACGGTTCATTTCATTTGGTTCAATAGTTCCTGAAAAAACAGCATTCAATTTCCAACCCTAAGGCTTGCATTATGCCCGCAAATTGTATTTTTTTTTTAACAAATGCTACTTTTACAGATTTTTTTTATTTAATCATCTTAAGTTCATCATTCTTAACCGAATTCCAAGTATTGACTCCATTCGGCTTAATAGATCCTAAGAAAACAACATCCAATTTCTGACCCCAAGGCTTGCATTTTTTCCCGCAAAGAAATATGTTTTTTTTGCAAAAGTTTATTTTACATTATTTTTTCATGAATTCATCATCACTCTCAACAGAACCCCCAAGTTTTATTTCATTCGATCCCATATATCTTGAGTCAAAGGCATACAATTTCCTACCCCAAGGCTTGCATTATACCCGCAAATTGATATTTTTTTATAAACAAATGCTGCTTTTACAATTTATTTTCGTTCACACATCTTAAGTTCATTATTGTTAATCGAATTTGAAGGTTTCACTCTATTCGGCTTAATAGATCCTGAGAAAACAGCATTCAACCGACCCCAAGGCTTGCATTTTGCCCACAAATAGATAGTGTTTTTAAAAAATGCTTTTTTACCGATTTTTTAAATTTAATCATCTTAAGTTTATCATTGTTATCCGATTGCCAAAGGTTCATTTCATTCGTTTCAGTAGATCTTTAGAAAATGACATACAATTTCCGACCCCAGGCTTGCATATTGGCCGCAAATTAATATGTTTTTGTACAAATGATACTTTTGTAATATTTTTTCATTTAATCATCTTGGGTTCATCAATCTTAACAAAATCCAAAAGTTTTATTCCAAAACATCCCAAAGATCTGGAGAACACTGCATCCAATTTCCGACCCCAAGGCTTGAATTATGCCCGCAAATTGTTACTTTAACGATATTTTTTCATGTAATCGTCCTGAATTTATCATTTTTAACAGCATCCTTAGAAGTTTTATTTCATTCAATACTATAGATCTTCAGATAACGGCATCCAATTCTCAACCCCAAGGCTTGCATTTTGCCCGCAAATTGATAGTGTTTTTAACAAATGTTAATTTTACAGATTTTTTTCATTTAATCATCTTGAGTTCATCATTGCTAACCGAATTTCAAATGTTCACTTTTCATTCAGTCCAATAGATCCTGAGAAAATGGCATGAAAATTCTGACCCCAACTCTTGCATTTCGCTAGTGGTTTTTTTTTTCTTGTTACTTTACAGATTTTTTTCTTTAGTCGTCTTAAATTTATCATTGTTAACCGGGTTTCAAAGGTTCACTACATTCAGTCAAATAGATCCTGAAAAAACGGCATCCAATATTTGACCTTAAAGCGTTTATTTTGCCCGCATATTATTATTTTATTTATATAAATGTTATTTTAACAATCTTCTTCAGTCCATCATTCTCCATATAATCCCAAAAAGTGACTTCATTTGATTTAATAAAGACTTAGAAAATGCCATATCAATTCTTTATCTACCTGACTTAATGCGTGCAACAATAAAATAATGCATAGTGGCCAACCAAAAAAAAACTGTGTTGGAGGCAAATATACCGGTCGAATTTTTTTTTTTTAAATCTACCACAACTCAGGAATACATCACTAGCGCCTTAATATTATCAACACAAAAAGTTTATTTTTTTATTAAAAACCATACTTTTTATGGACGCCAATCGAAAGGCGGGTAATAAAAATCCGTGACTCTGGTCTTATACTTGATACTCTATGCAAAAACAAACAGTGCAAATAAGAGAGCAATTGGAGTGACTTTAGTTTTAAAAAAATAGTGAGACAGCGCCATATCAATGTTTGGCGCATACCTCAGAGCAAGAATATATATGAGGAGAGAGAGCTAAAAATTTTTACCCAACCTTCACAAATTTACGATAAATCACTTTCTCCGGGTTTTTACGTCATAAACCATGAGAGATAAATAGATAAGACAAGTTTTCACACAATATAGCTCCGCTTTTAGGTATGTATGAATGTTCTCCGTTTCCCGCTTCTCCGACGACTCTGCCCCCTACGTTATGTTATGCGACATAACAGGACAGAACTCAATGGTTTTGTAAGGTTATATCCTACATTATTGTTGATAACTTTTTTTATGAAAAAGTGGTTATACAAATAAACAAAACAGTATGTCGACATGTGTTATCAATTAATGTATAAACCCTAGCCCTAGCCACGTCCAGTCAGGCAAAAATCATCAATACTGATTATATTAACGCTCCCTCCTGGTATATTATTGCTCTGAGGTGCTAACGCATCCTTCCAGCAATGCCGATCATTTTGACTTAAGGCCTACTGCGTTTTTTTCACAATGTGAATTCACACGTATTTGAAAAGTATTTAAAGCAACTTAAAGATTGTTTATGCATTCTGATATAAACGTTAAGATATAAAAACAGTGAAAAAAAACACCTAGCTATTTGAAAATCATTTTGAAATTTGTGACGCGCGTTGTCGTTTTTGTTTTCTTTTGTTATTTTTTTTAACAATGCACGAATCATTATTGTATCGCGCTTATTTACATTTGAGACATTTAATTTTTTTGGATCTGCTTATATTAAGATATTTTCAGAAACCTGCCAAAAAATAGTGGTTAACATTAATGAAATTCCTTTGAAGGGATGCTTTTTGTATTTACTACTCATGACTCATGGGTTCAGGTAGAAAATAAAAGAAACGTACCATATTAGAAAATAAGTTATTTAATAGTCGTAAAAAAAAGTTTTTAGAAAATTTTAGTGTTTAAATTTAGATTTTGAAAAGGGGCGTCAAAAGTTTTACCTGCACCGGGCACTGTTTGGCTCAGGGCCGGGCCTAGTGATGGATATAATCGAGTTAGTCACTTAATTAGATTAAGTTACAGGATACGTTTCGAAAAACATGATTAAGACCTGAAACACTATTAGAGAAATCATTATTTAATGAAATTTATAAAGCATACTTCAACATAATTTACAATTAAGCAAATGTATCAACGCTGTTAAAAATCTACTGTTTTCTTATAATAAGAAAATTATTGAAAAAAAATGTTAAAAGGCTATTTCAAAAGTGATTCGTAAACGACCTTATGATTAAATTTAAAATGATCCTCAAAGAGGGCGCATATAGATAGGTATATAGGTACACATTTAACGTCAGAAATATTAATGTATTCAACTGAATTGGCTACGACGCCGACGCGACGTTCGCCAACATATTCCAAATGGAAATCAAAATCCAATTGAATTAAACCGAAATATGGATATCCCAAATCTGCTTAAATAAACGATGTCAATTTTATTTGCACATAATTTCCTTACACGAATATGCTTTTAACGGAAATAATCACGATATGAGATATCTGAATATTATATAACGAAACTTTCAAATAGATGGTGAAGGTATTGGCCTATATATCTGAGTTTCCCAAACCCATTTCGCTCTCTACCCCTTTTTTAAAGGTACTTTTTGCTCCCTTTTCCAAGAAAACTTTTACTTTTTCACTTTGGATGCTAATACAATACTAAAATAAATAAAAATTTAACTAACCTGTTTTTTCAACGTCCTCTTATTTCCCTCGCCGCCTTTACTGCCAATTAATACCTTGAAAGTAATATGGTAAAACTTTGGATTTTATAAACAAGAAATAAGTAACAGTCATCATTGTTTGTTTGATGACAATATAATTAACGATAGCGGTCAATGAATTAAATCCTTGGAAAATAAAAAAAACGTAAACATTTTATTTTATTTTAAACTAACAGACTAAATTTCAATTACAAAAAAGAATCATAATACGAAACGGGAAAAAGAGCAACAGGGAAAAAACAGCACATACATAATATTATAATGAAGCAATGACAAAAATAGGACAAAATATACATAAGAAATAACATTCAAATCAAAGCCAAGGTCAAGTCAATGTTTTGGTAGAGTCGTAAAGAATGACATAAATAATTTAGAGTGCTGCCAAAAATTTAAAGAATATGGCTTGAGTTCTAGACAGATGAGAATGATACCCATAATTAGTAGAGTGATGATTGAGGAACACCAATTCATTGTTTCTGAGTGAATTAACAGTTTTTTTTCACATGCAGCTCTAATGCACCAATAATAGCCATGGAAATTGTGAATAAGATAAATAAACACGAATTAAGTAATCTATGGTATCAATGGCCTTGAGGAAATATTTAACAAAAATAGCGCTGTATAAATTACTAATGTATCGCCTTGGTGGGGAGAAGACTAAGATACCTAGGGAGTTACGTTGTGAAACCAGGAGACGTCGTTAAACAACCAATGACAACCTCGGTGAACTTCATAAAAGGTAAACTGAACTGAGCGCTGGGAACTTTCTCAACGGGCTTCTGGCAAAGTGAGAAACATTGAGTTATTACAGTGGGCCTATTGCCTGAGTGCTTTCGCCTACGGGAGCAATGCAGACTATCTCCGAATAAATGAAAATCGCAGAAAAAATCTCTTTCCACATACGAGTTATGAATATAAAATAATGACTTCGTAGAGCCATTTTTCTGTAGTCTATTTATCTTAAAAACTCAACATAATTACACTTTTAAGTTGGGATGCTTAAAAGTTCGCCACAAACGAACAATGAATTAACACCTTTTGTTTTTTTTGACATTTTATTGGTCTTTGTTAAACTTCGATGCTAGACCGGTTTCAGCTTTTGAACAAATTGTGATCAGCTGTTCAGCATAACAACATAAGCGTTCTGCTTTTCAGATTATCACAATTTGTTCAGAAGCTGAAATGGACCGATAATTTTCGATTTATGGAGACCCATCAATTTTTTTAAATTTTAAATACGCTTATAATTGTGACGATGTCAAATGTGACAAAAGTTTTGAAATAAATCGCACTACATTGAGTACAAAGTACATTGATTAAAAATAATAAAAAAACATGTTAATATGTGAGTATGTTTGCAATGCGGAGGTATTCAAACTCCCGAATAATAATCTCAACCCAACTCAAAGCCAAATGCGTACCTAGACTAGACTATTACGCTACGAAAAGCCTTCAATAAATTCTTCCGCGCATCACAGCGTCTCAAGACAGTCGAGCCACTCGTTAATCAATATTTAAAAAAAATTACCTTGAGATAAAAATATTTTCCTTAGACCGCATTCAGATGTCTGTGTAATAATAATAATACATTTCCTCAAACCTTCCTTGGGGTTGAATAAATCCCCTTCTGAATATTTCATTAATATTTTTCTATTAATCTGACGTTTGATAGAAATGCCCGACAGAAATTTGAATACCTGTCCACGACCTGATGCGAACACGCGATATGATGTGATGGCTGAACGTACCGGAGTTATTTAATTAACAAAGTAGCTCGCATGATAGGGCGGGGTCAACCTTCAAAACCACCCTTAAGTCCTATGCGTGGTCAACGAATGCACGAGAAAATTTAATAATCGCATTGACAAAGCAAGGTTCCAACTGTTCATTATTTATACTTGTATTGGCATTTCATGTTTATTGTAGAAAAAAATATGTATTTTGTCTCTTTCAATTCAAATTATCAAATTGGCAATACAGAGAATATATACTGCATATTACTTTATATTGAGTTAATGTGAAATAATACATATTAATTTAATGCAATTTATTTGAACTCGCCAGGATTCAAACCCGTGACATTCTCCATCAATGTTTGGGTTTACAGTATTGTTGCAGCCAGAAAACTCGTTTTGTCATTTTAGCAACAATATTCTGGTTATGTAATTTTTTTTTAAATTAATTTATTTTACCAAGGAAACAAACTGTTTAAATGAAAAATGTTTATTATTCTGAGCTTAAGAACATTTAAAACCAATAAACTTCAATTCATTGAATAAAGGGTAGCAGCTTATAATATACATGGCCTGTTCAAAAGAATAGGTAAATTTTGAATTTTTGCGGGCTGTGTGTGTACATTCGATTTTCGATTTTTTTTTCGTTATGTTGGTACACATATGTTTATCATATGTTAGCATTATCAGCCTTTTTGGATTAGTGGTTTGTTTTTGACAACTGGAAAGGTTAGTCACGTTTTTGTGTGTTCTTCGATTTTTTACTTTTGAAAAAAATGGATCAAAGAATAAAATTCATGATTTGTTTTTCCACAACTCCAGGACGCTCATCATCATTAACATCTTCTCGGCCTTCTGAAAAGTGTTTATAAGTGGTACAAGCGCTTTACAGAAGGCCGAAAAGATGTTAATGACGACGAGACTGATAATGCTAACATGTGATAAACATATGTGTACCAACATAACAAAACAAAAAAATCGATAATCGAATGTACACAGCCCGCGAAAATTCAAAATTCACCTTTTCTTTTGAACAGGTCTCGTGTATCAATATACTATTACAAACGAACAAAAATAAAATGAGTACAATTTTCGCATCATATTAACAATTATCAATTAAGCGAACTTCAATTATTTATATGCTTTTAAGGTATAGTTAAAAATGTCTATATCTTGCAGAGTATTGCGAGTTTTGCAGATTCGTCCTATTAAAGAGTTTTGGGCACACGTCGATTTACAGTGAAAAAAAAACTTTCCATCTGGTTTTGCGTTCAGGGAAACGAAATGCAAAATGTTCTAAGAGATGTGATGAACCAACAAGACTGCTCATAATTAAACAATAAAGCATCAGAAAATTTTCCATATTCATATTGATATAGATCAACAGGAACAAAGTGATGATTACCAGTGGCGGCTCGTGAGTTTTTAGTGTGCTAGAGTGCTAAGAATGAAAAATATTACATTTTTAGCGTTTTTGTAGCCGAAAATGATTTTTATTTATTTTGAAGAAATACTTTTTGTATAAAGATTTTCAGGATTTTTTAGATTTGGTGGTGCACTGCATGGATTTCTGGAAAATCTTAATACAAAAAATAGAATTTTTGAAAAAAAAAATTGTTTTCGGCTACAACAACATCAATAATGACGTTTTTTCAATCTTACCACTAAAAAGTCACGAGCCGCCACTGATGATTACTAACACGATTTGATAGGTATTTCATATGACATTAGATATGTGTGTGTGTTTATGTATATTTATATATATACCATATATGTATGTATATACATTACATATATATAGTAATGTTGTAATGTACTTAGCATTTATGCTTAAGCGTCAAAATAAGCTTGATTAAAAGAGAAACAAACTAATAATAATTGTAAGAAAACATATTAAATTATTTTCTTAGTATAGGTATCGTAAGCCCTCTTCTATATAAAAGCAAAAGCTCATGATATAAAGTAATACGGTTCTGATAAACGTTAAAACAAATGTTATGTTGGTACTAAGTAAAAAAAATACCAAGAAATCGTGTTTTTTTCTCAGCTTACAACCATTGTGGTTAGCCGTGTTTTTCATTAAACATATATTATTGAATATAATTATTTATGGCTTACCACAATTTCAGATGAATGATTTTATGCTTTTCATTGCGGTAAAATATAAGAAGGTTTTTCCTTTTACCATAGTAAAAGGAAAAATCAATAAATTGTGAGAGTTTTCCTAGCAAGGACAATTAAATAATCTAATAATTTGGTTTCCGTAATTGAGGGGTGTTTTATTAAAACTCAACAAATGCTGCTTCAAATATAATATTTAATTTTTTTATTTGGTTGAACTGAACATAAAAAAATGGTTACACTTTTTGAATGTATCTAACACGTTTAACAAAATTATTGCAGTTTTATTACCATTACTCTTTCAGAAACAAAGCAAATAGAAAAATATATATATTCTCCTGAAAATTTTGTACACATTGTAAATTTTGAAAAAAAAAACGCTTCTCAATTAACCAATATCCATGTACCTTCGATAACTTCGACTTCAAAAGCCTGATCACCGAGTTGAGGCGTGCGATTGTTTTGTATCTCGATCGTTAGTTATGATGCGAACCCTTTCAGACAGATGTATGGCGTAAAATTATTATGGCACACGATAGCTTTTGTTTACGACTCACATTTTTCGGGCATGTTTACCGCGGGTTAAACGCCTGTGTTGGAGGGACTTAATAAAATAGACTCGTTATTTTTTTGCCTGGGAAAGTTCTTCCGAAAACAGCTATACAATGTACCAGCGGGAATGAGTAACGTGGGTATATTATTATCCTACGTATCCCCTGTACATAATATTATCCTAGCAGACAAGTATCATAATATTTAAGTATCCACTGGATTGAATATAACCCTATCAAGTGCCTATCTATGTGCGTGGCACAAATAATTACACATTGAATTTTGAATTAATGTTGGATACGTTTGCAGTTCAGACATTAAAGTTGGTAGGTTCTTATGTTTCAACTTGAGGGTAGCATTTGAATTAGCGTTTGACAATCTGGCTTTCTAGAATTATTTTCTTACTTTATGACGGTTTTATAAAATATTTTATAAAATATCTAAAATAATGTCGATATGGAAAGAATTTATTACGTTCCAGACGCTCTCTTTGATGCCGAGTTATTTTGTGATGGACACCTTGTCCTCGAGGCTCTTCGGCGAATCCTTTGCATTCGAAGCGAACACCACATCTCAAAGACGTCGTTTATTCTTCTCTTCTATTCCCCTTTTCTAAATTCAATTTCTCTACGCCATGAAGTAAGATCGACCACCTCTTACAAAAGTCTAGTGTAAATTTTATGACCTTAAAAATACATATTATTAATAATAATAAATGGATGATTTGCATAGCGCTGCTCTGGTGAAAATTACTTATAGAATTTAATGGTAGAATTAAAAACACTTTTTCTGAAAAAGTATTTGGTTGTCAAAATATTATCCGATTGCTCTATGATTGGTCAGACCAACTCTGGTGTCTTCGTAACCCACGCCACTAGCTACAGTAGTGAATTGGATCCACGTTTGGTTGTTTATTTTTCCTGTATAAACTTGTTTTTTTTATATTTTAGTAATATGGTGATTTTTTGTTGTTGTTATGTTTGGATTGCCCAATTTCGTACATATTTTAATTAATTTTAATGAGGAAGGATACATATATTTTGTTGTGTTTTGTAATGCGACACTTTCATTAAATATTCACTATTTTAAAGATGTCTTTAGGTGAGCAGGTACTTCGCGTTCTAGTTATAACGTAGTTTGTTGCCAGAGTTAATTTCTTTGAGATAACGCACCTCCTCTCACGCACAGCCTAACTTAAATATGCCACTATTCAAGACACGTCTGATCAAATAAGTGTTAAAGTGTTAACATAATTTGCCAGAGTGTAATATATTGCGCTCACGCTTTAGTTCGTATTAAATACAGCTTTAATTAAAGGCACATAGAGGGAGCTCGGTGCTGCTACCTGCTTCCAAGTATCAAGTTCTAGCGTATTAAATGTGTGCTGGGAATGAACATTTTGACAAACGGGGAACTAAGTTCTCGTGGTGTTTAAAAGTCTTTGTTCTTAGTTTGTTCAACGCGAGGTGTGACAGTATCCGGGAGTCGCGTCGCAAAAGACTAGGATAAATTCTTATTTAAAGGGCTGCTGACAAACCAAAGAAAATATTTTATACTCTCTACTTGCTCTCTACATACTTGCGAAACTAAAACTAAGAAAATCAAAATAGAGCACACCCTATATTCTGTTAGTACTATTTGTTATTTGGAACTATATATATACATATATATATTTTTTTTTATATTAGTTACTTTGTACATTTAAGTTTTCAAGTATCTAATTATTTCATTTTCTTTTTGACTAATAATATTTTAACTTAAACACTATTTATTATTTTGGTTTATATGCATTTTAAATAATTTTTACAGGCTTTTTTAAATTTATTGATAGGCATAATTTTGATTGTTTCTGGCAGCGCATTATACGATTTCATTCCTTTATATAGTAAGCTGTTTTGGGTGTTGGCTTTATTCTTTTCTGGTAGGCTAATTTCCTTGCATGCCCTTGTATTATACTTGTGAATACCAACATTGTAGATAATTTGTCAGAAAAATACTCTGGTAACAAGTTGTTCTTCATTTTATGTATAAACATCAATGTGTTCAATGTCAGCATCTGTTTAACTGTCAGCCAATTTAGTTCCTCTGACATTTTAGCTATTTTTGAGTATCTATTTCGCCCAAGTATAATTCTCATTGCTCTATTTTGGAGAATTTGAAACCTGTTTTGTTCTTTGTCGTTACACAAGAAAAGAATCGTTGAACAGTAATAAAAATGTGGAGCAATAATGGAGTTGTATATGGTAATTGCTGTTTTTCTGGAAATTTTTTGCCGAATTCTTCCCAAAAAAAAAAACTTCTTCCCAATTTTCTTCTGTGTGTACTTAGCATGTTTGCTAAAGGTTAGTTTTGCATCCAATATAACTCCTAAGTATTTCATATCACTTACATTTTCAATAATGTCACCATCAATTTTAATGTTGCTTTTACTGCTTGTTTTCTTAAATCCAACTATCATACTTTTTGTTTCTTTTTTGTATTTGGCTTAAGTTTATTCATTTAAAGCCATCTCGATACATTATCTAGTTCATTATTCAAAATGTTTATTAACTCTTCGTAATTATCTCCAATTATGTATATGAGTGAATCATCAGCAAATAGTCGTACTTTGCACTTTTAAAATATTTTTACCAAATCGTTAATATAAATAATGAACAACAAAGGTCCGAGGACTGATCCCTGCGGTACTCCTAAATTATTTTGCAATGGTTTTGAAAATTGATTATTTACTTTTGTAACTTGTTTTCGTTCTTTCATATATTCTTTTATTAATTTTAAAGCTACATCCGAGAAACCAATTTCTTTTAGTTTTATCATCAGTATTTCTCTATCTATGGTTTCAAACGCCCTTTGAAAATCCAAAAATATCGCTAAGATAAATTTGTTATCATTTATTCCTTCCTTCCATTCTTCAACAACCACGTTTAATGCTGTTTCACAAGAGTTATTGGATCTGAATCCAGATTGTTCTTGATTTATAATAATGTGTTTATCTAAGTAATGCAAAATTTGTTCCTTGATTATAACTTCAATTATCTGTTCATATTTTGGTAATGTGTTGATGGGGCGAAATTCCTCACATTTTCTGGTATTTTTTACTTTTGGAACGGGTATAATAGTAGATAGTTTCCATGACTGTGGAAATTTTCCTTCTTCGATAGTCTCATTAATAATACTCAATAGTGTAGGTCCAATTATTGGAAAAGCATCTCTAACTATACTTATAGTTAGTCCATCTGCACTGTTCTTTGATTACATGTTGTTTAAGATATAGTTCATTTATATACATTACTTACGTAATTTTGTATAGAAAGCAATCACTGTGCAGTTTGACGTTGTGTAAATGAAATAAATCCTCAAAGCAAGAATATATATAGAGAGAGGGCAAAACATTTTTTCCCAACCTATACAAATTTACGATTAATCACTTTCTCCTGGTTTTTACGTAGTAAACCATGAGAAAGAAAGAGATAAGACAAATTTTCACATAATATCGCACCACTTTTCGGTATGTAAGCTTATTTTACATCTCCCGCGTTTCCGGCAACTCCGTCCACTTCGTTTTGTTATGCGATATAACAGGACATAACTCAACGGTTTTTTAGGTTTTATCCTATATTTTTGTTAATAAAAATACTGTGAAAAAGTAGTTATGCAAATAAACAAAACATCATGTCGATATTTGCTATTAATGGATGTAAAAAGGTGTGTCCATGAAAACCCTAGCTACGCTCAAGTCAGGAAAAAATAAGCAATCCTGACAACACAAGCTATCCTTCCTGGTATATTATTACTCTGAGAATAAATCACTCATCATTACGTTTTTCATTTACATTATTTTTTTTATTTTGTCGGTTATTTAAACGTTCATTTATCCATTTAGATATTTTAAAGTTCCATAGCTCAAGACAAAAATAACGCTACCAACTGAAAATGGCATTCACCAAAAAATATTATACAGAAAATTTTGTGCAACGCCAGATAATCTTCTTAACGCCAGAACTCACCATTCACGAAGGTTTGCACGCTTTTTATGCTGAATAGGAATCCCCTTCAATTAATTCCTGAAATTATAAATAGCTAATCAGAAGAATACAAAAATATTTTATAAATACATTGTATTCGTGATACTATTTTAGAGCTGCGAATATAATTTGAATTTGTTGTGCTAGATAAGGCAAAGACGTCTTATCACGTCTCGGTCTAATTTAATAATAATATTGATATGGTAGTGGTTTTGGTACGCAAGTGGCATTGACATTGGAACGTGATTGGAATATATGGCGATTCTTGCACTGCCTTCGTGGCGCAATGGCAGCGCGTTCGGCTGTTAACC
Source organism: Drusus annulatus (assembly GCA_022651775.1). Lineage (NCBI taxonomy): Eukaryota > Metazoa > Arthropoda > Insecta > Trichoptera > Limnephilidae > Drusus > Drusus annulatus. The sequence continues at coordinate 1,289,629 of JAGWCC010000230.1, forward strand.
GAAAGGTTGGTGGTTCGAGCCCACCCGGGGGCGATCTTTTTATAAAAAATTAAAAGTCAACAATATGTTTCGGTTAATCCAATTAGAAAAGAAAATTAACACCACGTGTTAAAATCCAATCCATGTGAATGGGCAGTTCTACAAACTCTGTGATTAAAATTATTCTTTTGCTGATTAGTAGCGACGCCTTTAAATGCACAGATAAGTTTTCGATCTGTTTGGATCATTACTTCCCAAACTAAGACGGGTGTTTATAATTATTAAAGTTTTTTTGCCTTCTATATATATCTGTGTCCGCAGATATTCAGGAGACACAAAACTAAATTTAGAAATTTTGTTTTTTGTATGTAATCATGTTATATTATGTCACATGTCCTTTTTCAAAAAATAATAGGACATTATTTTACTTTCTGACTCATCTCATTTTTCCTTGCTAGATATATATCTAAGGAACAATTCTGCACACTTAACTCCTTAACTATATTTTTTTACTCATTCTGTTCTTCCTTGCACACACAGATATATTTCTTTATTTTTCTACACCCAGAGCTTGAAAATCAATTGTAAGAAAATTATTTTCTTTGAACAAAATATTTTTTCTTTTTTTTAGACGTCTTTGAAGCTGTTTTTGTTAGGTGGTCCGTTCATATCACCCAGACTAGTAGCGCCTATGTATTTAACGTAATTTAGAAAAATCAATCTACCTGGCTTGCTCCGGGAATCGAATCCACAACCTCGCAACTATAAGTTCAGTACGCAAACCAATACGCTATGATGTCGTTGTTACAAATGTCATACGTTCTTTAACTAAATAAAAGTTTTAAATTTTTTCACTGTTATGCAAATTTTAATCTTCCGTTTTTTTTTTTTTTTCAAGTATTATAATTTCTATCATTGATTCACACTGGCTATGAAGGTATAAAAAAAATGAATTAAACAAACATAGCATTATGTGTATCGGTGCAAATGTATGCACTTCCGAGAGTGATTTCCTTGCGAAACGTCACTGAGAAACGGCATTTTTATTTTGTTTTTATTTTATTTTCAAGAGAATTTTCATTTATGAAAAAAAATTATTGCTGTATGCAAGCAACGCGTCTGTGTGAGTACTTTAATCAGTTCTGACTGCGAAACCTATAGCTGATGTAAAGTCTAGGGAAAAATAATTAGATTATTTATACGGCGCCGTTGAGAAAATCACCTCAAGGAAGCTTGGTAGGTAGGTACTAAGAAAAATGTTCAAATGTATATTTATTTTAAATCAATTTAACGCTGTACGAACGATCTAATTGGTCGGCATTCCATTACGCCAGGTGAATCCGCCAATCTAAGAGCCCATCTCGAATGGACCTATTCAAATATCTCGAGGGGTTCCTATCTAAAATCTAATACGTGATTTGAATGTCTTAATAATTGTTATTATAGACCAACTGACCTCAAATATTTCCACCATAGCAGTTGTTATGATGACGAATAAAATCATTGGTTTATCTATATCGTGTTTGTATTTATTTGTACACCTGTTTATGGTTTATGGACAAGGGTTCCCAAACTATGTGTGTAGTAACGCGATCTTTTTTAACAATCTAGTTTCAATAAACATGGCGTCTTGATATATATATATATATATATATATATTGATAAACGCCCAAAGGACTTTTACAGTAAGAGTAAACAAATTCAATTAATAACATATAATTTTACCAAAAATATATTAAAAGGTTTAAATTTTGACCGGTCGGTAGCTGAGTGGAGAACGCGTCGGATTCCCACCCGGGCGTCGTGCGTTCAATTCCTCTGCTGGCTAAGTCCTCCATCATTGCACAAGCAACATTTTCCGCTTTTTATGATGGCAGTAGGAGTTTTTCAGATATTGTCAAGTTATTCGTAACCCGGGAATGTTTGTCTTACTTTTAAAAAAAAATAAAAAAATGGTCAAGTCAGCAATGAAAAAAATATTTGACTTTTTAAAGCGAAAGATTATGACAAAAATATCAACAGCTAGCTAGAACATAGTATAGCAAGTGTAACAAAAAAGTAACACAGCAATAATTATATATGAAGTAAATAATTATAAAATTGAAAAGAAAGAAACAACAAATATAACGAAAAAGAAACAACATATACAATCATGTATGACGTACAACATGTTTAACTTGTTTAATTTACCTAATAATGCTACACAACTCCAATCTGAATCTCATGATGGAATACATAAAAAATATCAACATTACTAAATTCGTTTCCAAGCCTATGTAACCTTTGGACTGGGAAGTTCATTGCATAGTTAGTTCTTGGTGAATCAACATGAAACAACTCAGAAAGTCTTGTGTCACGATTAGGTACACGGAGCGTTATCAGTTTATTTAAATCAGGTGCATCCAGTACACCGTTAACCAGTTTGAATAAGAGTACTGGGTCACTCATGGTTCTTCTACAAGATAAGTTAGTTGAGTTTAATATTTTCACTTAGCTAGTATAGTTAATTTGTTCAATAGGTAATGAGAGCTTAAAATTGATGAACCTAAAAAATTTGGATTGGACTCTTTCAATTTTCAATTGATGATTTTTATAGTATGGGGACCAAGTCGTTGAGTTGTATTCTAAGTTACTTCTTACTAAGGCAGATATTCTGACGTTCTGATATTCTGACTACTTGTTGTAAAGTATACAATTTAATAATTATTATCATTTATATATTTATAAACTAACGGACTATTGTCTAATTACAAAAAAAAAACATGAAATGGGAAAAAAGCAATAGAGAAAGAAAAGCACATACGTAATATTGTAATGAAGCAATAACAAAAATAGGAAAAAATATACATTGGAGAGAATATTCAAGTCAAAGCCAAGGTCTAGTCAAAATTTTGGTAGAGTCGTAAAGAATGACAAAAATAATTTAGATTGGTACCAAAAATGTCTTGACATTCTGAACAGTGGAGAATGGTACCCGTGATTAGTACAGTGATGATTGAGGAACAGCAATTCATTGTTTCTGAGTCTACTGCAAGGAATGTTGAACTGGATGAGTTGCAACATTATTTCACTAATTCACCAACTATTCACTGATACTTATGTACAATTAATGCTTAAATTAGAAGAGCTATTTACGTTTTTTTTAATAATTCATTTCAATAATTACTGGTTTTTATTTTTAGTGTGACAGCTGTTTCGGCGTTCAAGGTAAAACAAGGCTCAAAGTTTGGTTAGGCCACACGGAAAGTCTTAGTCATATGATATTAAATCGTTTTCATATAGTCTAACCGTAAGTTGATAGTGGCCTTGAACGTCGGTACAGGTGTCACACTAAAATAAAAAACTCACAGAACTTAATAATAACATCATTTTTTTTATACTATAAATATGTTCAATGTACAAGTTCTATTAGTAAATAATAAATTTCAAGGCACATATCTGTTTGAAGTAGTAAAAAAATTCTAACAATGAGCTTTGGCGTGATGAAATTTATATAGTATTTCCTAACTTAACTTTATATTTGAACGCAAATTTTCAGCAAGTAACGTGTCATCATAAGCTATGGAGCTTTGACGTATTAATGTGGAGTGTGTATATGAGCAGTTCTTTTTCGTAATTTCAATTAACATTCTCACTTTTTTTACACAATTTTAAACTCTTCTGTACTAAATAATAAGCAATGCACCACCCTAAACAAAATAGGCTTAAATGTAGATTTGCAAATGCGATAAATTGTTACCATCACGTACTTCGTTAATATTTTATAAATAAACTATTTGTTACCCGTGAAAAATGGCGGGATGTAATATCACTTGCCAAGAAAAACATATTAGTTGCTTTAATCCATTTCAAATACAGAATAAAAATAATTTTCTGCCAAAATATAATATACGATAAATTTGAAAATAATCCTTTTTAATTTGTTTATTTTATTATATATGGTACACCCTTATGGGCTTTTACATAACTTTGCAATAGATAATATAAAATAATAGTGATACAGATATAACATGGAGTAAATAATCAGCACACAAAAGCATAACTAAGTTACTAGAGATATTACAGTGAAATAAATTAACATTAGTATTTGATAATTTTCTCAACCCAATTTCACATTCACACTCGTAAGTACGTACGTACTCTCAAAGAAATTATATTTTTTCCAAAAGTAGAACTAGCACCGGGAAAAATAGAGGCACATCTTGTCAAAAATAGTATGACACAAATTTATTCCATGAACGAATTCTCAACCTGCATAAAATGACGAACATTTGCGTTCCAACTTGCATGTTTGAGTTGAAGAAGTGGTTCTTGGCATATTCTCCTATACATTCAGCTGAAGTGTCGTATTAGATGAATTTTGAGTAGAACGTCTCTAGTCTAGTCTTTGTTCTTACTTTGAAAGATGTTTTTTCAAGTAAATACTATATAACTTGAATGTCTGATAACCTTTGCCATTGTACTGTAAAAATGTTTAAGAATGTTAATTTGTATTCTTCGTTTAGTACCTCGTCCTATCGGAAGTAAGTCATCATCGCTCCTGCAACTCGGAATTACCCAGCGAAAGGTGGTAAGTGCGGCGTCTTCCTCTATCGCATATTTTGCACTCAGCGTGCAATGTATTAAAGCCTGCGTAAGAAACACAAAACAATAAAAAAGTTAATAAATAAATTGGGTGTGTTTGGCAGTGGCGTGCGGTCCACACTAGTGGATTCCTACGTGCATTTCTAAATACACGTAAAAAATGTGTTTAAAAAATGTATTTATATATATATATATTGTGTATGTAAATCTATTTATCTATTTTACTAGGTACAGGATTTATAAAAAGTCCAATTTTATGCTATTTTTCAGGAATATATTAAAAATTCTTACATCACATCACATCTTCTAGTTCACGTTATTTTTTTTTAAACGAGTTATTTTTAAATATTTATTCCAGATCTCAAGGAGAGTGGTACAATCTCATAAGTTCCATATAATACATAGAAGAAGAAAAAAATACAAATATAAAAAATAAAGTAACATGATAATATAATATATCGTATTGAATAATAATTTTAAAAAATGAAATTAAAATGGTAAAATTAAAATTAAGCGTCGTTTCGAGACATCATTAATTGACTCATTTGTTTATACACGTTATAAATTTATTTGCTTGATATTATATTTGTGTAGTAATAGCCTCGAAGAATTTAAGAATATCTGGTGAGTTTCGAATATGCATTACATATATCCTTCTATTTTTTTTTGTTTCCATAACGATACGTCCACTTCTTTCTTGCTAAAATCTAAACAGTTACACACTCGAGATCTGAATAAAAATTAAATCAATCACTGTCGCAAGTCAAAATTTGTTAACGTCTATTCCCTCTTTTACATTTCAGAAATATTCCTATTGGTTGTTTTAGTTCTAGCTTCATGGCATAGATAACTGTCAGTTGGAATTTGTTATGACATTTTGGTAATGCTTGCTCCTCTGTGTTAGATATTTTTCTGTATTACTTGACTAAAAACAGCATGATGGTTTCGCAAGGGCTTCGTTTTATCGATTCATTTTCGTAAACGATGCATTTGTTGGAAATATACGGTTACAACGGAACCATTTAACGTATGGATATCTCATTACCTGGCAACTGTATTTGACCGCACGCCAATGCGTCTAGAGAGACACCGGCACTGCGATTACAGTAATTAGATCTCATTGAAGCTCTGTGGCCTATGCACTTTGTCTGTGTGCAGTGCGCGTGTTGCAGCCGACACCGGGCCCTTGGCGTCACGCACCAGGCACGCGCGCCATTAGAGGCCAACAGAGCGCGGTGTTTCACTCTAAATGGGACCTAATACCTGGTCGGTGCGGAAGACCTGGACCGTAAAGAGGAAGACGGGAATCGTGTTCGTACCGTTTCTGGGGGCAGTCTGCCATGCAGAATCTGTGGCATTTTGGTGAAATACCTTTGATGCTGAGGACTCAAAATGTGGGGTCGGTCAGTGGCGTGGCGACTGAGTGCCTGGGCAACCGCGACTGCCACCCAGCCCGTACCAGGATGTTTGATCGCTAATTGGTGAGTAATTAGTAAAAATATTTAACGTGACTGGTAGACACTCAAAATATAATAAGAATCGTCCTGGTGAAAGACAACCATTCAGAATCGAAACGCTGATTGAAATGGCTCTATCCGTGTTTGGTGACAAGATCTGAATAGCTGAGTACTTCTCAACCTTCCTCTTCCATCGCCTTCCCCTTCCCACTACCTTCAGCCTTACAATGTATTCCAATTAAAGATGCCTATTCCCATTGGCTCCAGACGGTTTATACTCTTGTGCGGTATTCCCGGAGTATAAAAAAATTACGGAGGATATACGAACGTCAGCCTTGGCTGAATGAATGCATGAGTTGGAGGAATAAGTCAATTTGCAAAGAAAACAAAATATAATTTAATCTACGTACGATGAATGTTATGAATGCACTAAAATATTCGTCTAGAAGCCAGGAAGTTGGAATTTTTTTTGGATTGCTAATAGTAACTCCTTCGTCTCAAAAGATATTACATAACTAGAAATGTGAAAGGTACCAATTAAATGCTTGACCGAGGTGCCAGGGAGTTTGTGGCGATTGCAGTTTTATGAATCATAATAACAGAATGCCTTCTTTATGCTGAATACACTAAAAACTAATGTATTCCATTTGGCTAAGTAAAATTTACAGCATAAAAACAGGGGATGACCTAGTGTCCATTTCGGTGATAACTCAACGCCATGAATAGATAATTTCCTTCATAGAGGTGGACGTGGGTCATGATACCCAAATTTCTAGAAAGTTGTAGTTTTATTTATTTTTTATAGTGAATACCATACAAGAGTCCCAACCTCTCCCAACCGTCTAAAGCCAATGAGACTATGGCATCCCCATTTGGGGTATATTGTGAGGCTGAAAGTAGTGGAGACAGGAAGAAGATGGGGAAGAGGAAGGTCGGGAAGTACCTGGCTATTCCGATCTGGTCACGAAACACGGATAATGCCATTTTCAAGCAACTTTTCGATTCTGAATGGTGATCTTTCACCAGGGCGATACTTAGTGTATCTTTCACTCTGGTGCTGATGGAAATGGGAGAAAAAAATAAGTTAAATATCATTTGGCCATTCAGATACAGTCGTCACTTAAACATTACTGAATCCATCACGCAACAAACGTTATTTTTTAATAGTGGCCTCTCGCACCATAGAGATAGGTACCAAGAGTATCGACCACTCTTTATTGAAGATACAGAACAGAACAATGGAACTACGCATCTGGTACATCGACTCTCTTTACCACTTTGACCAGAAGACAATTTGAGTTTTACTGTTAATTATTATTTTTTTTTTTTAAGAGTTGAATTTAACCACTCGATAGAGTTAACCACAAATATTTTTTAAAGTAAATTAAACAAACCATGCCACTTTCAGTAAATATCTAGTATATTTCACGCTTTGAAATATGTGTTAGTAGCTTTGCGGTAGAACATTATCAATAAATATAAATAAACTTTACCTCTCTAACTATCTTTGAATTCACCACTGACTTTTAGTTTGTTTCTCGTGTTTCCCTTCCTGCGCCTTCCTCACCTACCTATAGTTCGGCGGTTACTTCTAACTCTGTTGCAACTGACATAATAACTTCATAATTATTATAACCACCTGAACTCACGGATAATCCCTGGAAAATGCATTAATAATATTATGGAGTATTTTATTATCCCCGCAGATGATACCAATCTATACGAAATTACATTTGCTTTAAATTCAATCATATGTGATGCATATAAAGCAATACTTATTTATTTATAAATTAACGGACTATGGTCCAATTACAAAAAATACATATTAAACACGAAACAGAAGAATAGCAAGACCAGAGAAGGAATAGCATATACGAGTACATAATAATAAATGAAGCGATGACAAAAATAGGACAAAATAAAAATAAGAGAGTACATTCAAGCCATGGTCTAGTCAAAGTTTTGGTAGAGTCGTAAAGAATGACAAAAATCATTTAGACTGCTACCAAAAATTTCAAGACTATGGCTTGAGTTAACAAGTCTTGACATTCTGGACATGGGAGAATTATACCCATAATTGGTATTGTGATGACTGAGGAACAGCAATTCATTGTTTTTGAGTCTACGGCAAGGAATGTTAAACTGGATAAGTTGCAACAGAGAATGTGAGTCAATAAAACAATTAATAATTTTCTAAATGAAAATTAAATCAAAGTCTTTCCTGCGCTTTTCTAATGAAGACATTTTCAATAATTGTTCAATTTCATCATATGAATAATCGCCTCTTTCTCGCCCTAATCTCAATGCAATACCGCGTAAGAAACGATGTTGTACGGATTCAATATGATGAATATGAACGGTATAGAAAGGGGACCAAATTACACTAGCATATTCTAGATGAGGGCGAACTATTGTCTTAATGTATTTAAACTTATGTTTTGATATATTTTACTTTAATTTATCATGTTCTTGTTCTGTGGCAATGCACCGCTCGTTGAAGATATTGAAAAAAAATAGGATTATAAGAATTCTTCAACGTCAAGAGTGCTTGCGAAATATTTAAACATAGATATTATCAAAATTCATGACTTCTTAGGATCCACTCTACACTTCCTGCGTCCATAATAATTATCTCAATAGTTCAGCCCAAAACCGATATTAGGTATCTCCGAACCGTCATGAGATTTCAACCGGCAAACGAATCTTTATTCAAATCACTGACATTAATGCGATCAGTATACATGCGATACCTTTAGCTGCCTTGGGGGAAAGCCGCGTAATTATGGGTTTACTGCTGACAGTTCCTTCGTGACCTCTCCCTCTTTCTAATAAACGATGAGTGTTACAGAAAAGGAGGTTACGGCGAAGCTCTCAGTGGCAGGACCTCACTCCATATTACGCCAATCCCTAAGCATTTTGAGCATGCGAAACAACCTCAATATATCATTAGTCATAAATCTTCGTGTTATGCCTATTATTACTACAAATACCATTTGAGGATAAACATTTTTTATTCATTTGATTCTCGAGAAGATGAATTCCATCCCTTCAATTACGAAATACCTACCGTCTCAACAGGAAACGGCCTCGCATTTTTCAACTCTGCGAAAAGAAATGCATTCGTGCAGAAAACAAATATTTATTCTCCGTTTAGCGTGACTAAAAAACTCCGAAAACCCGATGGTTAGAGCGCAAAAAAATACATTTTTTCCTGAAATGTTTCCTCTCTCAGTCGATGACGTAAGGCTTCGAACATTTCAATCAAATTTATTCACAAAGCTTAAAAATCCCGCTTCTGTTCAACGCTTGTCACAGTGAGTGACGTATGATGTAAGCCAAAGCGATAAAACGTATTCGGCTGGCGTTCTTCGAATATAATTATTGATGTAACGCACAGCATTCTGAAGAATAACTCCGCACTCCGAGAGGAAACAATGGCTCATTACTTCGCATTCGAAATGTTTTCAACACAAACGGGAAGGGACTTCGATGGTCAGGTGACCACATCGACCGGGAGCTAAAAATGCATGTTGCAGTAATATCTCAGGACGATTCATGATTACGATTATGTTGGCATAGACCACGCTTCGTACCAAAAAGTTTGTTTCCCTGATAATGATAGAAATTAATTCTTTGAACCCGGTTTTAAAAACTGTATTCTTTTATAGTTATGCTTCCCAGAAACGAGAGAGTTGGGAATAATATGAATAAAATCGTGTAGTCTTCCAAATGCCATTTATAATCTATTTTAAGGACTTTGATTATGTTTGAAATTAGTCGTGATTTTTCCAAAGTGATGCATACGTGGTATAAATATTTGTAATTATTTTTTTGATTTATTGTCTTATTAGGTCTACTTCTTATGAAGATGAAATATTATTCAGAATTCATGTAATCGGTTTTCTTTTTTATTTTAATTTTATTTTCTTCATTATTATAAATTACTTTAGGTTAAGATTATTTCACATGAAAACGTACTTTATCCGTAAAAACGTTAGGAATTAATTATATGTGACGTAATCAGTTAACACATGAATAATTTTTCTCCTTCAGAAAAAAGTTGAATCCACCTCCGAAAATAAGAAAATAAAGTAGGTACTACTTACATCATTTGAGAGGTATTTTGAAAAAAATTGAAAACCGAAAATTATGAAGATAAGCTAATAATTATAGAAGAGTATGGGGCATTCCGCTTACTTTATAACAGTAAAGAAAATAAAACAATTTTGAAACGTTTTTCTCGCCAATATCATCTGAAATGATCTTTTCACTCAAATAAAATATTGATAAATGTGACAGGTTGGTAAAAAAATGGTTATCTATCGTCTGTGGATAAAATCTCAACAAAAATCCAACCAACCATTCCTTGTGGTACGTTTCCGATCGGACATAGAGAGCATGGGGCGCTAAATAAAATTCTCTGGGGAAATATCAATGGTATGTTGCCAAAAAGCACCGGCCAAAATGTCCTGAAAGAATCCTGTTTAAGCTTTGCCGGGTGGAATTTTAAGCAATTAACCGAATGGCTCCGCTATATTAATTTAAATTGTACATTCCTGAAAACAACATTTCACGACAACCAGCTCGAAGATCAGTGACGTCGTCGGCCTTTGGAAAGATGAAAGAACCAAATCTCACTTCAGATACTATGTTTAGAGATCACGTTTCCGGAGTGTGAGGCTCTGTAGCCTGAAATAGAATACGACATGAACTAGGGCTTGTAAAAGACTCAGCAGACTTCAGATCGTAACCCGAAACTAAACACTTCAGAAAGTCATACCAATAAAAAGATAATATCCTCGCTGGAAAGGCAAAAGGGCTAAAGCGACACTTCGGTCAAAAATGAGTTAAATATGCAGTTTTGATATATTTTATTTTTCGCGTCGAATACTCTGACTCCCGTTTGATTCTGAAGACTTTTGTGGCCCTTCAGCTATCTAACATATATTTACCATTTGGGAGAAGGCTTGATTCAAGTGACACAAGCTTTCGACTTTTTTAGCTTTCTGTCGCTTCAGATAACTCAGTGAGAGCATTGAGTAACCGAAGGAAAGATTTTTTTTAAATCCAACCAGGTACTACTAAAGACTTGAATTTTATTGTAAAACAACAAAAAAATTAAAGTGCTCTTGTGTAAACTTTCCAATGACGCTTCAGCCCTTTTGCCTTTCCGGCGACGAAATAGTTTATTTATTTTTTAGGCCACCTATGTGATACCTTTTATTTTCTTTTACACTATTTTTTTGTATTTGTTTTATTTAAATATTTCGTTACTGACACTTGAGGGCACCCACCACTTTCTCAGGCTGTTTTAAGGACCAGGTGGGTTCTTCTATCAGCTCTCACGTCAAAACTCTACTTTAGAAGAAAAGGCTCTACTCTAAAATGATTCTTAACGATCCGACTGTCTCAGCATATCACAACATAAATGTGTACATACCAAACACGAAAAACGAGGAGTATTCTCACCCAGAGTTTTGTTTTTTTTTCCTTCAGGTTAGTGGAGAAACATAGGTAATAGATCCAAAGGAATATGTGAAGAAAAAAAAGAGGAAAACAAATTACAATTTTTTCCTGACAGTTTTAAAAGTCTAAACTTTTTAACAGCCCTCCGTACAGGTAAATACTAATTTTATTTTATAAAGCCTCGATTAATATAAACCGACTAGCTAAGTTATTCAAGGTAGTTTTAACAGTATACTTGAACAGTTGTTTTCTAGCTGTGTGGAGCGTCCTTGAGGCGATATTTCGCAATTATTGCGCAGTAAACATCTGCAAAGAGTATTATTGGGATTGATTTTTGGGGTTTTATGCCGCGTGCGCTTTCTCATCCTTCAGATAACGTTTCAGACAGCCTTGTGGTGTCCATCATCAGGGCAGATTCCGCAGAGCAACACGACAACACGGAAACACAATCACGATATTACTTTTGGCCATGAGAATCTTAAAGTCTTATTACTAAATTCGTTTTGTAGTATTTTTCTAGTGGCTATCTCGTTGGGTGATGCGATGGATCAAATGGTCACACGATCGATGGGTCATTCCCGAACAACGAGCCCCGGTAATAAGCATTTGATTTCATAAAAAAGTTGTACGTATCAATGGCGGTAAAAAAGCAATATCAACGCCGCCTTTGTGTCCAGCGGAACCTCTACTGGCACAATGGGGGTATTATTATAATATTTTGTGGGGCCCGACCGCTATCAATCACCTTGTCCTAATCAGGAACGGGCCCCGTCGGTCAATTAAGCCCTAGCTTCCTGATAAACGCGTACCGCCGATTGCTCCGTTGTAATTTCTCGCTCTTTCTCGTAAAATTTACCTGTGATAGACGGAGAGGTTGCAGCGGACCTTTCGACGGCAGGACCGTACCGGGCATATCCCTCAAATATCGATGGAGACCTTTATCCTTTGTTGAGAAATTTATAGGCATGAAGTGTTTTATTGACATTTTGGCGGAGTTTTTGTTTGGAGCTCTCGATAATGTTGGTATTATAATGACGTCACGGAGCATATTCATGGTGCTGACAGAAAATTGTTTTATTTACTGGGAAAATAATCAATAGTTAATGCCTTGGCTCTTGAACCTGCGGCCTCGTGTTCAAAACCCGGTGTGGGAAAATTTTTCAAATATGGATGAGATACTCGTTTCTCACAAAAACATTAGATAACTACTAAATAGTCTGCTCTTTCGTGAGATATTATCATTTGGAATCGAAGCATCATGTTACTTGAAATGATTTCAGCTTTATTTAGTGACTGGATCTGAATAGCCAGGCATTTACCAACACTTCTTGTCTAACTCTCTCTCCTTCCCCTCTCATCTTTTTGCTTCACAAAATTCCCCACAAATGGAAATAATGAATACGCTCCGGGCAGTCGGGATTCAATGTAGAAAACAAAACAAAAAAATTCGACTAAATAATTTTTAACTAAAAACTGTTTCACAGCAAAACCTTTTATCTCAAAAAACACGATGAATGTGAAATTCTATAATGCTAAATATTAATGATCTTCTTGGTATCTTGATAAAAAATCTCTTTAAATAATCAAACGTAAGTATTTATTCGAATGTTTAATGTCTCTATTAGTTTTTTCCCTTTTATAGTTGCAAAATTACATTTTCAGCGAAATAATGAATCAGCAGAACTAAAAGCACTAAGGAGGTTCTCAGTATTTTACTCCCAAGACCACTGAAATAGCAAATAAACTCTCAGATCACTTTACCAAGTTATATATAGGCCGAACATAAGAAATAATACATTGACTTATCACAAATAGAACCATAAAATTGTAATCGTTTAAATTACACCTCTCGCAGTAATCATGACTTCCTGGAACCCTGCCGTACGATATTTAAGTGCTGTAATAATTAATAGGGAACCATAGGTAGCTACATGGCCAGATAATTTATTGTAAAGTTTATGGGTCGTAACCAATTGACCATTACTTAGACAGGAAAACAAGGGTCAATGTTTAAAGGTAATAACGTGTTCCCCATATGTAACGAATCAATTTATATCTCGATTGTAATCGATTCAAATAAAACGATTCGAATCGCCCTTCGTGCAGGTAAATTATGTGAAAAAATGTTATTACTGCGGAGAGGATGAAACGCCACCCAGCTCTGTTTTGGCACTCACCCACTAATTGTCGACCGGATAAAATAAACATATAAAGATAAAAACTAACAAAAAAATTATGCCAATTCACATAGGATGACGCCTGTGTTAGCTTTGAATATGCCATGTAAAGGGTATTTTTAAGTAAGAGGAGGAGTGATTTTAAGTTTAAAATGACACATCCTGCATCTTACTAACTAACCATCCCGTTATTTCTCCGCTGGCGGGGGTGGCAAAAAAGATTGAACGCCTCTAAAAATAAAAATAAATTGAATGCAGCACAAAATTTCCAGCTGCTCTCAATCGTCTATAGCCAGAGGCATCCAAAATAGGGGAATGTTTTGAGGCTGAAGATAGTGGGGAGTGAAAGAAGATGGGGAAGAGGAAGGTTGGGAAGTACCTGGCTATTCAGATCTCGTTACCAAACACGTTTAAAGCTATTTAAAGCAACTGTTCGATTCTGAATTTTGGTCTTTCACCAGAGTGATACTTAGAGTATCTTCTTCTAACACTTTTACACACTTCTTGCTTCATTTGCACTCACCACATGCCGTCGCATACATACTCCTCTGCTATACATAGCCTGTTCAAAAGAAAAGGTGAATTTTGAATTTTCGCTGGCTGTGTACATTCGATTATCGATTTTTTGTTGTTGTTATGTTGGTACACATATGTTTATCATATGTTAGAATTATCAGCCATTTTGGATTAGTGGTTTGTTTTTGACAACTGGAAAGGTTAATCACGTTTTTGTGTATTCTTAGATTTTTTACTTTTGAAAAAAATGGATCAAAGAATAAAATCCATGATTTGTTTTTCCACAACTCCAGGACGCTCATCGTCATTAACATCTTCTCGGCCTTCTGTAAAGCGCGTGTACTACTTATAAACTCTTTTTTGAGACAAAGTGGACTCGCCGAATGCCACAGTCAACATTTTAAGTGCGTTGGAGCACTTAATTCTATTTTTAACGCAAAATTTAATACATATTCTTTGATCCATTTTTTTTCTAAAGTAAAAAATCGAAGAACACCCAAAAACGTGACTAACCTTTCTAGTTGTCAAAAACAAACCACTTATCCAAAATGGCGGATAACGCTAACATATGATAAACATATATGTACCAATATAACAAAAAAAAACGATAATCGAATGTACACAACCCGCGAAAATTCAAAATTCACCTTCTTTTGAACAGGCCTCGTACATACTCTGGACATGGCTCGACTCAAGTATTTGGTTATTTTTATCGTTCCACGTTTCATTAACGCTTATGTAACTTACTTTTCGTTCATGTGCCATTGTAAAAATGTATTAAATTGATGTGAGAAACTATCAACGTAAATAAGTCGAACTACAGAATTATAAGGTAAGGTATTATAAGATACTTATATCAAGTAGTATATATAGTTTATCGTTGAAAGTCCACCATTTTCCAAAGTTATCTAAAGCCGAAAACACATTTGCAGCTTCTGATCCAACAAAAGTCAAGAAATAATCCAAAGCTAAACTTACATATTTCGTGTTAGCAGCTAGTACGCTTGTCCTAATTACGATAGCGACCACCACTTATAGTACCTATAGTACTCTACTAGACAGTAGTAGTACTAGTAGTGTTCTATTTTTGATGTATGACACATGTCCCATCTCCTTGATGACGGAAATATCGCGTAGTCTGTGATTCAGCGACAGTCCGAAATAAGACAACGCGTGTCTTCCTGGTCAAGAATATAGCAATTTTGTAATCATTCTGGAATGCATAGTTTTTTCTGCAAACATTAAAATAGCACAAACCGCTTCAATAAAACATCTCTACAACTTAATTTTGAATTTGATGATAAAAGTTAGGCGATGTTTCGTAGCGGTCTCCGTGGTCAAGTGGTCAATATTCTCTACTACGAATTCAGAGGTCGCGGCTTAAACTCCCGGCGTGTGCAAATGAATTTTATTCAATCAATTTGTGTTATATCACAATTGATTACTCTGAAAATTACTCTGGTGAAATACCACCATTTAGAATCGAAACATTGCTTGAAATGGCTTTAGCCGCGTTTGGTGACCAGATCTAAATATCCAGGTACTTCCGGACCTTCCCAACCATCTTTCCCATCTCCTACTACCTTCAGCTTCGCAACATACCCCACTCGGGGATGACATAGTCCCACTGGTTCCAGGCCGTTGGGACTCACGTGCAGTATTCACATAAAAATTAAAAATATTTTTCATTTATTATTTTAGTTTATGGGGCAAGGGTCAATTGCAGCAACCACGTGATTTAATTGTATGAAAGACTGCTTTTGTGAAGTTTGGGAAACAGAATACTTGTTTTTTTTAATATTAATATATTAAATAAAAATGTGTTCAATTCACAGTGAAAGCCATAAAATTCTTTACCTACCAATCAAATAAAGAAAACACTTGCTGGATTTTTAAGCTACAGCTATTTCTTGTTTTATTTTCGCACGGCTGTGAATGCAGTTCAAAGAATTGAATTAAATTATAAGAACTCTTTTAGCAAAGGAACAATTCCGCTGTTGCATACAACCTGCATTCCATCCATCCTGGAGACTAGAAGCAAAACTGATTGTCGACCAGGGCCATCCCAAACGAACAAATTAAATTCGGAGAATTTTTGGTGAAATTTAATATTATAATAATATACTGAAATGTATGAAAGAATTTATTTTAATTTTTATCTCTCAGTCTTTTGACATTAGTTAAACTAAAAAAAAAGGAAATGATGCTTGCATTCGCACACCAAAGAAAGGATAAATATAAACCAAAGCCAAATATTATTTCCACCTTTCACGGTTGGTGTCAAACGAGCTGGTGTCTCGTGGCTTGAATGCAGCAAACCATTTTGAAAATAAAAAATTATATCAAAATATTATACAATAATCATCGGTCAAATTGATTTACTTCAGTGAATTTTGTAATTTAATACTCCAAATAAATATTACAAATGATGCTCCATTCATGATATAAATAAATTGTAAAAACATTTGTAGGTGGATGGTAAAGTTTAATCAAATATGACCATCAGCGCACAATTTGAAAATAAGCTATATCTTGTTTTACTACCTATCCGTCTTTACGTATAAATGTGCTCCTGGACGACGAAATGCATGTTCAGCCAGTAATCACATTTAGTTTCGCCCTCTTCTCTTTCGCTTCGTTCCATTCCCTTCGTCCTTAACCATACTTATTTGCTTCTCTGGGGAGGTTCTTCATTCTGTGGTTACATCGGTATATAAGTGCGTTTATCATGTTTGTATGAAAATATTACTCGAAACCGTATTCAAATATTATTCCGCCAAGCTGCAGACTCACCTGAAAAGGAAAAGAAAATAGATACGTTCCTACATACGCGTACACAAACACAAAAATTGACATCGCTTCCAGAAGGGGGAGAATTAATAGCCTTATTTTTTTTATGAGTCGAACCGTTTCACTATTGCCCAAATTTATATAGTGATCAAACTTATTATTTTTTAAATTTACTAAATATGAATAACAACAACAGCAACTGTGTTATTTTAACAGCATCTAAAAAAACTTCGAATAATGAAGAGGGGTCAACTGCCATTTACTTAGTTTCAGATACAATCTTGAATTCAAATTCGGTAATAAAAAATTTACTGACGGACGTCAAACTTTTAATGGGGATTAAATAGTTATAAATGGAGTGAAGACTATTGTTCATCGTGACAAAGAAAATTTTGTTGTTTAATTACCCCTATACAAAAAGTTATCAACTTCTTTATGAGATTTCTTTTTGATGCTTTTTAGGGAATCTCACCATAAATGTCGAACACTTAAATACGAATAGCTAATTTTGCCTTAAGACTGCTTTATTTTCCTAGTGTATTTATATCCATTGACAAAATCGTGAATGAATAATAATAACCATTCTTAATTTTCTGTTAATCTTTCTCGCTATTCTTGCTTAAAGTTGTATTCATTTCAATTAATGTTATGCCTATTACAGAAAACAACTAAGACTTGCACTAAGTAATACAAATATACAATTTTAAAAAAGAAACTGAATAATCAACAATAAGACTAACGTACACCGCTCACACAATATTGCATTTAAAAAAAATACGTATTTGAATAGACTGCTTTCATTAGGCAGGTGTGTTTATTTGCTTCTTGTGGTTCATATTAATAAATACTGATAAATACCGCCCATTGTGTCCACCTGTCAGGTGAAAAGTCTCAAGCTCCTCCCCTGTCTGCGGTATTCCGGAGATTCACGGAGCGAAACTGAGAATGCAGCAAAAATACAAGAAACGAATCGTCCGGAATAAACTTCTCGCAATTAACCTGGCATTGTGTGAGTCAGGCGGGTCTGTTGAAATAAAATATTTCGGATTGAGTTTCAATGACGCAGCATCTATCAGCTTAGGTTCTGGGATTCAACACCAACCTTGCCCCTTAAATCAGTGTCCACGCCAGGAAAACTAAAAAAAAAAATCTCCCCGACACGGAGCACGTTCTGAGGGTGCTGACATAATTCGACCGCAGATATAATACACTCGCAGTGGTCTGAAAACTTTCCGGGAAAATAAATGTTATAAAATAATTCACCAGCACACCTTTCAACTTTTTAATTTAACCGAAAAAACCCAAAAAATCACAAAATTCTTAAAATACGTACCTACAACATATAAAATAAGACATTTTGTATGTTTTGTTTCTCACGGTCAGTATGTATTGGCTCCTGTATCGTTTCTTACTCCGTGAATCAACATTTCAGATAGCCCGTCACCTGCTCAGTCAACAGATATTAATAGGTTTTCGAAAAAGAGACGCCCCTAAAATCAACTAACATAAAACTAAACGCGTCATATTTCGAAATTAAAAATAAATAAAATATTATGTTTTTTCTAAATGCTTTTCCGCAATGCACACATTTTTTAACATTTATAATAATTTTATAAAATTAATTGAAAAACTTGAAACAATAACCGGAAATTAATAATAACATTTATTGTAAGAATTGTTTCGCTTTATTAAAAAAAGGATTTGAAGTTTTACAAATTAGCCGCGAAACAAGTTGTAAAAAATAAAACAACAAACCGTAAAAAATTACGGGATGATTGGCCAAAAAAAAAATACTAGTTGCTTTAATCCACCCATTCCAAATATAGAATAATGTTTGCTGACTAAGTCTTGTTACATTATAGGTAGGTTATTCATATCAGGTAGGTAGGAATTTAAAAAGATTATTTTTTCAATTTGAAAACTTTCTGAACACATCGTACATATTTATTCAAATTTTATTTTCTATTTATAGTTGCAGATAGAAATAATAATAACAATATAATATATTCCATAATTGATAATAAACAAAAAAGTAATAGATAAACTTTTTTTTTAAGTCTGGTAATTTCAAAATGCCAAATCTCAACATTTGATGCTATAGGAATTTATAGTTAAGATACAACATATTTATATAGCGCAGTTTTCTGGTATTTCTCAAGTGCGGCATAACGAGATGCTACCTGCAATTCAATTAACTTTACCAGCTCGTCTACCGCTGTTTGCTTGCCTATGTGATAAATATCATTCCCTGCAGCTGTTAACAAGATGGAATGAAACTTGAACTCACAATTATTTAGACCTATTAATCACACCCCAAATGTGGTATATTATTAAATTGCCTTCCTTTCAAAACGAGAAGAATCCAGATGTAACAATCTTCCGGGGAATTCGTAATAACTGACTGATGATTGTACGGTGTTGAGTTACGGCCATAAATCTCTATAAATAAAACACATCTCTGTCAGTTATACACATTCCTTTATAATCGCGCCTTTAACACTCGAAATAATAACCATACAATGTGGAAACTTTGTAGCCAGGAGGTATAGGCTCTCCGTTCCATTGTAACTTATTTTTCTTCCTCATAAATGAAGAATAAGAGGTTAAAACGAAACTCTCGTGGGCGAATACATACCTATTACAGGAGGTGTTGGATCCGAGAGCAGCGATAAAACACCAAATGTGTTTTCAGCTTCAGATGAATTTGGAAAATAGTGGACTGTTAAACGATAAACTATACTACTTGATGGAAATGTCTGATTATGGATGTGGAAAGATTATTTGGAATGAAGGGAAAATGGGAAACCATTCACTCACCAATGTACTTGAAGTGAACGTTCTTCATTATTTTTACACAGTTATATTATTAAAGAACACGAATCACAACATAACACCACACTTTATATTATATTACTTGAAGAACAACAACAAACCGACGACCAAGCGAGACACCAACGAACGACGAAACACATATTTTCACATAACTCTCATCTGCTTCGACTGTCAATTGTTTTCGAACACACTGTTGTTGAATAAGGAAATCGAATAGCGAAATGGCGGGATATGTAGAAACTGGCTGAAAAACATGAAGGTAAGAAAGAACCTGACAAATTATCACTTTGAAATCAAACCGACGGTATGAGGTCAACCTAACTACATTGTGTTGTACACGAACTACTGAAAACACGAAGACGCTTCGTTTTTATACATTTGAATCGGAAAGTAGTAATAGCTAAATGCAGATACTCTTATTTCGATACTTTAGTGTCGCCCCGGAGGAAGACCACCATTTAAAATCTAAACCTAGCTTTAAATGACTTTAGTCGTGTTTGGTAATCATATCTGAATAGCCAGGTTTTTTTACAACCCTCCTCTACCCCGTCTCCTTTCCCTTTCCATAACCTTCAACCTCACAACATACTTTAATCAGGAATGCCGTAGTCCCCCTTGGTTTTAAGCGGTTGGAAGCTGTTGGAACTCTTGTGCAGTAAATTACAAAAACAAAATAGTTAACTTACGGTCACACCGTTTTCTCGCAGGGTTTGACAGAGTGGATAGAACGCCCTGTACTGGCCACTATATTAACACATACTCCGTGCTTACTTGCTTATTGTTCTAAATCTTGACAGTATTGTTGACGTGATCCGACTCAAGTATTTGATTCACTTGATCGTGCCATGTCCTCCTCGGGCGTCCCCGACTTCTTCTTCCATTCACTTTTGCATCATAAATTCTTTTCACTTTCTTTTCTTCGTTCATCTACTCTACATGCCCAAACCACATAAGCGTCCCTTTCTTGATCCTATTCATGACGCTTACATCAGCCTTGCATTCTTTCCGAATATCCACATTTTTAATAATAATAATAATAACAGTGAACTTTTATAGCGCAGTTTTGTGATGTTTTACCTCAAGTGCGCTTCATACTAAATTAATTATGAGTATAAGACTAACTAACAAGGGGAAAATAATATACAATATGTATACAAATTAAAACTATCTAAAATCATGATCGTTATCATAAATCATGAGAGAAAAAGGTTAAGACAAGGGTATATTGTTAAATCAAAGAAAAGGAAATTAGATTGAGGACAGTTAATATGTTTGGTACTTAATACATTAATATTCAAGTATTATAAGTACACGATTCTAAAAATGCAAACAGTGTAAATATAACAAGTAACAAAAGAACAATAAATATTTTATGACAATGAGTATATGGTTTTCAGTAGATAGTGAGGACATTTAGTTGCAATGCTAGAAGTAAGGAGAAAACCGAAACAAAACAAATAAGGGACGTTTTTAAAGAAATTAAATTTTAATAAGTTACGTTTTGTATGTAGGATTTTTTACACGGTCATATATGGTTTTATGCATATACGCCTCGGGGAATTCATTACTACGGTATTGAATTATTTGGTATTTAAAATATGTACGAAGTTGTAACTTACCAACACAGACCACAAACAGGTAAATATGATAAGTATAGTTACTACCCAACTACAATACCTACCTTATTAAGGTACTGCCTTCCGCTTAATTCCGCGCCATGAGCGCTCAAACACGTAAAGCATTAAAGCTTCTCTTTTACCTCTAATACAAAGATGAAGGTTTCCGTGCCGCTTAAAGTTTACCGCTTGTTCCCACCAATTACTTTTTAATTTGAGGTATGGCTTTACTAACAACTGCGGGTAGCCAGGAACCACCTAACGAATTTAACCTTTCGTCACGTTATCAACCCTGAGATTGTTGGTCGCTGTTGTATCATCAAAAATAGTGATTTGACGATTATTACTTTCACGATTGTTAAGATTATGATTTACTGAACTTTATGTTAGTCTAAAATTAAAAAAAAAACTTATAAAAGTTACCTAGATACTTGGTAATATGTACAAGTTTATTTTATGATGATAAATTTTGATACAGTTAAGAAATAAATATAAAATATGATGATGTAATACCTATCTCATATGCATATTGTTGTGTTCATGAAAACTTAAAGGTAGATAACTTAAGCAACTGTTCTGGTAAGTTAAGTCAAAACACTTTTTAAATCATTAACACAAAAACAAAAAAACACACACGTAGTTCAAAGAACCTACACAATTGTAAAAATTTCTGTTTAAAGTACTGTTGACGAATTCAAGGCTGATATTAGCGTAATTAATAAGATCAAGAAAGAGGCACTTAGATAGTTTGGACATGTAGAGCGAGTGAACGAAGAAAAGAGTGTGAAAAGAATATAAGGTGCGAAAGTGAATGGAAGAATGTCGGGGACGCTCGAGGAAGACATAGCACGATCAAGTGAAACAAATACTTGAGTCGCGCCATGTGAAGAGTCAAAATAACAAAAGAGTATGTGTGAGACGATGTATGAATGTGAATGAAGCAAGGAGTGTGTGCCAAGACAGAGTTGTATGGCGGTCCGTTCCCTCTGCCTACCACTGCGGGGAAACGGCGTGATGGTTAGTTAGTTAGTTTTGGAAACTCTCATATTTTTGCCCCATCATTTTCAACTTTTGATAGTAGTTTAGTAATTATCTCGCAAATCTGAACTTTTCACGGCCCATCTGTAAATGAGTTTCGTATTTTTATGATAATTTATGATTTTTTTTATCTTGGTAAATTACCTTGATTGAATATTTTACAAAAAGGTTCTTAAAAAAACAGCTGAATATCGAAAAACATAATACTTGTTTTCTATTCTTCTCGAATACGGATCCAGTTGTGATATTTTAACGAGAATTTTACTGTAAAAACCAGCGAAATTGGTAAGGAAATTGATAGCCCGCTCTATATTAAGAAGAAGGAACATCAAATTGTTCGAACTTCCACTTTTCAGCGCTTACAGCAAAATTATACGAACAGATTTAGTTCGGCAGGCGAAATATTCCCCTTTTTATAAAACATGCATTAGGCAAAAGCACATAATTTGTTAGGCTTACTGACTCCGAACTGAATGGGGCTTAAGATGAAAAAGTGCCTTCGATTCATTGGGAATCAGACGCTTTCAAGAAGGCTGAACTTTATATATCGTCGCCGGAAAGGCAAAAGGGCTGAAGCGCCATTTAAGAATGTTTACAGCAGAGCACTTTAAAGTTTTTTTTTACAATAAAATTCATGAGTCTTCAGTGAACTCAATGCTCTCATCGAGTTACCTGAAGCGACAGCAAGCTAAAAAAGTTCCAAGCTTGAGTCGCTTAAGTCAAGCCTTCTCCCAAATAGTAAATATTTAAAGTTGGCTGAAGAGCCACAAAAGTCTTCATTAGTTCGAAGTCAAGTCGAATATAATTCTTATGTCTGGTCCCCTCACTTTAAAATCCACTCTCTTTCCATTGAAAAATTGCAACTTAAATTTCTAAGATACATTAACTACAAACTCGGTCTACCTTTTGAAACCATAAATTATAATTATTTAATGAAAGAATTAAAATTACTTACACTTTCAGACAGGAGGCTTGTTTCCGACTTGACTTTTATTTTTAAAATTGTTAATGGTATAATATGGTAGACAGCCCTGATTTACTTAGCTTAATTACCTTCTATGTACCTAACAGATCCACTTGATCCGAAATTCTTTTTGAATGTGACAATAATATCAGGACTGAGTAATTTAAATACTCGCTTGTACCTAGATTGCATACAGTGAGTAATTCTATCGCTGAAATAGTAGATATATTCAACTGCACTGAATCTAGTTACAAGAAGGCTATAATAGCATACCTCTTTCAAAAATACTAGTGTTGATTTGCATTATAATATTTCTATCAACTTAATTATGTTTTTGGGTGCTATTTTTGTTGTTATTTTTTATGTCACTATTATTTTATGTTTTATATCATATATTATGTAAAAGCCCATGAGAGCGTATATAATTAAATAAATAAATAAACAAGAGTCAGATGTTTCGTTGCAGAAAACAAAACTGATCATATTCTGCATATTTAACTCATTTTTTACCAAAGTGTCGCTTAAATCTTTTTACTTTTCCAGTGACGATATGTTATACCTAGGTGAACGTGTTGTGCGGATCGTAGGTTTTCTTACTTATTTTACCTCGGTACATTCTTCATTCTGTGTTTTTGTATATCACTTTGTATCAGACAAATGTAATCCACTGCAGAGTGAAAATACCTCCAGTCTAGTGCCAGGCTACTTTCATCTTCCTCGGTATGGCGGTTTAGGTAGATTACCGTGTGAGACATTCAAAATACCCAGACCGATAACCTTATCTCCATAAAGAGACTTTTTTTCTTGGTCGAGAATCGAACGCCGGAAAACTAACCCAAAGTAAATGCTGTTACCCCTTTACCTCATATATTTATATAAATATCAGCTCTGAAAATATTTTATTTTAAAATTTAGCGTAAGCAAATGTTTTTTTTATGTAAAAAAGTCATGGTGGATTTAAGTCCCTACTTTTGAAAGAATCTATAAATTCACAAAAAGTTTTATTCAAATGTCGTTTATTTATTTACAAAAAAATATTTATGGTTAATACCGCACCAGAGTCCCAACTGCTCCCAACCGTCTAAAGCCAGTGAGACTATGGCATCCCCAATTGGGGTGTGTTGTGAGGCTTAAGGTATTGGGAAGGTGAAGGAGATGGATAATAGGAAGGTTGGGAAGTACTTGGCTATTCAGATCTGGTTCACCAAACACGGCCAAAGCCATTTCAAGCAACGTTTAAGTCTGAATGGTGGTCAACCACCAGGGCGATACTTATAGTATTTACCACTCTGCCTTATTCCAACTCGTACTTCGTACTTACCTACGAATCTACAAACCTTACGACTACTTGGTACACTGGGCATATACATATCGAATATCTACAGACCTCTTTATAAAATGCCGAAAACTTATGCCTCTATAGGTATTTGAACCAGCTCGATTAACGTGAAAAGGCGACGTCGTGAACCACTTGGCAACAAGCCAGTTGCTATCAATGAATACAGGAGACAGGTACAAAAAACAGAAAGCTACACACCGACGTAAAACTATGGAAAGTAAAAAGATCTCCAACATGATAAATAACGCCGACTAGAATCAGATACTGACAAGAAATCACAATCATAAATCTGATCAAAACGTTTAAACGGAATATAAAAGTTATAAAGGCGTTTTTAGTGAGTTGGAGCCTTGTTGAGATCATCAGTTTCCGAGATTCGGTTGAAAAAGACGCGACTCTCGCGCTTTTAGCGTTTTTACCGCTCTCGCCGAAACTAAATAAAGTGTAAAAATTTATCATCTGATAAGCCCCGGAATAGAGACCTGTTAAGGGTGCAGCCTGAAAGATGAATGCGGGGAATAAAAATAATCCGCCGTTTTGCTACATTTTCACATTTTCGAGATGGTTCCAATTGCTAACGGTCTGAGTTTTGAATATGAAGTAAACATTTCATCAGACATACTAACATCAAATAGAGAATCCCACCTTTCTTTTTAATACCTTACTTGTTGCGATATCGTCACGGGAAAGGCAAAAGCCATTTTGCGAAGTTTACACCAGAGCACTTTAAAGATTAATTTTTTTTCAATAAAATTCATAAGTCTTCAGTACCTGGTTGGATTTTTGAAAAAAAAGTTAACTCAATGCCCTCTCTGAGTTACCTGAAGCGACAGAAAGCAAAAAAAGTCCCAAATTTCTGTCGCTTGAGTCAAGCCTTCTCCCAAATGGTAAATGTATTTTAGGTGGCTGGATGGCTGAAGAGCCACAAAAGTCTTCAGAATCAAACGAGAGTCAGAGCATTCGATGCAAAAAATAAAACTGATCAAAACTGCATATTTAACTCATTTTTGACCAAAGTGTCGTTTAAGCCTTTTTGCCTTTCCAGCGACGATATGTTTCAAATGAAACCGTACTTCTAATACGAATTCTGATGGAATAAATGTGTTTGTACTTACCTGTTTGTACTTACCTGCCTTCATTAACTCATATATTTTATCAATGTAAGTAGTTTTCTATCTTAAAATATTGCCCCTTTTTTCGACAAATACTAAGTAAGCCTTAAAAAGTAAATTAAGTAAATTTGTAAACGATTGAGTAACATATGCAGGGATTTACTCGTGGTCGGCTCAAAATAATTCAGATGTGTATTAAAGATCACACACCAGCCTAGAAATAAATCGGTAATGAGCTTTCCCAAAACAATGAGAAGAGACTTTAATAAATCAAAATTCATATGCATTCGTTCGTATTCTATTTAATTGTGGAAAAATAAAGTAACCTTTTATTTATAGCCAGGTGAAGTCAAAATGTTAAGAACATAAGTTCTCACTGAGTATTCGTCAAAATAAATCAAGAAAATTACGTTGACGATAGACACAGATTCAACGTCTCTATTCGTCGGAAAAAGGCATGTTCAAAAAACGAATGTTCGCCGTAAGGGGTACAGGATCCCACTGTCGGGCAACGACCGAACAAAAAACGACATAACTCGAAAGGCGATACAAAAAATATATAGCTTGTCGTTCAGCGGATAGATGTGGCATAGGGTTGAGTTTTCCGTAGCAGGCCTAGAAGGGTATTCTGCCCTTTTAAGTGTTTATTTAATTGATTCTGATGAATGTATTGCCATAATTTTTTTTTAAATTCTAAGGAATATTTCGGATAATAACTAATTCATCGCATGGAAAAAAAATGATTCTTACCGCTTATATTAATGTTAAAAACAATTTATTTTTCGAATTGTCGTTCGGTAAGAATTTGAATGATAAGGGTGAGTTTTTAATTATATAAAATGTACATTACTTGAAAAAATTATATTTTTGTAACAGATTCGTCAGAATTAATTAAAATTTGAATCTCGGGCAAGCCCCTCGTTTTTGGAGTTCTGTGTCGCCTTGAGTAAAAAATATCAGTTATATGCCCATTTTTGCCACGATGGTTTTGAGTTTTTGTTTACTTTCAAACAGGTTCGCATGATTTAAACATCTAGATATTAAAATGTGGTAGCTGACCGAGCAAATAGGCAATGCAAATAGGGAAATCTAATCTGTTCACAATAATAAAAGTAATGACGAAGTCAGCAATGATCATTTAGATTGATGATTCGTACCCAAACTTGTATTTAGGTCCTGCTCATTAGTATCCTCTACTGTTATTTAACCGTTGGATAAGCCCCCAGCGAACGTTAGCCGATATCTCCGAGTTAGCAATTGATGGAAGCACGGAACAGAATGGCGCTAAATCCAGAGATCCTGGATTTATGACTGCAAACACTCGTTACCGGCGGATATAGATGGCAATGGCAATGGCACTATGGCAGACTCAGTCGCAGTCGTACGGACAGCATTGAGGTAGACTCGCTGTTAGTTTTCTCTCTTCCCCCTTCTCCGTTCGCTGCTTGTCAATTCAGATGCATTACGAGGAAGCGGAGACACTGATCTTCGATAAGTGATCATTCGGTAGTAAGTCTTTCACTCTAATATCTCGGTATAAACAGCAGATAATATCCACTGTCTTACCAATTTCCTAAAAACATAAAATCTTTTCTGAATGATCAAAAGCGTAATACGGTTGTTTTATGGAGCAAGTGCTCGTAAACTGTCAATAACCCAAGCGAGTCGGGATAGAAACTCTCCGAGTGACGAAGAATAATTAATCGATCGCTTCCACCGCCAGAAACACGTGGAAAGTGGAAGTGGAAAGCTGTCAAAGTTGTCAAGCTGTGGAAATCAAATGTGGGGAGGATGACGAAACGCATATTAATTTTCCGTTTTGATTTGAAGAAGGCTAAGATAAATGGAAAGCCAGAAGATATCGGAAAACACCAACTGAAAACTCTGCTGAACTTCATTTAAGGGGTTAAACTTCTGTCAAAAAAATATTTAAAACATGGAACACATCAAAATGTGCTCACGTTAGCCCAAGTACTTAGGGAAATACCGAAGCTATAGATCGTCTCAATAATATTATAGAG
This sequence comes from Drusus annulatus, assembly GCA_022651775.1. Classification (NCBI taxonomy): domain Eukaryota; kingdom Metazoa; phylum Arthropoda; class Insecta; order Trichoptera; family Limnephilidae; genus Drusus; species Drusus annulatus. The sequence continues at coordinate 1,317,520 of JAGWCC010000230.1, forward strand.
AATGAACCCACCATACATTCGTTAATTAAATTGTTCGCTTTCTACAAAAATAAAAACGTTTCTTCATTTGAGAGTACGTACGTACGATTATGAACTTTTTACATACTACTTGCCGGTTAGTAGCTGAGTGGACAAACACGTCGGAAACCCACCCGAGCGTCGTGTGTTCAATTTCTCTGCTTTCTAAGTCATCCATCATTGCACAAGCAACATCTTCCGCTTATTATGATGGCAGTAGGAGTTTTTCAAATATTCTTAGGTTATTCGTAACCCGGTAATGTTTGTCTTTCTTTTTGAAAAAAGAAAAAAAAATACTACCGCAATTGTATTTCGTGATGGAATTTGATAAAATTGCTAAGAGACGCTTGTTTATTTTGGCAACTGGTGTGAAGATTCCAAGAGTAGAGCGAAACCATATAACAAGTAAAGCTATATTTTTATTTGGGAAAATGATTGATTTGTTTTTTCTTCAAAGCATTCTATCGATTCTACCAACCTAGTTAAATTTCTTTCATTTTCGATATTTCTTATCTGTAACCGTCGCACTAAAAACACCGGTACTTGTAACAAAACTTACCCACTTTTTTTATTATTTCTCGTCTGAAATCAGACCCATTACGTCAAGATAACGAAACCAAAGAATCTCATATATAATGACTTCTCTGTCGAGTAAGGCGAGATGCAAACCTTTCCTTTTTTATAAATACCCGAGAACTAGTAAATATTTACATTTTTAATTACAAATCTAATCTCACGCGCTACACGAAAAGTGTTTTAGTGCATTAAGATACGTAAATGTCCAAACCTTAATGACAAAATCACGATCTAAAAAACATGCTTAAATATTCCAATAAATATGTCAAATCATTTGTATTACAAGAAAATATTTATCGTATGGAGGTTTTCTTCTTTTTGTTCAGTGGTGTTTATTTTGTTGGCTAATTTGTTGATTTTGTCTCGGTGGAGATGGTAAACACAAGATAAAGCTCCCGCCACACTGCACGTGTGTTTTGACAGGTGCTCCAGACAGAACATCAGTCATACAAATGACAGTGATAAAGGCTAATTAGACCCCGGGCAATACACACCCCAGTGAGGCCAGCTCCTAAGGGGAACTGTCACACGGCGAATCGGAAGCCGTGTATATTTAATTCAGGAATTTTAATTAGCTTGCTTTAATGGTAATTGAGCTGGATAGAATGTTAGAAATTCGTGACATTTGCGAAGATTTTGCTGTTTCAACTTAACTTTATGTAAAACATTTATGGGACTTTAGTAAAACAGTAATCTAGAATTGAAGGTACAGTTTTTAATCAGCACCTGCTTTTAGAGTAAATAAAAATTAAAAATCTTTACAAAATGTAACATAAAATGTAAAAAGAAACAAAACTCAAAGTCGAATATGAATTATTCTGTCCAGCATTATTATTATCATAACTAGCTGTCAGTAGATACATGCGATCTTTTATTTTCTTACAGAATTACTTATTTGGATGCCATAGTCTTACTGGCTCCGTGTAGTCAGACTCTTATATGGTGTGACGGCCTCCGTGGTCGAGTGGCAAGACGCTCGACTACGAATCCAAAGGGCGCGGGTTCAAACGCGGCGTGCAAAAATATTGTACATTTTTATTTATATGTGTCATAACCTTAGAGTACATAGAGTAGTATCTATCCAAGGCAGTGAAGTCAGTTTTGGACTTGTTTTTGATGATTTTAACATGACTCGGCGCAGTTGGGCGTGGCTAAGACTAAGGCTACGGTATTTATACATCCATTCATATCACAAATCGACATAATGTTTTTGTGTATTCGTATAGCCACTTTTTCACAGTATTTTTATCAACAAAAATATAGCATATAACCTAAAAAACCGTTTAGTTGTGTCAAGTTTAGTGGCATAATAAAAAATGTGGGCGGAGTCCCGCCAGTGAACCAGCACCTTAAGATCATTACGACAGTATATAGAAGCGGGCTAAGAAATTTGCTGTCTCTTTCTCTCTCATGGTGTACGCCGTAAAAGCCCGGAGAAAGTGATTTTTCGCAAGTTTGTGTGGGTTGGGTAAAAATAATTAGCTCTCCCTCCATATATTGTTACTTCAAGGTCATAACACATTTAATTCTCATAAAAAAATATGTATAGTGTATTTGCGACACGTTCTAGAGTGGTAGATACTATATTTATCGCCCTGGTGAAAGACCAACATTCAGAATCGAAGCGTTGCAAGCAACGCGTTGCTTGAAATGCCTTGAGCCGTGTTTGGTGACCAGATCTGAATAGCCAGGTACTTACCAACCTTCCTCTTCCCATATCCTTCCTTTCCCCACAAGCTTCAGCCTCACAACATACCATGATTGGGGATGCCATAGTCTCACTAGCTCTAGACGGTTGGGAGCAGTTGGGATTCTTGTGCGGTATTAACTATAAAAAAATTACATTTATTAAAAAGTTTCAATTTATTACAAAATATTTTTGAGCATCAAAAGTACCCAATTAATTGAAAGGTTGTTTTTATTATTCTTTTCTTTTTAAAGATATTTATGTATCTACTTACTTTCAAGAAAATTGCGACCTTTTCAGTTTTATGGAGGTATTAATGGATTATGTTGGAAACATAATTCTTCGATCTCCCTTACATACAATCCATCCCTCCAAAACATATAATACACGAATTTTATCTCAGATATGTAAACGATATTATGCTCATATTATGTTAGAAAGGCACCAACAGACAGTTAGATAATTTTTTTTTTAATAAATGGGCCGACACCATTAATACTAAAATCCGCTTTACATTTAAACGTGAGATAGAAGGTAAAACAATGTTTGTGGATCTTAAAATCTGTAGAAATAATAATAGACGTACCTTTGATTTATTATTTAGATAGCTAGTATTTACTTACAACAATTAATGCAAAGTCAACTCACTTTGCAGTGGCGGCCGCCCCTTAGGGTCATTTGGACATTGACCCCCAAAAAATATGCAACGACAATTATCAATAAAAAATCTGATTTAAAACAAACCTACTGATGGTTGATCATTATTATAAGTCGAAATTTTTGAAAATCGCGGGTATTAGTACCATCTAGCGTCCAAAAATCAAACTTATCTGCTTATGTGTCGTGGCCAAAATAAAAATTGACCCAAGAGGAATCTTTTTTCTCTTTCTATTCGATATAATACATAGAATAAACACTAACATGTCTCATGTATGCAAAATTTCATAATCCGCTGCTATCTGATGAGAAACGCGGGCCATGACCCAGCAGAGATGGACATACAATTATGAAAGATGCTTGAAAGAGATGTCGATAAAATTTTAATACGGTTGAAAGGTTGAAAGTTGAAACAATGGCCATTTTGAACATGTGTATATTGTGGCAGTTGGCAGTTGGGTTTTGTTTACCTTTGCTGATGTACGTAATTTGCATTTTAATAATTAAATATGTATAATTCAGTTGATTTCATATTAAAAGCAGTCGCGAGCAGTTCATTAAACCACGAAAAGCGTGTTGAAATCAAGTGTATTGGCCGGCCAAAGCCACAAATGCAAATAATCTCTATATCGAAAGAAAAAAAATAAAGACATTAAACGATATTTTAATCTCAAAAGTTATAGTTTCTGTGACTGGATTTGTGGGTGTGAAAAAAGGAACGTATATTTTGTTTTCATTGTTTACTTTTCGACTCTAAAACTGAAAAGCAATGGACTGAAATTGGAGTTAGTGATTTAAAACACTTGAAGGAAAAAATAAAAAAGCACTCTAACTCGACATTGCATATTAATAATTCAATGAGCTTTGTTTTACTAGGAACCATTGATATTCGGATTCAATTAGATAGCGCATATCGTAAAAGCAATTGTAGATCACAATGAAAAAAGTAGATAAAATAGACATATTTTAACAAAAATATTGAAGTGTATCCAGTTTTGTGGAAAATTTGAGCTGGCACTAAGGGGTCACGATGAGTCAAAAGAGTCAGATAATCCAGGTATATTTCGTGGCCTAATTGATTTCATCCAGGAAATAGATATTGTATTGAAAGAACATTTAGAAAGTTCTTCGAGTTTTAAAGGTTTATCTAAAACGATTCAAAATGATTTGCTGGACTCAATTTTAGCAGTATCTCAAGAAGAAATAAAACTAGATATACAGAAATCTGAGTACGTCGCAATACAGGTAGACGAGACAACAGACAGTTCAACTAAAACTCAAATGGTATTTGTAATTAGATATTTGAAAGAAAATCTTGCATGCGAACGTTTTTGGAAATTTGTAAGCCCAGGGGTTTGCACGGCAGCAGGATTGACCGAAGAGATATTAACCGAGTTAAGAATCTTGGGAGTTCAACCGCGACAGCTGATAGCACAAAGCTACGACGGGGCGGCCGTCATGTCAGGAAAAACTGGGGGCGTTCAAACTAGAATCAGAGAAACTTTCCCTCGTGCTCAATACGTTCATTGTTATGCTCACCAATTAAACCTTATTTTGCAAAAGGCATCTACGATAACGACGGGAGTGAAGGTTTTCTTTTGCAACCGTTCAATCATTTTCCGTTTTTTTTTCAAGATCTCCAAAGCGAATGCAATTTTTAGACGAAACCGTTAAAGCTCGTCTACCAAAAGCAGCTCCAACCAGGTGGTGTTTCAATGCTAAATGCATAATGACTGTCTTCACTTATAAATCAGATATTCTGAAATGCTTAAACTTAATTTTGGAAAAGGAAAATGATCAAACACTATAAGTCTGGCACACAATTTGATAAATAACCTAGAAAGAGTTTTTTATTTACTGGTTAACATTCTTTAATAAAATAATGCCTCACTGTGAAATTTTATTTAAGCAAATGCAAAAAAGAAATTTGGATGCAATATCAATACAAAAACATATCGGGGAATTTAGACATCATATTTTGGTTATACGAGCAGGAATTAAGTTCCAATCCCGCAGATTCAATCAGTTCTGTAGAAGGCGAATGTAAGAAAAGGCGTGTTGATGAAAAACAGTCACTTGGTAGCGATAGAAGTTTGTGATACTATTCTAGTGGAAATGGAAAGTAGGTTCAAATATAGCGATCACCTCATTTTATCGAATTTATTTAATAGAGATAACTTTGCCGAATTTAACCGTTGTTTTCCAACAACACATATAAGTTTATTGAATCAATTTGATGAAATTGATTCATCAAAGTTAAAAACGAGTTAAAACATGTTTTTACCAACGCGATGACTTACACCACGCTAACAGTGCTGTATCGCTTTTACCTTTTTAATGAGCAATAATTTCCAGGAGATTTTTTCTGAAACCATTAAAGTACTTGAAATAATTTGTGTGATACCAATGACTACAGTCGAAAGTGAAAGGTGTTTTCAACTCTAAAACGCATTAAAACATTTTTAAGAAATACAATGAGTCAAGACAGACTTAGCTCGCTTGCAATGCTTAGTATCGAAAAAAAAAATGTTTCTAAAATAGATAAATTCCACAGCCGTGTTATTGATCATTTTGCAACGGCCAAAGAAAGAAGGGTGGATTTAATATACAAGAAATGTTAGTTTGCTTTTTTATTTTTAGAATCCAAGGGCTGTGTACACACCCCACTCTTTTATTTAGGTACATGGATTTTTGTAGAAATTTTCAATTTCAGCGGAGCTGCATTCATAGTAATTACTGCTCAATCGATGTCAAAACATTTATAAATAATAGAAAAACACTCAAGTTTTATGTGTTAATTAGTGATAAGATAAATAACAATATTGTGTTACCGGCTTCGGATATTGGTGAGTACCGACTAATTCATTATTTTGGTATTTTGTATTATATTTATTTTATGCCGCTACAAATCCGAGGTGAACACCGTCAACACATCACGAATTCAGAAATTATGAGTTAAGGTTCTAAAAAAAATGCCGCATATGGATGGATGTAAGATGTAATATTGTTTACATAAGGATCGAGAGGCGTAAAGGTTGGATTAGCTAATATTTATGATTTTTATTAATAATAAAAAAAGAACACTTTGTTTTAAACACAGAATTTATTATAATGAAGGCCAACCGGTTTCGCTTAGATCAGGGGCACATATAATAACTGACAGTTATTATATGTGCCCTGACGAAACTTGATCTAAGCGAAACCGGTTGACCTTCATTATAATAAATTCTGTGGTTTAAAAACGAAGCTTTTTATTATTAATATAATGTCTAACCACCATGTGATTGCTTTTTACGAAAAAAATTATGATTTTCTTTCAATTGACCTTCCACTTCTGAACCCCCAGAGCCGCCTCTGTCACTTTGTCCAATAAACTATCAGCTTACGATTGCCATATCACTTAATTGTGTTTGGATCTTTTGGGGCAGTCCACAATGGAGTGTTAATGTCAACCCTGATGTATGGGAGTGAGTCATGCAACTGGCAGAGAAAGGATGAAAGTAGACTAAATGATGTAGAAATAAAATCCCTGAGACGTATGTGCGGTAAAACAGTATGACCGTGTTAAAAATATGGAAATCCCGAAAGAATACAAGGGACGTTTAGATGGTGTGGGCATGTGGAGCGGATGAACGAAGAAAGGAGTGTGAGAAAAATGTATGACGCAAAAGTGGATAATAGAATAAGTTGGGGATGAAGATGGCACAATCAAGTGAATCAAATAATTGAGTCAGGCAATGTCAAGAGTCAGAATAACAGAAGAGTATGTATGAATGTGAATGAAGCAAGGAGTATGTGCCAAGACAGAGTCTGCCTACCCCTTCGGGTAATCGGCGTGATGGTTAGTTACTGTTTGGAGCTCTAACTTTTCCGCATGCTGACAGTCGAACGCGTTGCCAGTTAACTGTTTATTTTTCGTTATTTTACAAGCATTATTCATTTTTAGTAATCAGTAATTTTTATTGCGAAAATTAAGTTTCCTAACATCTAGGTAGGTACCGATCCAATCAAATAAAATATGGAGCATACACAAGTTTACTGCTTTAATCAAGATTAAAATGAAAACATTTACGACTCGATATGAATACAAGACGTAAAACTTAAACTAAACGGTAAAACTTGATGCCCCTTATCTTTCTTCCGTGTATTTTTCTGCATATACTCGTATGTATCTTATCGATGCTTGTAGAGATTCTTGTAGGAGGAGAATAAGTGCAACGATTTCATCCTGCTTCTACCTATATTATCTCGTTTACACCTACAATACCAACTCTATGCTCTAATACACCTCTTTAAACCCTTCATCCCATGTGAAAGCGTAATAAAAATACTCGATAGAACAGCAATAGAGTGATAAGATTTTATACCCTTTCTGAATATTCGCTAAGCTTCCACTGAGAATCTGATTAAATCTCTTGCGAAAGTAGGTATCTAGAAGCTACGGGACACCAACATCTACGGAACTGGCTTTTATGGTATAGTGCAAGGATTGGAAAATAGTGTGAATTTTCTGAAGCAAAAATTAATTATAAATAATTTATTTTGTGGGTACGTATGTACATTTGTACTAGTGTGAAATTTTCAAATTTGGAACCGACGAATGTGTTCAGAAAATTAACAAAAAAACTTTTAGAATCCATACTTACCCAATAAAGTACCTACCTAAATTGTAATTAAGCATACATTATTTTTTTTTCTTTTTTCCTTAGGAAGCAATCACTTTGTGGTTTGACATATTCAATGAAAATTAAATAATAACTTTGTATGAGACTACAGATTTTATTTTCATTTTTATGACCGACCGGCTTCGCTTAGCCTAGAGGTCATCATGGTACAAAATCAAACATAACAAAAAATAGATAGTGTGTGGATATAGATACTCATACTTACAGAGGGAGAACACAATATAAAATTATAAATGAAAATAAAGAATAAATAAAAGAGAACAGTAAGAAAACAAGAAAACAACATTTAAATGTTATTCTTTTGTTTTCTTACTGTTTTTTTTTATATTGTGTTTGTAAAAAGTGTTTATTTTGTGACTTGCCATAATTATAACAAAGTTATGTGTTTAAATTGTCATTTATTATTTTTTTTAAACATTTGTAGTATTTTTTTAAGATTTTAAAAAAGTTATTAAGTTTTATGCTAACTTTGACCGGTACCGGCACCAGCTTCAGCCATTTATTGTTTGTAGAAATTTTCTCAAGTGGTCAAAGTTACAATTACATATAAGTATGTATTTGTTAAAATAATCCCACGTATTAAGAGTATTTAATTAGAGTATTATAAAAACAAGCGAAGAAGGCTTTATTTGGTCAGAAAAACTAAACGCAGGAGTAATCGACAAAAACCAACCAGAATGTTTCCTCAGCAATCCTATATGCATCGTGCGTGGCCTTGTTTTCCAGTAAAAATAGTCCAATGAGAATAACATACTTAATACATAAATTACTAAATAGACTTTGTATTAAATATTACATTTATGTGCTGATTGATTGTAATTGAGTTTTTTTATGATTTATTCATTTTTCATACTAAAAAGGCTCAAAAACTGATTACGTAACCGTGATAACTATTTTAATATGATTTTTAAAAGGGTTTAAAGTGAAAAACTGATCTTAATTAGCACATCTTACCGTAGTGAACTATTGTTTTAAGGTGTAGGTACGTATTATTCAGATTTATTTTACCAATTATATTGCTCTAATGATGCTACGATCAGTTGATACAGTTTATTTATATTATTATGTAATAACATTCCACCAGAAATCACTACAATAGACAGTTTTATTTTATGTTTAATTTTTGTAACCTAATATTTTTTTTTACTTTTCAATTTATAAAATGTCATTAGAAAAATATGTTTGAAAGAATCGTGTCTGTGTATACATTTTGTATTGGAACACACAATAATATGATCTAATTTAAGATAAATTAACTATGTATCAAAAGGTTATCAAAACTAGGAAATTTTTGAATAAATATTTTTATTCATTTCGTAAAATAATAAAACCTTTGTCAAAATAAACTGATCGTCCGTAGTCATATATATAGATAAATTTAAAATATTTTTAGGCAAGGGAAACTTAATACGAACGATTTAACATTGAACCCATTGATAGTTTGGCTAAGGTAAACGTAACTTTGGTCGTTGAACTTTGACTTTATAAACAAACTAGCGATAATGTCAGTCGGGGGTTAGTTGAACATAATAGCTTCATGAGTCATTTCTTCACGTGTCATTTACAGCCTTAAATAAGTGGAGGAGGAAGATGTTCATTTCTCCCTCTTCTTGTCGTATTGTATTCTTTGACACACTGATGGAAACACATTCTTATCAACTTGTTGTTTTAAGCCCCGCAAGAATGTGAAATTTTATCGCGATTATGTATCACACTTTGAATAATATGTTCCTCCCCCGGCCCGCCCAGTCCTCAGCTCTCGGGGCGCCAGGGTAGCGTAGGGGAGGGGGTGAGATGGTGGTTTCCCGTCACGGTAGATATAAATCACTCCAAAAGCAATTTATCATCAGACGTTAGGTTAGATACACCAGCTGCTCTTAACCTAAATCTTACGAACCCACAATTCACAACAGATTTCAGATCGAGTAAACAAACAGAATCAGATGCTGTTACTAAATTTTACAGATGAACATCATTGTCATCGGAGCTACATCCTTTAATCTTTTGAGAGTCCTGACCGCCTCTAGGATGTAAATTGGTTCTGAGAGAAAAGATTTTTAAAGTTTCATCAGTAGATAAAAGATCCAAAAATGTCATACTAGCTAGAAGAATGTACATTTTATTTAGGTACGTGAGAGTGGGAAATTTTAGTCAAATATTAGGTATTTTTTCAGTCAAACATTGTATTTATATGTGTAATGACATGTATATAAGTGTAATGACCCAGCAGAAATATGGTCTTTTAATAATGAAACTATTTTGAAAAATTATAACATTTCATTATTCACTCCAGTAGCATTTGAAATAATGTCAGAACGGATAGAGGTAGAAAGAAGTGTCTGGAAAATTAATATATTATGACGCATATTTTGATAGACGAAGAAGTCATGGACTCCACAGAAAATATTTTAATAATAACAATAAAAATATTTGGATAATTTTTATAGCGCCGGTTTTGTGAAAAATCACCTCAAGGGCGCTGTACACATCTTAATTTCTACTTAATATTAATTCCTAATTTATATAAATATACGGCAACATACTTACTTGGCAAGTCGCTTCTGACAGGACACAATCACCATATTATAATAACTTAAATTTAGCTGATTTATATATATATACACAAATTTCGTCATTCCTCTTCAAACACACATTTCCGTTATTCTGAGTCTTGAGTATTCGAAATGCCCTCATTCCCTAAAATATATATACATATATATATATATATATGCGAGCGCCCCATGACAGAGTTGTATGGCATTCAATCCTATCTCTCTTCCACTGAAGCACAGTGTGTGGGACAAAACATAATATCTTCAAGAATCAGACTCACTACTTCCTCTCCATAAAAGACCCCCTCAAAACATCTCCAATTGTAACACGGGCGTTAAATAATCCTTCGCGAAATGGCGAAATGGTTAATTACTTGATTTCTCCAGAATGTGGGTCAATCCATTTCTCAAAATAATTCGCTTATTCTGTATCATCTTTTCATATAAAATATTCGAACCTCTATTGAATAATTCAAAAATAGGGATTCACGCTTAATTAATTCGTTTAAAGGTCTAAAATTCCTTTGGGCCCCATGTTGAGAAACGTAAGGATTTCCTTACGTAGTCAAAGGGCGGTCGGATAGTACCTAATACGTAAGTAGGTAGGTTTTAGGTTGTAGGTTGTAGGTTGTAGGTTGTAGGTTGTAGGTTGTAGGTTGTAGGTTGTAGGTTGTAGGTAACGCGGGTAGCCGGAGGCGCGACGCTCTGGAGATAAATACTAAGCCGGAGACGTTATTTCGACGTCTCATATTAAAGGGATTGCGTCATTTACATGTCAAGTGGCGACCTTAGCGCCTCAATCTGCAAGGACACGTCTTTATGCTCATGGAAGAGGAAGGAAAAATGTTTTGAAATTCTATGTAATTTAGAAGAAAGCTATTTTTGTGAAATTTTGGCTGATTGTATTTGTGGAGGTATCACACCAGGATGTGTCGCCTTAACAATTTTGTTTAGAGAAAGAAAAAAAATACATCCGAATATTATGTACCTATAAAAAGCTTAAGTAAAAAGCCAAACAAACTTTATATTATATTAAATTGAAATGTATAATAGGCTTTATAAGTACCTATATACATTATTCTGAATTATCATCTTGATACCAAGATTTTGTGTCCTGGGGTTGAGATTATGACATTCATAATCTGTAATAAATTTTTCTGTGTTATGTAGGTATATATATACCTACATAGCACGATATACTTAGTGTCATTATTATTTGATAGTACTTATTATTGTGACTTAACTTGACAATTAACAGAAAGGAAATTAAGTTTGAGCCCATCCGATAAAACTGTTCAGTGAGGCTGTTTATTCTAACATAAATGTGATTTATATGTAACAATTGTTAAATGTCAAAAACAGGTATATACCAATACATTGCAAAAGCGATAAGAAATCCCAATAATATTATAGTCAACATAATTATATAAGATATAGGTAAAAATAGCGTAAAATTTTTTTTTAAAAATAGTTTATAAGTAGGTAAATAATATAGTTGTAACTCGATAGCTAGTTCGTGCTTAAAGTTGCTGTAGGTCATGTGGAAAATGTGCACATTTCCTGCGAGGCAGTTAACCTAGTATGTCTTCCCAGGGGCAACGCCATTGATAAGTTAGTTCTGCACCTGGGAAGAAACAGAAGCTTTCGTTAGCGGCCTCGCTTGAAATTTTCGGGGACATAGAATCCTATTACAGCCAGGATGTCAGGTATTAATAATGCACCATTCAAGAGCTTATAAGTCACCACAGCAATGCTATATCCTTCCTCGAACTAAAGCTGTAGATACCCAGAATTCCCGAGATAAATGTTGTGTAATAACAAAAAAATGTAAAAAATATCGCCCCCGGGTGGGCTCGAACCACCAACCTTTCGGTTAACAGCCGAACGCGCTGCCATTGCGCCACGGAGGCTGTGCAGATTCATCTTATAAATATGAAAATCAAACAAAATCAATTTCTCTGAAGCCCGTGATAAGAGTCGTGCAGATGACCGGTGTGTAAGATCGTATTAAGTATTACACGACTGCTTTGAAATTGCAGTGAGCTCGATACAATATATTCGTCTTCCACAGAGCCTCCGTGGCGCAATGGCAGCGCGTTCGGCTGTTAACCGAAAGGTTGGTGGTTCGAGCCGGGGGCGAAAATTTTAGTATGTATTTTTTTTTCATTTTTTTTTTATGGAAAGGAAAACACATCAACAGTACCAACAAATAAACAAAACTTAAACATGATAACGTTCTTCGGTAGAATAATATCGCTATACAATTATTATCAATATTCTGATGGACCAGTTAACTACACATGTTAAGTAAATATGTGGATTACCAAAAGGAAAATGCAATAACAATTATTATTTATCAAATTTACGAAAAAAAATACACTTTCATTTTATTGTGCATATTTATAAATAATGAGTGATATAAAAAAACTCCTGGTCCTTTTTGGACAAAACGATTTGACTTTTAGCAGCTTCCGTCTTTAATATTTCAAATAGTTTCCATGGAGTATCTACCTACAGAAAGAGATATGGAATAAAATAAACAAGATTATCCATTATAAAAAAATTACAAGTAATCCGCTGCAAACTATCATTGGGTTCAATTCAACATATTTTATAATCATTTTCGTCTTAATTCTACTTCGTAAACTGAATGATAATATACGTAAGTTTAAATCCTACTAAAAACTACTTTCGATAAATATGACCAATTTGTTTATTTTACTAGAGAAAATTGGACCATCTTACAAAAATCTTAAGCGAAAAGGGAAAAAATAAATATATTTAAGCATGAGCCCTTTACGCTGCGCCACAGGTTGCTAGAATCAGAGGCCATGATAAATAATAAGATCTAAATATCGTAGATTACACTTTTACCTCCCGATTATTATTCATAGCGCGTTAATTCATTCAAAGACCTTTTTCTGACCCGAGCAATTTCTCAGCCATCAAACACATACTCATTTTCTTACTGTCATACGCTGCTGGTGCCCTGGGGTGAGCGGCGTAGAGCCGGCTTGGAAATATTTCTATTTCCCGTCTTATTAAAATATATACACACATTTATATATTTGAACAGTTTCTCAGGGTAGTCAGCGAATGCACATGACCAGCGATTAAGGAACTGACAGTAAAATTATTTAGTTTTAAGAAATATGTTTGTTTAAAAATGAATTGTTTTTATATATGACCATGGGGCGTTTATATAACAATTGAGTATTTAACATAGATTAACAGTAGTAAAAGTATGTTATATAATAATAATAATTTTATTCCAGAAGGTATGCTGGTATAGTGTAATGCAATACTTTCATAATTAGAAATACAAATTAAAAATAATACAACCAAATATACAAAATAACAATACATTGAACAAAAGTAAGAGTTTTAATACATATTATGCAATAAATAAATCATACATAAAAAATAAACAAAAAATATCGAATTATATAAAAATTAAACATAATAATAAAAAAAACTTTAATAATGATAACTTTTATAAATGAGATAAGTAAAAAAGAATTTCATATGAAGAAAAAATTAAAAATTATAATTGACAGTGAAAATGGAGGAAAAATTCTGAAAAATAGATGAACTAACTAAACTCAGTTTTAATAGATGAAACGAAAGTTAGTTATTTACTCATGTCATTAATTTATACATGTCTAATATTAAAGAGATTTTAAAAATACGTATTTGTAAAATTTCAAAAATCTATATATATTTTAAATGCGTAAGTGCTAAAGATAAAAATATAAAGATAGATAGACATAAAGAAAAAAGTGAAAAGGAAAGGAAATATTTAGATAAACTAACAAATATAGTTTTTAGAGATGAAGAAGTGTTAAAGTTGTTTGTTCAAATACCGAGTCCCTACAAGATACTACATAATTGAGGCCACAATCAATCAATTACGTTTTCTGTGTTTAATTAAATGTGTAATAACCGAGCTGTGATGTTCATTTCTTCCATCGTATCATACTGAGACTACCTGAGATGTAAGAAAGTGCGATTAAATTGTTGTGTTTTGGAAATAAGTGTAGATTTGTCAACCAACTACCTCATTTTAATACTTACATGAACAAGGTCCTAAATCTGCGTAGTGGGAAAATGATAAGAGTAGAAAAAAGTTTGTATATCTTCTGTAAACATCATGTAGACCGGAAATCCGCAAATAATACAACTCCGATGTGGACCGCTACCGGTCGGCGCTTCCTTTGACAACTTCTTGTTTGAGGCTTCTGCTTCCAGTCCTCCAGTGATTGTATAGATGCCATTCATTCTTCTCTCAATGTGTTTTTCAGACTTCCTGTATCCCATCAAACACACTTCCCGTCATTGGGTACACAATCTCACCCACTCGCTCCAAGGATTCAAAGTTCTAAACCATATTGCGCCGTGTATTGTTACCCTCTTTTTCAAACACTTTTAGTCTCCAATACAGCACTGGTGTCGAGACGAGACTGATACGAGATAGAGTTGAAACTGTGAAGCTGCGATAGTGCGGCAAGTGGGGAGTGAAGTGGACCCTCCCCGAGGTTCCAACTTCACCGGATGAGATACCATCATTTATCAAAACCTTTTTATACTGACCATTGACCCGAGCGTTTATGACGGGTCAGCCTCGCTAGGGACAAATTGACACTTGCCCATCTCGTTTGTATGCGCAACACAATGCTCTTAAATTTGATGATTCGACCGTAGTGTGAGTTCAATAGATATTACACGGATTTACTGTCTTATTGATTATTGTAAATTATAACCAATTACCTTACTTTATAGGATACGTTCACGTTTGAATGATCAATAAGTCCCTTTGGTAGATTGGCACTTGTTTGCTAGCGTCTAAAGGTTGGATACATTACTAATAAATAGATAAGAAATATAAATTGTTACACAAGTATTTTACATTAAACAGTAGCAAAAAGGTTGAAATTGCTTCCCACCAACACAGATTCTTAGTAGGAATTTTAAAATATCTATGTAGCGTTTTCAAGTTAACAAATCATTTGATCCGTGTTCACATTGGTAATAATTTACGTAAGAGGAACAATCCAAAAGTTTATTTAAACTGTAAAATTGCAACTTTTAGGCTTGGTGATTAATTAGTATACCTAATGCATTTGAAGGGTACATAGGAAAAACAGAATTTATCCAAACTTTTGTGAAATCAAAGTAAGAATGAAATCTTGTAGCCGTCAGGCAGTACTACCATAATGAAGTACTAAAATGTGAACATCGAGATTAATCATACAACTACAGTTATTTAAAAAAATGAGGCCTTGTTAACAAGTACATTTCAACAGTACAAATTAAAACAGGGATTTTTTTAGTACATTGAAAGAAAAGGGAATCTTTTTTACAACGTGGCTAAATTGCAGCTGTTGCTGCTTTTTGTTTTTTAATACATCATATTTTTAAATTGCATCAAAGTGATTATCCGAAGAATCGTGTTCATGTGATAAACCCTGTGTTTCCCTGTACTTTTCATTTGGTATGCTGAAATCTAGCGAGGCGGATAAATACAGGAGGCCATGTGAGCAAACACATCGTAATTCACGCTGCGAAGATTAAATACATGCAATAGATTATGACGTACTTACCTATGTATATATTCAAAATTTATCTATTAAGAATCGGCCATTAGTCAAAATGTGTAATAAATTATTCGGGGTCTTTTCTTCCGCGCTTGATTTATTGGACACCCATGAAGCACTAAAGCATTCGTGGAAATCAATTACGTAAAGATATTCCTTTATTTAGCGCTTCATTTGACTTGATATCCGATATAAAAAAGCGATTTGATTGAAAAGCATCTTTAAAAAAGGGCCAAGAACTAAAACAAAACTCACATCACTCATGTTCATTTATTACGGTCGACCCAAAGAGCTGACTTTGATAGGTGGAATATGAAATTCGTATGTGGCGAAGAGGATTTGAATAGTAAACTGGAAGAACTATAAATCATTGTTCGTTATCAAATTTTCGTCTGAGAGAAAAAAATTAAAACAATTCATCGCTCAGCAGTCTCTCGGTAATCTCGGTGGGATATTTCGTGCCCAGCATCCCGAGTCAATCAATCATGTTCCTGTCGCCCTGTACTGCCGCAAGGAGAGAGGTTTGTCCGTGCCGTCGTCCCGAGATGTCCCGGCTCCCGCCGTCCAGCGGCCTGAGCCCGAGGCCCGAGGCCCGAGGCCCCGGGCTCCCAGTAACTAACAACTGCGTGATAAGAATGCTCTCCCATTGTCAGGATTGTATTCTTCACAGTTAATCATATACTAGATCCAGTAGTCCTCCTGTCAAAGCACTTGACAGCAGCAAAATAGTAAACTTGATGTTGTGGAGAATATTTGATTGTATAACGTCTTTGACATCTTATATAGTGTACTTTGGAATGGAAGCATAATATTATTAATCTTTGTTTAGTTTTCTCTTGTTGATTATTCAATAATTATTATGATACATAATATTATTAATAACAATCATCAAATAATTTACTTTGGATATAATATAATAATAATAATGAAAACAAGCGAGAAAGAGGTTATCTCTGCGCCCATCATGCCGAGATCTTTCGCTCTCCGGGCGACTGTTCTAACCACTGTGCTATCACGGCAACAGTCGTATTCCTCCAATAATGGGTAATAATCAACGTTATTTCAAGTATTATCCGCTGGAGATATCCACTTTCATTTATCACGGTGGTGATATATATAAAGTTTGGTAATTTCTTTCCACTTTGTCAATGAAGATTCGTATTTTGAGTATAATTCTCTTTTATAAAATAATACGAATCAATAAATTTTTGGTATTAATAATTTTTCAAACGTTTTACAGGTGTATTGACATGTGACTAATCTAGGGTAGAAAGAAAATTTGCCAAGGTGAAGAAAACATACAATTTATAAAAACCAGGAATTTTTAAAATAGATTTCGATATAATTACGTAGGTTATTCATAGATTTTGAACGCGAAAACAAAAACAAATTAATAAAAAATATTAAATGAAAAAATAACTTTGTACAAGGCCACACATATTATTTTTATTTTTATGACCAACCGGATTCCCTTGGCCTAAGCATCAATCATTAGGGTACAACATTGAATTATATTATTTAGTTTAATTTTGTACCTTGATGATACTTAGGCTAAGCGAAACCGGTCAGTCAAAAAAATCAAAATTAAATGTCTGGTCTTATACAAAGTTATATTATAATTTCATTAAATACGTCAAACCACAAATTAATTGCTTACTACGAAAATATAATTACTTATTTTTGAAGTGGAATACGCTACATATTTGTAGGTAAATGCGTATTCCACTTCAAATAAATTCGATAAAAATTCATTATATTTAATTCAAATTACATAAACCTAATAGTGTGTGCTTTACAAAACCACGTTTCGGGTTAAATACGCAAATTAGTTTCAATGTCCATTTAAAACTGAAATAGAATTTCACGTAATAAGGATTGTGATGTGATATTTTAAAATACACGACATACGCGGGATAATTTTAAAATTTATTTCATGATTAATTATTAAAATTAATTGCACAAAAATGAAAAATTGATAATTTGTTTTTGACTTACTATTAAGAATAATCACCATTATCATTATATAATGCGGTTTTTGTGCTGTTTTGTGAGTCAACATTTTTTTTTTTAATTTCGCATCATTTTTATTTCATTAATTGTAAGAAAAAAATTACTTTTCGATATATAATCGCGATTCGTCGTCAAAATTCTTTAGAGAGGGGTGCAAAATGAAACTATCGCCCCCGGGTGGGCTCGAACCACCAACCTTTCGGTTAACAGCCGAACGCGCTGCCATTGCGCCACGGAGGCTTTGTGTAAAAATAGCTTTACTAAACCTTTAAAGTAGGTACCAATGGTGAATCTCATGCACGATTCTGATCTCAATATGTAATTTCGACGTGAATGATCTGTGTACATATTATATGATGATACGGTTAACGCACAGCCTCCGTGGCGCAATGGCAGCGCGTTCGGCTGTTAACCGAAAGGTTGGTGGTTCGAGCCCACCCGGGGGCGTATTTTTTAACCCCTCTCAAATTCACAGACTTATGAAAAGTTAACATTTAATAATATTAAAAAACATTTAGGTCTTTTCTTTAGTTAAAAAAAATATATTGTGTCAGTACAAAAACCGATGTTTTATTTTATTTTGTATTTGTATTTGTAAAGATCCGATATATTTACCTCCGCACTCAATGTGAACATCATTTTAGAGTCGCATCGCTCTATAAAATTCTAAATTATTATTAAAACATGCTTACATGCTTAAAGTGATTTATATTGTTTTATGGCATTGTTAACCGTCCTTGATGATGTTTTTCACGACAAGGCACTGTGGAACTGACCAAGAGATATTCTAATAAACAGCAAGATTTGTCAGAAATCGGGTAAGGAAATTTTAAAATAAATTGGAATGATGTCGTAATTTGTCGTATACCAAACTAGTGATGTTTTTATCGATGGTAGTAGACGCAAAGAATGCTGACTTAACTGGGAAAAAACATTTAAATAATTATTTGTGAGCAAATCAATCGTCATAATTTTTTTTAAAGTTAATAATTTGTGTTTAGTACCAGCAGTAGTATATAATAAATGGTTCGGGACAAATACATACTGAATTATTAATGAAATGAAAAAATAACTTTGTGTAAGAACCACGGATATTATTTTATTTTTTTATGACCGATCGGTTTCGCTTAGCCTAAGCATCATCAGGGTACAAAATTAAAGTAAACAAAAATACTAGTGTACGGTTATATACGAGTATACACACAGAGTGAAAACAAAATATAAAATAAAATAACAAAACAATGAGAAAACAATAGATTAACATTAAAACTACAACAAAGGAACAGAGAGAAAGAGACAGATTATATAAATTGAAAGAGACAAAACGTCAACTGAGAATGTGATCAAAGAAAAATGATAGTTTTTATGAGTTTACAGGAAACAGTTTACAGGAAATATACCTGAAATTGGATTACTGGACAAATTTACCCGATTACAAAGAATGTTAAATTAAATGGCTTTCTTTATTTCTAGTGCTTCTAAATTATTTAATCTGATGCCATGATCATTTTTGTGAAGAATATGGGCACCGGTGCTTTTATTGAAGGTATGATCTTTATCAATAAGATGATTAGCGAATTCAGAAAAACCCATGGTTTTTTCAACATATAAGATGTTCTCATTCTTCTTCTTTTATTCTATGGTCTTACACTTAGTTATTTTTTCCATTTTTTTAAATATAATATATCACTTACTGATCGGGGTTTTGTGTAATAATTTGAGATATCATTACGAAAAAACAATTTGTTAGGTAAGAGGTGATGGCGTCAAAAGCTTACATAAAAAAAAATATATGCCACCAGTAAGTTCTGTTTGGTCCGCAGGCAGTACGCTGTAAACGTAAACGACCAAGGAAAATAATGATGAAGTAGTATGCAAAAGATCGCCCCCGGGTGGGCTCGAACCACCAACCTTTCGGTTAACAGCCGAACGCGCTGCCATTGCGCCACGAAGGCTCTATGCGAATAAAGAAAATATATTCACATCACTGCGTCATAATGGGTTTTGCACAACCTTTATCGAACATGCTTCGAGTGAATTTCATGCACGAGTCTTATCACAAACTGTATCCGACTCCAATCTGAACGATTTTCTCACATGTTTTGAATATGATGCTTCTTGCACTGCCTTCGTGGCGCAATGGCAGCGCGTTCGGCTGTTAACCGAAAGGTTGGTGGTTCGAGCCCACCCGGGGGCGATCTTTTTACATATTATTTTTTAATTATTTTCCCCTTCGCTTACGTTTACGGAAATCTGTTAGATGAATAATATTAATTTCTGCTTTACTTGAGTCTTCGTTACTATTCGATTCAGTAGGTATGCATTTAGAAGGCTCTGTGTGAATATCACTGTTTGTATTCACGATTATTATCAACATTTTATAGAATTTTACTAAACCTTCCTTAACCATACCACATTTGTTTAACGATTCTTATCTCAAAGTGAATGTGATTCTTACATCTATGATTTTTGTACATATTTTATGTTAAATCTTGCTGTTAAGTCTACCTGATGCAAAAGCAGCGCATTCGACTTTAACCGAAAGTTTGGTGGTTTTAACATGACCGGGCGGGTGTTTTTTTTAATTAGCATTATGTACATAGCCACCACCGATGTCTTATCGTTTTTTGGTTTTTGCATCAAATAGGTGTGGTTTCTGATTTCACTACCGGCAATCTCATGGTGGTAGTTTTAGAATCTAATATAGATAAGATAGAAGGAAGAAAATCACGAGGTTGTAGAATTTTCTTTCTTATGATGGGCATCTTCAGACTGATTCAATTTTAAATTTAGAAGATGCCCGTCATAAGGTGAAATCGATCAGGTCTTAAATAAAAAAATAGTAAAATAAAGTTAAAAAATTGGTATTATTTAAATCATTAAAATGGAGTTCCACCAAGAATTGACAGTTCTAAAATTAGAAAGAATTTTTCCTTTTTTTTCACAAAATACTTGACTCTAAACTTAATTACTAGGTTTATTCAACGCCTGTCTTTTGCATCATGAATTTCGTTTGGGTAACATTTCGGTAGCATCCATTTGAATTAAAATGTATAAATAGCACAAATTTTAATGCCACGTCTGCAAAATTATTATTTAAGACTTGATTTATGATAAAAACAACCGTGTAAAAGTAATTTGCTACAATTAATGAAATATGACCATTATTACGACTAAAGATGGCGCATTCCTTTCTGAATCGAGATATTTCCAAAAATGAAAAAGATTCAATCAGATAATCGGATTTATTCCGGGAGCGCTGCTAATAAAAGTGTGATCGGAATCGTAACTTATCAAATTACTCAATTTGCTTTATTTTTTGTCCCCCAATTTCCGTTAATTATGCAAACTCACTGCGGAATATTTTTTTCTTAATGATCTGCCACGATTTCACATGGACATAAAACAAAGGAATTTAATTTGATTAATTGGGTAAAAGTTGTTATCAAATAAATACGCCACGCGCCCTCGCTGTAATTAATATTTTCGTTTGCCGCCATTTTATCCAGAGGCGAAGCGATTTGTCATTAAGCAGAAAGTTGATCAGAAAACAGACATATTTTCGGTATATCCCACTGGTTTATTAATAGGCGCGGTTAGTGATGTGAAAGCGCCCGCAATTTTCGGTTCTTTATTTAGGATCATATATTTCATTCAACCTTTTAAATCGTTTTGCATTTTTTTTAATTCAAATAGAATATGAGCGGTATTGTGATTTTACGGGATTGTAAATCTCAGATTTTACCAGAGATTTCGCGAACAATTGTAGAAAACAACAAGGTATCAACTAAATTATGGTTGTTAAAAAAATTCTTTTTGATTCAAAAAATTTGAGGAATATGATTATTTTACGGATCGTTATGTACCAGTCAATTTATCTTCGTATATTTTTTCTTTACGTTAAAGTAAATATTTTCTTCTCATAATGCTTTGGTTCTAATATTTTATTTATTTTTATGTCTTTAAACCGTTTTTTGTATAATAATAATAATTATGATATTTTTTTAATTAATTCTGATTTAATTATTTGTCTAAAATAGTAGTCACGTGTACTCACACAATATGGTATTCATAGATCCAAATTGATCACTCGGATGTGATACGATTAAGATTTGACACGATGTCTAAAAAATAATATAATCGTTTTTTGTAGATCTAAGTTGACTTTATGCATATCCGAGATTAAGAAATACCATTATTCAGAATCGAAACGTTGCTTGAAATGGCTTAAGCCGTGTTTGGTGACCAGATCTGAATAGCTCAACCTTCTTCTTTTCCATCTCTTTCCTTTCCTCACTACCCTCAGCCTCTCAACATACCCCAATTGTGGATGTCATAGTCCCACTGGCTCCAAACGGTTGGGATCAGTTAGGACTCTCGTGTGGTATTCTTTATAAAAAAATAAAATATATCTGTGTTGACTAACTACCCCAATTATCTTACCCACCCTAACAAAATAATGTTGGTGTTCAAAATTCATGTTACTAAAGCGCTTAAGAAAACATCGACCACTAGGTATTAAAAATAGTTATTTGATTAATTTCGATGTGACTCATTTGATCCAACTATGCTCGTCACTATTCGATTCAGTATTCACGGTGCATTTGTGCCGAACCATTCATAACACACCGCTGATACTAAACACGAATTATGCCGAATATTAAATATAACGATGATTAATTTGTTCTCAAGGAATGAATACAACAAATCTATGCAGTCAAGTCAACATTGATTGCGTTCTCTACCATCAAGATAAACAGCATGAGATAGGATGAATGGCTCAAAACAAGACTAACAACGAGTGAACTTTATATCATTAATTTTTTTAAATACAAAATCTTCCCTTACATAATATAATGTAATATCAATAATTTATGTTATTGAAATGAACTATTTTTTAAATTTTTCTTTCATTGTAATTAGTTAGTAAAATTATGCTATTTGTATCCTAGAACTCGTATAATATGGCAGTTATAGTATTGCACTATGCTCCCAGTCCTGCTGGAATAAAAACTTAATAAAATATAATTTAAAAAACAACATTAATTATACCTATTTTAGTTCATAAATAAACGGTTTATTTCTAAAGGGTAATTTTAACATAAATATCGCAACGCCAAGGAAGTGAAATATTGTGTATTTATTATTATGTGGAATTTTTATTTTGAACCTAAGTGAATTGAGAATTAGCAGTTATTAGCAGCTTTGTGCTGGATCAGAATTTAAAATTATCAATTTGCGTTCATAGACTCCACTTTAATAGAAATAAAGAGAGATTCAGATACAATCGTGCACTAACCAGACTAATCACTAGCATTATGTTGATTTACTGACTTGAAGAATGCACGATTGTTTCTAAAACTTGTTGGCTTTAAACTTTATGATTAATTGTGTATTTTAAATAATAATTAGTTTTTGGTTTTCTACACATCCAAGGATTAAATGTATGCCTCAGAAGAGTGTTTGACTTTCAATTTCAAATCAGAGGTATTTTTCCAAGCTTTTGCTTAATAATATTCTAATTACCTAGCACGGAACTCTCCTAGAGATTTCTGTACTGAGAATGATTTTTACTATTTTAATAACTTTTCTTTATAATGGAATCACAATGACAGGGCAGTTTTAATCAAAGTCCTACCATGGCGAGACGTCAGACAGTTCTGGGCCGGCTTTTATTATTTGTTTAGATATCTCTTTATTATTAAAACGCGGATGATTTATTGTCCGAGGAATAAAGCGCTATAGGAGCGCGGGAACATTCCTCATTACTTTTATCGCGGCGACTTGTCGTGGAGCATTCTACTTGCTACTTGCTACTTACTACTTACTACTTACTCCCATCTATATTTTTTGTTTTAATATACTATCACTTCATAGAGGACGCACTTCCCTAGAAATAAATTGGTGAGGGACGGTGGGAGACTTCAAAATAGAATGAATTCATTTACATTCGCTCATAGTAGGTTAAGTCAAAATGTAAAAATTCATAAGATTTCACTAATTACTCAATAACATACATTTTAAATTCACGCTGAAGTTAAGCACAAATTCGACATGTTTAACAGTCCACTGTCGGGCAGCGCCTGAACCGAAAATGACATAACTCGAAAGGCGAGACAAACAAATATGTAGCTAGTCGTTTAGCGGATAGAAGAAGCATAAGGTCGAGTTTGCTGTAGCAGCCCCAAAAGGGTGTTCTACCCGAGGTATAAATTTTAATCAATACTACTTTTAAATGTTTTCAACGGACACTTTTGTGAAGTAACTAATGCGTTATTTTATAGAAAAAATAAATCTGATTCTTATTGCTTATATTATAGCCGAAAACCGATTTGTAAACGTTGAAAATCGTTTTAGGTTTAGAATTTGAATTATAGGGGTCAACTTTAATTAATCTAAAATATATATCACTCATATACCGGGTAAATATCTCTCTCCCCGCTTTTGAAGCGTTATGTCTCTTTTTATCCTAAATTTGGCGAATCATTATTATTTATAATATAAACAATCCAAAAAAATTACAATACAAACTATTCTCTCCTGTAAAAAAAAAATAATGTACCTTAACGTTTTTATTTAGTTTGTCTCTTTTAATTATGAAAGGATTGCAAAATACAAATGAAATGTCGCTTTTGAAGGTCACTAACGTAAAATAATGTTCGTTGTTAAATTGTTGTTGATGATACACAATCCAATGCGTACATTTTTGTACTTTATTAATATTACGGGTAACGTCATCGCTGCCTCTGTTTTAATTTTTGCATTTACAGTAAAAATTAAAACAGGACAATAAATTAAAATTCCAAGCAAAAGCGATTTGTCACGGAATTCGCACAAGTTATGAAAAAAAGCTCCTCTATAATATTAAATTGTACCATAAAGGAACATACATAGGAATGCATACATAAATAAAATTTACTTCTTGCTACCTATTCTTGTATCCACTGTTTTTAATTATAAGATTTAGTACCATGCAACTTTACCTACTGTCAATATATCTTATATGGAATAATTAATGTATTAAGAGAGTTTTACGGTCAGTATCTGTTGTGTCATCTAGCCATTGTGTAACAAATATAATCATTTTTTTAATATTATTCTACTTTTACTCACTGTCACCTACCTCAGAACAGGTTTAAATGACCTATTGAGGTAGGTTAGGTAAAAAAATAATTCAAGAAACAAAAAGTTAATAAATAAAAAAATAATAAAATTCCAGCATAGGCACATTAATACGCTATGTTAGTTAATATCTTCAGGAATACCATCATCGATGAATGGTATACTTTTGTATTACTAATTCTGTACAAGTTCTACGATTAATCTTCGAAATCCTTCCAGGTGCACCAAAGGCCTACCATAATTTTTTTTTTTGTTATTAACATCGGGTATATCTCAACGAGAAACAAGCCATTAGGCGGGTGTTTACATTGAGTATATTCAAATATCTCCATTAATCAAACCCCGATCATAAAAACATTCCTGAAATATTAGCTCACAACCCTTCCAATATATTTGAATGAACCATTTGATTTGTTTATGCAGGATTGGGTGTTATTTTGGATCTACCGTATCTCTGGCGAGGGGGATTTATTGTATTCATTTAACGATACACTATTTTGGCCAGCACTGTTCCATTTACACTAAGTCATATTAGTTTTTTTTTTGCTTTTGTAATAAAACCACTTGCACATAAAATTCTTCGTTTTATCGCAATGTTTATGTGACCCATCAACAAGCAAAAGGACAGATACCAGAAATTAACAAATCTCGATGTTATATATAAGTTACCGTGAAAAATCACGGAATATAACTGTTAACATGTTAATAAAAACTTATAATTTTCCATTTCAAATACAGAATAATGTCTGCTGAAATACATTACAGGTAGGTTCTCTACTCAGAGCAATAATATACCGGGAGGGATAGCTTTGCGAAACAGTGTAGTCAGGATTGTCGACTTTTTCTGACTGTCCATGAAAACCCTAGCGTGGCTAGGGTTTTCATGGACACACATTTTTACATTCATTCTTAGCACATGTCAACATAATGTTTTGTTTATTTTATAACCACTTTTTCACAGTATTGTTATCAACAAAAATATAGGATATAACCTCAAAAACCGTTGAGTTATGTCGCATAACCAAACGTAGTGGGAGGAGTTGGCGGATACGCGGGAGACGGAAAACATCCTTATATACCTTAAAGTTTTGCGATATAATGTGAAAACTTGTCTTGTCTCTTTTTCTCTCACGGTTTACGACGTAAAAACCCGGAGAAAGTGATTTATCGTAAATTTGTATAGGTTGGGTAAAAATATTTAGCTCTCTCTCCATATGTATTCTTACTACAAGGTTTTTAATAAGGTAGGTAGGAATTTGAATCAGTTCTAAATTTGAAAAGGTCACACTCGTACAGTCGTACGTACTCACAAAATAAATTATTTACAGGTAGAAAAAATATTTTAAGATAAGGGCAATACAAATATTGCAGTTATGAAAATTAAATTTATTAACGGCTCGGTGCAATAAAGTTTGTAAACCCTTCGTAATCCCTACCTTTCAGCAGCTGACTTTTATATTACTTTTGCGCCATTTTATATGGAGAGAAATAGAGATCTGCGAAATATTAATAAAGTAAAACATTTTTCTTCTCATTTATTTTTATTTATTTGCCGTTAACTTTGCTTCGCTAGCTTGAGGGCTCGATTCCATTCGCAACAATAAAATATATTGCCATAGTTTATTTTGTTGTTCTTGTTTGATTTTACTTGCCAATGCGCACCAACGTACGAGTGTGACATTTTATAATTGGAATTAAACGGGTTAATAAAATTATCAAATTATGAAAAAAACTTTTTCAATTCCAGAGAAGCGATTAAGTACCTACCTATAATATATTTGAAATGAGTGTCCATATGATTTACTTTGCAGGCCATTTAAATTGAAACTAATATATTCTTGGTGTAAAGTTTCAAAATTAAAGAAATTTTGTTCTAATCCAGATATTTTGCTTGATTGCAAGAAAATTGAACTGTTTAAAGGCTGCCTTCGTTTATTTCCGTTGGTAGTCACGATTAAAAAATATTTTTACAATCGTTAGTAATCAAGTTAGTAATCGTTAGTAATCAAGCATTGATTTCTAATCGATGAATTACATTCCCGTAAGAAATCTTTTTTTTTTTATTTGAGTGAAATTAAACTGTCAGATTTTTTGTTTTTTGTCGCTGCCTCATATTGATGTGTCAATTTAATTAAACGTCATTTTTGTAGTGCGTGGGAGATACTAAGATCTTAATTGTGTGGGTGATTCTGTAGAAATAAAAAAATAAATCTTTCTCATTTTTCACGGGTAGCAACTAGTGAATTTATAACTGTTTAAAGTAATGTTGGTTTATCAATATTTATTTATCTTCTGTTCAGCTACTGGAATTAATATTGAAAAATAAATACATCGTTTTTCTTCTATTTGAATCTGAAGGGCAGTTCCAAAAGTTGTTTTGAACCCATGGAACTGAAAGCAGCACTGTTTTTTCACTTTTATTATTATCCTTTCTATCGGCATAATCTCTTTTGGATGACGATAATTCTGACCTTTCTGCAGTGTCATTCGATGCAAATCCTCGACTAAACCGAGGATGCACTTGCCGTCATCAAACTCGCTAAATTCCCATGATTGCCCGCGATGACTCTCAGAAAAGCGCCATTCATCTTGATAATCGCCCTTTTTCATCATCTCCCGCCCTGATCCCCGCCCGCGCCTGCGCACCCCGAGGGCGGGAAATTAATCTCCACGGCGCGAAAAACGAAAAAAGAACCTGGCTCCATAAAACATTCATCAAGGGGAGGCGAGGCGGGAAATTCAAACTTGCCCGCGGTCCAAGGAACAAAGCGTTCGAACGCGGAGCGTACTCACCTAATACCATACACTATACGTAGATATAACACGTCCAACACGTAGTTATCTAGTATTATATAAATGGGGGGATGGGACGCAGCGATTCTATTAACTGTGTTCAGAACCGTCTACAATTAGATATTTGACAGCCACTGACTTTATTTGTCAGAGATGTAGAATTAATATTTATAGAAGATAATGATAAATAATAATTCAAACTACGGAACACATTGTAGAAGAACGTCTTCTCACGAATTTCCCGGGACACATGTACTCGTATGCTGAATTTTTATTTTTATTTTACTAACTTGTACATCAAAGTTTACAAAGTATCTAATTATAATTCATATACCTTATGACTTAATCATAATAACTTATATACTATTTGATATTACTAATGTGTTTTATGTGGTTCTTACAGGATATTTTAAATGCACTAATTGATATAATTTTGATAATATCCATGAATCAAGCGACTCTTGGTTCCGACGACTGGCTGAATAACCTCAGCATCCCATTTAGACCTCCACCATACGAAGGAGAAGCAGAAATAAGATATAGATAGGCAGTAACACAAATGTTAATTATCAAATATATATAAACGACTTTTTACCCTGAAATAACTTGCATCGGGTGAAACTGTGTGGGTAATACACTTGTAGGCACGAATCGTGTGGTGCAATCGATTTTACATTAAAAAAAATCAAAACTTCCTCAGAAATCTTGAATCTTTAGAAAAGTATTCTTAAAGTTAGCTAATTTTAATGAAATTTTTTCTTATTTCGGACAAAACCAATCCTATATACACTTTCGCGGTAACTTAAAAATATTTTACCTGAATGGTTTTACAATTTATTTCCATTTTCTTTCAGTGAAGAAAGCTGTTTTTTAATAAATGATCCAATACGTATGAATCATTCAAGAAATATATACACATGTTTATATATTACTGTATATTTCTCCAGTATTTAAAAACTGTTTTATTAATCTAGCAAATTGATGTTTCTCGAAACTGACCAATAACACATCTTCCTCATTTTTACATCATGTACCAATATAATACATACTATAGTGCGTAGGTATATACGAGATTTGAATATGACACGAGCGCGCCAACTCATTTATTTGGCGGGGGCTCGTGCCTCGCGGCAGTGCTGCGTGCAGTGTTCGGTGCACAGGATTGAGCACGCCGCGCCCGCGCCGTTCGGTGTGTAGAAATGTTCCCAGCCGCTTCAACAGTCACACATAGCAGTGGCCGCTAGTATCTACTCGCTGGGAAACGAATGAAAAACCTTTTTTCGTGGCTTGAACCTCTTTTAGTAACTTTCCCTGCCTCCGCAGCATGCCTATACAAAGCTGGTCTAATTTCTATTTCATCCACGTCATCATCTACCACAAAAATAAAATATATTTCCTAAGCTTTGTCAGTGAAACTTTCGTTAGACCAAACTCAAAGGACTCCTTGTGTTTCTATTTACCTATGATAATAAATTTTAGGTAAATTATTCATTATTCTCACATCTTTCCAACACCTTCGGGGAACCCATACATAATGCTGTTGAAGGTTTTGGATCAGAAAAATTACCGATATGACAAGTCTTCACTCCGAAACAAAGCAGGGTACATTTCAAAGCTATCAATAATATATATAACTCTTTCAGTTCCTGAAAAAAATGCTGAAATCTTTGAATAAATATTATGTAAAACTGTGAAAACGTGTAGGAAGTTTATATCGAAAATTGTATTTAGCATGAAATCATTTATATCGATATTATATCACGTGTAGAATGTTTAAATGCTTCTTTATTTCATCAAAATAATATTTTATAACGATTTTTTAAATGTGTAAACATTCCTTTTTTGTGTGAATACAGCATGAGAGTCACAACTGTCTGGAACCAGGGAAACTATGGGATCTCTATTCAGGGTACCTTTTGAGGCGGAAGGGATCGGAAAAGAGGAAGGATATGGGGAAGAGGAAGGTTATGAAGTACCTGGCTATCTCTCGCCAGGGCAATACATGAACAGTATCTAACACTATTCTAGTTTAACACCCCCTAACAAGTTGCACGCGTAATATAATAATAATAACGAAAGCTTTATTCCAGAAGGTTTGCAGGAGTGGTGCCATGCAATACATTCCATAATATAAAATATATGGCATGTGTTTATATCGCAACATTAGTAAATAAACATATATTATAGTATTCACTTCGATACGGTTGAAAAAACTTTCAATTTACATGAAACGGGCATATGCCTAGTTTGGGAGGTCGTAATATTATACATATATACTTTTTAAATCTATATACTTAATACTTTTGTCAAATATTAAGTGAACATAGTTACGATATCTTTATTTTCGCAGAAAGCAATCACTTTGTGATTTGAAATATTTAAATAAATTTAAAAAATAACTTTGTATGAGACCACGAATATTGTTTTAATTTCTATGATTGACCGGTTTCCTTAGCCTAAGCATCATCACTTTGATTTTATACCCTGATGACGCTTAGACTTAGCGAAACCGGTCGGTCATAAAAAAATAAAAATATTCGTGGTCTTATACAAAGTTGTTTTTTTCATTTCATTGAATAAATTTCTCTTTATTTTTGCCATACCAAACCATTTCTTCCACCAGCTGAAATTGGAACGCGATAATTGAAATCGTGCACGTTAAACTTTATTTTTTATGTTTTTTTTGGGTAGAAACATATTTTCTGGTCTCAAATAATACTTCCAACGTATTACAAGTCATTTCCAAAGCACCCCTTTGTGCGTTATTCTGGCGATGGGATCGACATCTTTGCCGCGCGTTTCGTTCCCGACTCGGTATAGAAATACGTAGACGTCGTATAATGGCTTTCCGTTCAAAAAAATATCGATGGCTTTCTCGACTAGTCGATAACTCTTCAGTTGAGAGGGAGGGGGGGGGGGGTTGAAGGGTATCGGTGATTGGGCGGAATGGAAAATGAGCCGTGAGGTGGTAACCGCAGTGTTGTGAAGGTTTCAAATGGTAGACGGCACGAGAACGCTCCCTGGAAAACATCGATCAAGGAATCATAAAATAATTACTCTAGAAAATTTGAAAAAAAAGTGATGAGAGTTAAAAAGATGCATATTGTTCGGTTGCACCACGAAGAAATTGAAAATGAACTAACAGACTAGAAGAAAACATCGTTAATGACCTAATTGAAAATGAACAAAATTATGGCATTAGGTAGAAATACTCTCTCGGGAGTTAGACCAAATGGACAAATCTCATTTTCAGAGTTCCCAAGAGGAAACAAAAAGGTCGCCCCAAAATCTTCTGGATTGTCGAGATTAACAAGCTCTGCAGACACGTGGGGATGCAGTAAGGAACCGAGAAGATTGGAAACAGCTCGGAAAGATTTTTCTCCAACAGTCGATAGTCAAAGACAATGAGTTTTTTTACTTGATACCATAGATTTCCTGACTTCTTGACCTCCACGTATAAATTAATAGGAAAATTTAATTTTGACTGTCAAAAATTTTTTTGTTTATGGTATCCTCAATTTGTGGAAATATGTAATACTGCAGAAAATAGGGCAGTACAGGAGAAGGGGGAAGAAGCTATTCAGTTTTGATTAGCTAATAAACATCTAAGATTCGTTTGTATTCTGTGTGGTGATCTTATACCAGAACGTTACTGAGAGTATCATCAATTTAGAACGAGTCGTTTCCTTCACCAAACACACTCTAATATTGCCAATTTCAACCACTTTTATTGCCATAAGTAAAACGTTTATTTTGTTTTACGAGAAGTAGGGGAAAAAGAAGGGGAAGATTTGGAAAACAAAAAAGGAGGAATAGTATAAGGAAAGTAGTTAGCTGTTCGGATCTGGTTACTAAACATAGCTAGAACCATTTTAGGCCATACTTACTTGGCGTAGGGGACACCGTGATCACCAAGGCGGTAAGCCCCAGGGCGAGGCTCTTCCATTGCATTCCGGTTGGGCTGACCCTTGCGATTATCCCTAATGCGGATAACTCGGGCGCGTAATTTTTGGTTGTCGGGGAGGTGATTTTTTACAAAAACGGCGCTATACAATTTATCCAAATACTATTATTATTATTATTTCTTTCATCATGGCAATACTAAGAGTGACTTCCACTCTGATAACTTTACTTCTCCTTCAATCGCATACTACAAATTACGCGTTATGAATAATTCAATAAAATGGTTAATGAACCCAGCCTCCGTACTCCCAACATAATATTCAACGTGAACCCAGAAGTGTATGTTGCTTTTTTCTTCATTACCACATTAAGCTAATGCTCTGAATAGCTCCAGCGGATATTCAGACTACAACAATACTCGTATATTAATCAACGGAAGCTCTTCATCTTCCGCACTTCATGCAAACGCTCCGCTGAATGTATGGTTTCACGGAGTTTTTCTCCCATAAAAGACAAACTAGGTGTTGGGGTCTTCTAAGGAACCGCTGCCGTCTTCTGCCCCCTGGCTCCCCTGCCCCCCTGGCCCCCACCAACGAACCGAAAGTAATTTAAAAGACATAAAAGTTTAACAATAAGCCCCCTCACTTCCCTAAACGCCGCTACATTCTGCCACCAACTCTTCTTCCACAGTCTCTCGGTTTATAAGATCTTTTAAAGTACCACAACACCCGTCGCGATGATGAAACAAAGCCACTTCCACAAAGGATTTTTTTACTATAATCGTTAGATACTATATTATGCTGCAATTTTATTGGCTCCTACCATATTTTACTGAAGATTGGAATGTGTGGTTAATTAAGTTCTTCAATTTCATTTTAATAAATTACAAACCTTCAAATGTCACATAATATTTATTTGCGCATTATGGGGATTAATATTTTCTATGAAATCACAGCAAGGAGACTTGATAGCAAATAAATTTTATGATAACTTTTGTGGGTGTAGTTTGAGGAATTTTTAATTGAATTATCAATGTAACACTCTTGACTTTCACAATATATGTCAATTCACCTTTATAAAATTAATGAATTATTTTTATATTCTTCGAACGCATTGTTTGGGCAATTTCGATTTAGCTAAGCCTCTGGAAGTATAAAGTGAATAAAGATTCCGTCGGTTCGTGGCTTCTGACGCTTTGTAGGTATAGAGGCTGTTTGAGCAAACAAGGTAGGGTCCATAATCCCCTGAGAATCAGCGGCAGCTCATCAAAAACTCTTCGAGCCACTGTTAATTATTCAACCAGTAGTTACGAATTTCTATGACCCGCCTGAATGGCCCGAAATCCATAGAAATAGACTTCAGAAGGAAAATCGTTTTTTTGGACCAAGAAGGCGGTTGAGTAGCTAGTTACGTTTTACGAGGGAGTACTAACTTTCACACTTATTTCAAACGATAGGTAGCACTCATAAACTCAGTTAAAAACGTCACGGAAATTGAATATTGTATGTACTCTTAAGAATAGTTCTCGTTCCTATCATGTACCATAACAACGTTACTTGTGGTATTGTAGTTTTTCTGCCATCCCTTCGGTAACATGGTGTGATGGTGAGATGGTTTTTCGGTGGGTGGATAATC
This sequence comes from Drusus annulatus, assembly GCA_022651775.1. NCBI lineage: Eukaryota > Metazoa > Arthropoda > Insecta > Trichoptera > Limnephilidae > Drusus > Drusus annulatus. The sequence continues at coordinate 1,350,752 of JAGWCC010000230.1, forward strand.
TCATGATTACAATAGTAAAGCTTGGCTTTAACGTAAATTTAAATTATTTTTCATCACAAAATGGCGTCAATGCTTTTTCTCAGAATTTTTCTATTTCCTGAAAAATAATATGCTCTCACTTTACTTATCCGCGTCCATTAGACCGGAACGTTTTAATCTTAATTGAACTGAAGTTAACTTTTACATTATGAAAGAATCGAATACAATTTAGAATTTCCTCAAAGTCTTTCGCCATTAAATAATTCATTTCATCGTGAAATTGAAAGCTTTTGGTCATTATTTAAACTTTCAATATTTAGCTCGGATTAAGTTAAAGAGGTTTGCTTTGTCGTTTTTAATCAAGAGAGATCGGGCTTAGGTATATTTAGGGGAAGAATTTAGTTAATATGTTCATAATAAAAACAAATTATTTCAAAAGAACAACAAAGACTTTGATGGTTATGGGAGTTATTACATTTTCACGGTCTTTTGACATTTAAAGTAAACTTTTAGTGAATAGTGAAGCCGTCGAGTTGCCTTTTAGACGTTTCCATACATTTCAATGGCAGGCAATTTATTTAGTTGAAATGGGTATCTACGAAACATTATATTTTCCTCAAAGATTTATTTTCCTCTTTAAATTATAACCATAGTCCTTCAGCCAGTTTCTCGTTTCCGTTCAAATTGTAAGATCTTGCGCAGTAACAACCCGAACTACATATTAAATAAACTAAATGTTTTCCCCGATAATTATTTATTTGATTAATTGTTTTCAGGATTCCAAACGGACCAAATTCAAACCCGAATCCACCGGACTTTTAAAAAGTGGGCCGTCTCGAACCACAAATCACGTTCAAACATTTATGCTTTTCGAAACGCCGAAACGAATTTTGCGCGTCATTAATTCTTACGCGTTCATAATAATACCTACCCCGGGCATTTAAAACTAGGGTCCAACCACAGAAATGTTTATCTCGTGTCCTATCTCCTATCTTTACACAAAGTAATAATTATTCTTCCACCCGATTGTTTGAAGCTTGACCGAGTAGCGTAATACTGTATACCACTCTGTCTTCTCATACTCGTACTGACCAGCCTCCTTTCCACATTATCTTTTTCTATTCAGTTGCTTCACACCGCATAAAATAATCTCTTTTCAAATTTCCAAATTTGACGCCCTTTCTTATGCATCAAAGTAATGTGAGACATAGCCTAAGACACAGTTCCTATGTGCGGCACAAAGCCCTTCCTTGTGTCCATTGTGGTCCTTTTGTTAACCGTATTGTCCGATCTTCGTCATGGACATACCTAAGGCGAACTTAATGATTCTTTTATATAGTCAGCATCGAGGGCATCGAAAAAAACGTCCAGGTGATATGCCACAAAGCTGCATTGTAAGCGTGTTCATCCTTCAATGTGTCATCGATGATTGCCGATTGTCAAAAGTTCGGACGAGTCCAGGGGAGGGGGAAATAATAATAAATCCTAAAGGTGCGCCGACACAAAAAATAATACAAGAATTTAATGTACATATAATTTTTTTGTTTTGTTTTTTGATTCAGAAGGGGTGAAAAAACCCGCCATAGACTTATTATTTAGTTTTTAATAGATATTTGTTTACCTGCATCAAAACTTATTTACATTGTTTGTTCTAGCGGTATTAAGCGGTTCGGAGTATCGGGGCCGAAGGCTTGGAATAAACTCCCTCCGGAACTAAGATGTATAACGAGCCCAATTTCGGTCCAAACTGAAAAGTTACCTTTTCAAACTCTCATATCCTTAAATTCATTAGAAGAATCTCAACATAAACTGTTTCTCGACGAATCACCTTTAAATATACAAGTTTAAACCAAATCTTAATTTCGCTAATAAATAAATAAAATTCATAAATATAATTTTAAGTTAATAAGTGTGTCTATTTAATGGGACTTACCAGGTAAGTATGTTCCTGTATATTTTCTCTTTAAACTAGGAATTAATATCTAATAATAGAAAACAAGATCTGTACAGCGCCCTTGAGGTGATTTTTCACAAAAACGGCGCTATACAAATCATCCAAATATTATTATTATTATTTAAATGGAAAGTTCTCCAAAAAAATGGCGTCATTCTTCTTTTCTTCGTCACAGATATAGCCGGGACACATGCCGCGAAACGCGTGCTAAACATTTTTACAAGACAATTTTCGAATGAGAACAGGTCGTTTTTACTACTCGTTCTCGTACTGAACACCTCGACTGTTGAACGATTTGCCGGCTTTTGTGTTTCCCTCCCCTAGAACATTAGTCTACATGTTCCTTAAACATACCCTCCGCACAGCATGTATAATATATTTGGGGAAAGATAACATAGGCTTCGAGGGAAAATCATTCGGAGCCTCTTGTTTGGAGGTAACACCAAAAAATACCTATAATCTTTCTACGTCTTTTCAGATTAGTCAAAATGTATAAACATTCGTCATCATTTGTACATTTGTCAATGAGCTAAATAAATATTTTTAAGAGCGCTGCGTTAGAAGCAGCCTCATTAATATAATATTATACATGTCTTTGTATGGAGGACCCTAGTGACTATTATATTGAAGACGCCATATAAAGTAGTAAAGTTGCCAGTACCTCGAGTATCAAACGCTTTGCCGCTGGCTTAGAAATAGATTTTATGAACACGAACTGTCAAATGTGTTTTCGATTCGTTGTGGATATTCCGGGCTCCTTGTTCACAAGGGGCGGTTTCGGGACGGTCATTTAAATCTCGTTTCCTTTTACTTTACCGCTCTTTCTTTTACTATACGCCATGAATTGTTTCTATTTGTATCTATGCACCTTTCTTTACATATTATTATGCGTTCAATACCCAATTATATTCTTTGCTGGCACTTCATACAATAAAACCCACTATTGCTTTCTCTTAACACCTAACTACCTCTTTAACATATGTACATCTTTATCGTCTTGCATCTTTATCGTATGTACTCCTGACACTTTCGTCCACTTAACAATAATGAAGGACTGGGCTAGGCAGGTGATTGAATATTATATAAGACTACGGATATTATTTTAATTTTCATTATTTCTGTTTTTTTATTTGTATTGTAACTGTTCAAAATATTGTCTTGATAGCTAATCCACGCCTTCAGTTTTTTAAATACATCAAAATTTTGAAATACCAGTAAAAATGTTTCTATCGTTTTCTCACTGTTTTGTTACTTTATTTTATATTTTGTTCTTCCTATGTATGTATATATTACTGGACTCGTTGTAATTTTTTGCTTAGTTTAATTTTGTACCTTGATGAAGCTTAATCTAAGCGAAACCAGTAGGTCATATAAATTAAAATAATACCCGTGGTTTTATCCAAAGTTATTTTTTCATTTCCTTAGATAACATTACTATTTTATTGTCATTCATTTATATGATTACATGTTTTTCCCTTCTACAAGTCTAATGCTATATTAAATTCAATTATTTATGGTCAATTCAACATTAAAGTAAGCATTTTCTACTCCTGAACTCCGGGTGTCTCTTTAATTGATAGATTATTCTATCTACATAGTTTCCGAGTCCTTAAAATTAAATTCATTTCAACACATTCTTGTGAACACAATCTAAAGAATCTTTGAGACAATTTACGGCATCAAAGTTCACGGGAAGTTTTTCCCTTTACTTGTCCAATAAACTCACTTAATGAAACTTTGATTAAACCTCTTCACCCCCCCCCTCCGCCCCTGGCATCTAATTACCTTCGTCCTGCTTCCTTTGTTTATTATAAGTACTTATTCGACCTTTCTACATTTGACTATCTGCCTCTCCTTCTTCCTCCTCCCTGCTCCCCGTCATTCCGTCCTTTTTAATTTAAAGCTCTCTCGAGTTTCCGTGACAATAAATACAACTGACAAAAATAAACGTTAAATAAGTTTTGAGTAAATTCTTTGACCAACAGAGTGACGGGCGTTAGATGAGAAATATGAATGGTCCTATAAAAAAATGACCATTATTACACGGTAAGAAAATGTTAGATTATTTTTATAGCGCTGTATTCCTATTATTTTAAGCGGGTATTGGTCGCATATTATTCCCTACCAGTGTGGAAGAATCGCTGATTATTCCGTTACCTATACCGTTCAAAGTACTTTCAATTCGAACATAATTACTTATGTAATATTATGTTATTATGCCATGTTCTGCTTTCTTCTCCTTTAGCCAACGTTTCGGACAGCCTTGCAATGTCCGTTATCAGGCCAGATGTGTAGATTAATAATTATAATAGTAGTGAATTTATATAGCGCAGTTTTGTGATAGTTCTCCTCAAGTGTGCCTTACACTAAATTACCTAACCTAATATAACAGCGAGGAAATAGTATAAAACAGATAAGTGTGCAAATTAAAACTATCTAAAATCATGATCGTTTAATCAAACAATTAAAAATATATGCAAAGGTATGAAAATTAAAAAAAAAAACAATTTTCCAGACGCTAAGGGTGTAAAAACCGAGATTTAAAGTATCTATTACGATTCTGAATGGTGTTCTTTCACCAGAGTGATATTGAGAGTATCAGATAGATGAGTCGCTTGATTGGATTTAGCTGTGTTTGGTGACCAGATCTGAATAGTAAGGTACTTCTCCACCTTCCTCTTTCTCATATTCTTCCCTTCAGCATCCAGATGGTTGGAAGCTGTTGGGACTCCTGTCTGGTAATCACTTTTTTTTTAAAATCAACTCCAGTTTCAAAGTCTTTTATAGACTTTCAAATATAAACATCCTCTCACACAAATTGCAAATTTTTGATTTTAACAGTACCAACTCATTTTATATATCAGTATTTATGATTGAATTTAGGATATTACAGAAACACATTTTCGAATAGTCTTTAACCGTAATTGAAAAATCAGAAATTTGTTTGCTTAAATTTAGGATGCCGACCGAAAAAATACATGAGTTCCTTAGCAAGGTAGGTACCATCTCAAATTTACAGCCGAACTAGTAAATCTCTAAAACTCAACAATCATATCTGACGTACCCTTTTTGTAATTGTTACGTTTGAAGGGATATTGTAAAAAGTTCTCAATCCTAAAGTAAGTCTTCGTTTTATCTACCTAACACGAAACCGTGTGATTTTAAAAGAAGTGCTTTGGGTAGGACGCTTTCTGAAACATGTTGAAGAGTGAATTTTAAGAAAGGTGCATTTTATAAAAAGCATCACAATCATGATTGTATGTGAAATTAAATTGAAATAATATGTTTGTGAAGAAATGAAATAATAACTTCTTACTCGTATAAGACCACGCATATTATTTTAATTTTTATAAGCGACCGGTTTCGCTTAGCCTAAGCATCATCAGGGTACAACATTAAGCTAAACAAAACAAAAATACGAGTGGACAAACGCGTCGGATTCCCATCCGTGAGTTCAATTCCTCTGCTCCATCATTGCACAAGCAACATCTTCCGCTTCTTATGATGACAGTAAGAGTTTTTCAAATATTGTCAGGTTATTCGTAATCCGGGAATGTTTGTCTTTCTTTTTAAAGAAAAAAAAGATATATACATACAGAGGGAGAACAAAAATAAAATAACAGAACAATGAAAAAACAATAGAATAACTTGAAAATTATAACAAAGAAGCGGAGAGAAAGATACAGATAATATGAATCAAAAAAGACAAAACGTCAACTGAGAAGGTGATTAAAGAATAATGATAAATTTTATGAGTTTTTTTCTCCCTCTCTATTTATATACGAGTATAACCGCACACTTCGCATGTTTTGTTTAGTTTAATTTTGTACCCTGATGGTGTATTAGGCTAAGCGAAACCGGTCGGTCTAAAAAAAATATATCCGTGGTATTTTACAAAGTTATTTTTCATTTCTTTAAACATGTCAATAATACGTTTACAAAAACATAATACGTTTGTCTTTGAAAACCACTAGACAATCAATCATCTTAGAAAAACTAAAGTATTAAATCTCTAAGAATGGTTTTCTTCGTCATCCGGTGCCCGCCCTTATCGGAGGTTGACTATCATCGGGTAGTCTTCACCCTGCAGACTGCAGCCCAGAACAACTCAGCAGAAACTCTCTCGAGCCAGGAGTGACGTCTTTTTCTAATATGTCTCCCATAAATATTTCCCTTGATTACCATTTAGTTAAATACCCAGAGTGGTATATACTCCAAGTATTGCCCTAGTGAAAGACCACCATTTAAATCGCGAAGGGTTGCTTAAAAACGGCTTTAGCCGTATTTTGTGACCAGATCTGAATAGTCGGGTACTTCCCAACTTTTCCCATATCATTCCTCTCCTCACTACCTTCAATCTCGCAACAAAACCCAATTGAGTATGCCATAGTCTCACTGGTGCTATAAATTTATAAAGCAGTCGGGACTCTTGTGCGGTATTTACTAGAAAAAAAATTTTTTTAAGGGTTGACCTTGTATCTACGCAGCATTTACCTAGTACGCAGTATGCTTGTTGTTGCTTTTTGTGACGTAGCGAGGATTTCTCTTTTTTTTAAGTATTATTTTTTATTAATCGTGATATATTTAGTGTAGTCATTAAGCATAGCCTTGCATTGTCCCATAAAACTAAATCCCAACACCTTTTGGGTCACGAAACGGTTTACTCACGAATTCTGAATAATATCCATATATTTCAAAGGTGCAATTAAAGTGACTCCCGCATAATAGGAAGGTGCTAGCTACAGTGCCGTAAAGCCATAGAATAATAGGATTAACCATTTACCTTTGTAAGGCAGTGCCAGGGTTGCCAGAACAGGTGGAGGCCGCTGTAAAACTATACAATGCAGACCGAGAAACGATTTAAAATGTCATAAAACATTCGGGTTGTTCCAAAATAAGGTGTTCACGAAACTCTTGGTGAGCCGACATATTTCAACGGCACAATCAGAGTGTGGATTTTCGCAGTGGCGACTCGTGACTTTTTAGTGGTAAGATTGAAAAAAAATGTCATTATTCATGTTATTGTAGCTGAAAACAATATATTTTTTTCAAAATTTCAATTTTTTTCATGAAAATTTTTCAGAAATCTACACAGTGCACTACCAAAACTGAAAAATACTAAAAATCTTCATACAAAAAAAAATCATTTTCGGCTACAACAACACTAACACTGTTGTATTATTCAATCATAGCACTCTAGCCCACTAAAAACTCACGAGCCGCCATTGAATTTTTGATCGAAATTGACCGCCCACTTTATTCATACGACTTACGAAGTATAGGTACATTGCATGTTTTTTACAGTTGACTCTACTTACTTAAAACAATTCAGCGCTGAGCACGTACCTATATTATAGCAACTAACAAATGGCTATGCTTATTAGTATTTACCTGAAGAGCGCATTCCTGAAAATACCAACTCACGACAATCAATCCTTAGATCAGATACGTATTTAGATTTTGGAAGACATAAAGAACCATATGCAGTGTAGATATTAATTGCGGATTACCAGGCTATAAACTGAGACTAATAGAGAATTCTAACTAACCATGGAGGATGGACCACCATACAACTCTATCTTGGCACACACTTCTTGCTTCATTCACATTCATACATACGCTTCTGTTATTCTGACTCTTCACATGGCCCGATTTATGTATGTGATTAACTTGATTGTGCCATGCCTTCCTCGGGCGTCCCTGACTAGTTTTTCCATTCACTTTCGCATCTTTTTTTTTCATACGCCTTTTTTCGTCCATTCGCTTTACATGCTTAACCTATCTAAGCGTCTCTTTCTTGATCCTATTCTTTACGTTTACACCAGTCTTGGGTTATTTCCGGATATCTATATTTCGAACACGGTCATACATGGTTTTACGCACATACGCCTCAGCGATCTCATTTCTACAGCATTCAGTCTACTTTTATCCTTCTTCTGCCAGTTCCACGCCTCACTGCCATATATCAAGGTTGGTATAAGCACTCCATTGTGGACTGCTAGCTTTGCTTCTTTGAACATTTTTTATTAGCAGTTTTTAACAGCGTTCAGTCCTGCATTAATGGAGTTCCCTGCATTCACCCTCCTTTCAATATCCTTATCAGTCTTTTCGTCTCTCGTAAACATATTTCCTAATAAAAAAATACTCATCCACTTGTTCCAAGTAGTCATCTTTCACAACTATATTGTACGCTGATCTCGTACTAGAATAGAATATTGTAGAAAGTTCTTTGAAATTAATTCAGGGCGAATCTCAAAACTCAATAGAAAATCTAATTCACAGTTCATTTCTGTTTATCCTATTATGCAAAATAATTGTGTCACATTTATCTCTTCATTTTTTTCATTCTTGACAGTTTAACCCACAAATCTGAAACTTGTCACAGCCGCGACATATTTAAAAATGTAAAAGCTGCTTTCCTTTATTTTGTGACACCTTTATGATCAATGTAGAAGTTTAAATAGGTACCTACTTTAAATAAGAGTACTTTCTACCCTTGTAAAGCGTCCCTGATTTATCAAAAGTGGCCTTTCAAAATTAGCCAAGAATTATTAGTATCATAGAGTTCAATGCTTATTTACTATTGAAGCCACGTGCCGATGTGATGTTTAATGCATACTGAGTATAGTTTCCAAGTCTCTCTAGCCACGTGCTCGGAGTATATTATTATTTCGTAATTCACTTAAAGATTTAAACACTTTTTATACAGATTTTTTTTTAGGTGAGACTTTCAGTTCCATTTATTGATACCTAAAATGTTTGTTTATTTGTGCAACGTCGGTCGGCTTGCGTTGCAAGTGCATGTTGTGTTTTGAAACCAAACAAATCTGGTGCTTGGGGCCTTAGGCCGCGAGGAGATCATAAATCAGTGCATTCTATTTTTGGAATAGGCCCGTTTGTGGATTATTGTTGTAAAGTCAACGGAGGATGAAGAGAAACGTTTTAAAAGCACGTTTGGAACTCATTTTGGATGCAAGGATTTTAGCGGACTAATTCTTCTTTAGATAATAATCAAAACTCAACCAACCCTAAGAATTAGGGTAGTTATATCGTATTATTTCTAACTAAGCTATCACCATTAAGATAGTTATTCATTATTTTTCATTATTAATCCTCATTACGACAAATATGAAAACATCGTTGAATCTGTTATGACCATCTTCGATCATATGACGCACGCCTTAACTACTTTAACATTGATTCACTTAAAACTAGAAGGCAAATAACTGATTTAATATGTTTAGATAAAATAACTCATGGTCATCTCGATACTACAGTATGTCTTAGCAGTATTGAAATAAATGTACCTAATTCTTATTGTTTAAGACGCCATAGCACATTCCTCCTGAGTACATTCAGAAATAATATTGCTTACTTTAGCCCTCTGTCTCAAATGTGCCGACTGTATAATAGGATAGAGTGTGCTGATGTCATTGAGGTATGGCTGATGTAGACATTTTTGTCGATGATTTGTACAATTTTCAAAAAAATGTCCTACTATTGCTTAAAAATATGAAACATTGTTAGGCCTATTTATATAGTTATACTGTGTATCTTTTTTGTCTCTCTTTGTGTATTTGTTGGTATTATTTATCATTGATTGAGTTTTTGTAATTTTATATTTGATGTATCCTTGGTAATATTTTTTCAACAATTATTTTACACTAAATAATTTTTTTTAAGTGGATTGTTTTCACGTAAGTGAGAATATCTGTTAAAACTCAGTATAAATAAATAATCAGTGACAATTAAAAAAAAACCTTCAGTGTGTTTAGTAGAAATTAAAAACAAAATAAGTGAAATCGTTAAATACATGTTTTACGGCAAAATAGCGACGAATCACCTTCAGATATATATTTTTAAATTAAATCCCTGTACTGTACCACAAATTAAAGAGCTCATTATTAAATTTGCTCCAGGTTCTAAAATCCCACAATAAAAAACAATAACTATAATTTTGCCAATACCATGTCCTCTGAGTGCGAAACTGTACTCGTATTTTTGGCTAAATTAATAAATAATTAATAATTGTGTTGGTCTAAAGTGACCTGTCAGGTAAGTATATTTCTGTATATTATCTCTGTGCATTATATAATTAATATGCCATAGATTATATGTAGTTAGTAAAAAGATATAGCCTAGGAATTAAGATTTGTTCAACGCCCTTAATTTATTTTTCACAAAAACAGCGCTGTACAAATTATCCAAATATTATTATTATTATCTAGATACCTACTATCACAGTGTTAAACACTGTTTATTGTGAATAATAGTTTCATTTTAGATTCTGAAATTCATAAACATCATTATTTTACCCCATATTTGTAAATAACCCGAGGAAAGCTACAAAAACGTCAGTTCAACGCTTACCGAATGTAATCGATGAAAAATTATGATCGTTTACCGGGTATAAGCTACCCGCAGCTGTATTGGTGACACCGGGACTCTGTGTATGAACCTATTTTTAACTTGGCAGTTTGTTCCGTATTTTGTGTACATTACTGAGAGTTGTTCATGTTCAGTACTAGCGTTGTAACCGCTCCGTAAGAACTACTTCTTTTGGCGGCAGTTCCCACTTCCTTCATTATTCATTGAACAAATACTTCAATTGAAGTTGGTTAAGTTGGTAGTTCCGCTCATATGTTCATTTTAGCTACACAGATTTGGAAAAAATTGGTTCTTCCCCCGTTTCATCTCAGTACTTCGATTTAAAGGATAAAAGGAACCGGTTCCTAGCCGGTCACTGGAACGGTCGATGTCCGTTATTTTTGTGTTTTTTTGGGCGAGGAACCGGTTCCAATTATTTTCACATTCGCAAAAACACCAGGAACCGGTTCTAAAAAGAACTGGATAAATAACCGGTTCCTCGCCGGTTACCGATCACTGGAACCGCAACACACCTAATTCTGATATCGACCATCTCTAATTTAAATCTCTCTTTGGCAATTGAAGTGTTCACCGCGAAGGGTTCATTTAAAGAACTAGCAGTTCGTGAAGCATTCACAAAACATTGAAGTTTTTCTCAACGCTAATGTTCATCATTCATATCTCTAGGAAGTATAGTGACTTACAACTATTTTTAATGCATGACGCTAAATTACACGGAGTTATCTCTAACCAAACAAAGGGGATAGCAATCAAACATCCCACTAACCAAACCAGCAACCAAAAAATCGATCGCGCAATGGGAATTCCTCGTATCACGAACTTTTTTACAATGATGATTTAGTGATGTAGAATGACTGGTCCAATAACAAATCTCTGCGTGATGATGGCTCTCAACTGCGCTCGGAGGATATTAAAGACACCGGCGGGTGGTCAATTCGAACGCCGGATTTGTAAAATAAAATGTTCGTTCAAATGTTTCGCACGACTACCTTTTTTTGAGTTTTTTTTTTGTCTGCATCGCCTCTGAATGAATTATGAAGGTATAGAATGATATATCTTGCGGAGGTTAGTAAGTTGAAAGGGAAAGGATGGCATGACGAAAGCTATGATGGCGCCACGGAAGATTCCGTTCAGTAATGTCTCCAAATAGCTTTAATGTTTACCGCTTTGTTTTGCTACCACGCCCTGTGCCCTTAAGTTGGATACATTGGATTCTATTTCTGATTTATGTATTATTAAAGGGATGCCGCCAGTATTATTATCTGTTATTGTTGTTCATACGAGACACATTAGGTACACTGATTCGTTGATTTGGAACTCAAATCGGCATTTTTTCGGAGATTTTAATTTTAAGAGGACATAGAAATGTAAAAATAAATCAGTGAGGGTCGTCTCAAAAAATAGGCTTAAAATCGAACAAATTAATTTACTAATGTTAATTTTCTATTGTACATATTCTTTTAAACTGAAATTATTAATTACATATTCTTTTAATTTGAAAAAACCTTTATTTACAGGTAGATGAGGTTAAAATGTTGAAACCCGAAGCATTCGTTAAATAAAAATAATCAAACATTGTGACGTTAGGCATAGAGTACACGCCCGTACCGGCCGGTTGTCGTCCGGCGAATGATGCCAAAAGAGCAGAAACACCAAACAGCAAAACGAATGCTTGGCGCACGGAAGAAGGCTACAAGGTTGAGATTGCTGTAGCAGGTGTAGAAAAGCAAACTTCTTTAGGTTCGAATTTTGATTCATTCTAATGAACATATTACTGTAATCTCAATTGTTCTCAACGAAATCTCTCAAAAGTAACAAATTCAAATCATAGAAAATAAAATGCTGGGCCTCATCGCCAATGTTTTTGCTGAAAAAAGATTTGAAAAATATTGAAATTGTTTTACGGTAAAAAATACTTTTTAATCAAAAATATAAAATATTTACAGCTTACAGCATATTTATAAGTATGTAAGTATAATTTTAAATTTGAGTGCTTATTTCAATTTCATCTGCACTGCAAACAGGATTTTGGTACAAAATAATATTCGTACTAAAGATTCATTTTATTTTCCCATTAATCCTTCTGTTTATTTATACACGTGCACCTTCAATTTAATTATCTACTAGGTAATTACATTAAAATGTAATAATTAACTAGCAGTTACAATCTTGCTTAACTTAACAGCACTCCGTTATGAAACCATTTTTTAACAATTTATTGGCTTAAATTTTTTTTTATACAAGTTAAAAAAAATGTTTCCTTAGTGGAATAGGAACCCGTCTTAGAGTACATAGAGTGATATCTATCCAAGGTAGTGTAGTCAGTTTTTGATGATTTTTACCGGACTCGGCAGACCTGGGCGTGGCTAAGACTAAGGCTAGGGTATTTATACATCCATTCATAGCACATATCGACATAATGTTTTAGTTTATTCGTATAACCACTATTTCACAGTATTGTTATCAACAAAAATAAAACATATAACCAATAACAAATAAATAACCGTTTAGTTGTGTCAAGTTTAGTGACATAATAAAAAATGTGGGCGGAGTCCCGTGGTGACCAAGGAGACCAAGATCATCGTTACAGTACATGGATGCGGTGTATTGTATTTGTTGTCTCTTTTTCTCTCATGGTGTATTACGTGAAAACCCGGAGAAAGTGATTTATCGCAAGTTTATACAGGTTGGGTAAAAATAATTAGCTCTTCCTCCATATATTGTTACTTCAAGGTACCCGTATTAAGGTTATCTAAATGAATACAGAGTGGTAGATACCTTCAGTATCACGCTGATGAAAGACCACCATTCAAAATAGAAACGTTTTTTCAAATGGCTTTATTCTTGTTTGGTGACTAGATCTGAATATCTAGGTAAAAGTGAGTAGATCTGACTAACCAGGTACTACTTAGACTTTTCTGTCTCCATCTTCTCCCCCTCCCCTCTCCCTTCAGCCTCATAAAAATGTCCCAAATGGAGATACCATAGTCCAACAGGCTTTGGGTAGCCTTATATTAAATTACGTATTCTTGGGTTTTTGAAGAGAATCTAATTACTAAACTTGTAAAGAAGTACTTTAGTTGAGTTATCGGTACATATCAAATTGTATTTATACAATAATAAAGTTATAAAATAGGAAATATCAAGTAACAGGATTGTTTTTTTTTTTTTAAACAAGGATTTTTTAACAGTGGTAATCGCAAGACGCGTGAATTTCGTCAAGAATAAATCTTTTTGAAAATCGTATCAAAATAATTATCGCGATATTGTTTTTGATTATTGGTTCGTTTTAGCAACGGGTAAAATATTCCCCTTTTACAATTTAAAAATTTTGTATTAATTAAAAAGGCATTTTTTCTACATGTAGTAGGTTTTTTTTGGGGTGGTCAAAGTTACGCCCTACTTATTCTAATTTTAACAAATTATTTAATTTTCCCACACTTTCTATGTAATAGTTAGTTAAAAAAATATATTTAAGACATTTTTAAAATGCCTTACTGTTTGTATGATTTCACATCGCTAATTGTTTAGTTTTTTTACAATGATTTTTTTGTAACTACCTGTAGGTGTATTTTATTAAAATAAAAATGCATAAATCATTTACAAAAGAATAAACAAATAAATCTTTTGCAAAAAAAGATAAAAACTTAATAATTTATACTTAATATAGATTCTATGCAGTAATCAATACAGATTGTTTCCTTCCAACATATTTCAGTGGAAAACAACGCCACGTTTGATGGAAATAGGATTACTGAGAAAAAAAAATCTATCTGATTTTTGCCGATTACTCCCACGTCTAGTTTTTCTGATTAAATAAACCTATCCCAGCTTCTTTTCTCATATCTTTAACACACTAAAAGCATGCTAAATTATTTTTGTATTTATTGAACACATCGCGTATACAAAAAGACAATGAGTCACTTTTTCGATTGCTTTTCGTAAACTAATCAAGAAACGATATTTTCGTATACTGAAGTCGACGCACCGTTGGGTAGCAGATGTTATAACATGTGACCTACTCTGATTGTAGGTCGACTTATAAAAAATGTGAGAGGAAATTTTTGTTTGGTCACTGTTAAAATGGCAATTAAAATTAACCAATTAGTAATTGATATAGCTTAATAATTTTTAAAATCTAATATACGTACCCGTCAACAAAAATAAGTATCTACTTAATAATAATCGTAATTATGTAACGTTGCCGTTCAAGTTCTATTTCTAACAAATTAATTTCAAGGTAAATATCTTGTTCCGATGGGAGTCCGTACCAACTACCTGACATCAAGTTGCTCCCTGGAAAGAAAAACTTGTAAGAAAATAGATACAGATTGCAAGGATTTAAAATTTAAGAATTCAGGGAGAGTTTCAAACTTCGACACGCCGTTTCCCGAACATATTGTTTCAGACGTTCCAGACTAGTGTTGTAGCAGTGCGCCGAGGAACAGTTCCGCAGACGGTGCCATCGCCGTGTGTTCCTCGGAGCAGTTACCCTCACGTTTCTTATCCGCCATTGAAAAATATCTCCTGTACGTGACAATCCACTCTTCGCTGGCTTGAGGTGAGAACATCCCCGAGGGTCGCCGGGCGCCACCCACTTCTTCTAGCCACCTTCCCATTTCGGCAACCGTTCGCAAGGCACTGTGAGAGGGCCAAAACTGCAAAAAAGCTAAACTTTTGATTGCTAGTATATCTCCTCGCATACTCAACTTCATACTGACAACTCGAGAATATTCACAAACCTTATTAAATTACATACAGAAGCACCTACCTAGATATACTATATTTATATTTACTATATTTTCATTTGACGTAGTTAAAATGATTTTCTTCAAGCAGTGGATATAACTCTACTATTGTGAGGCATGGTACTCCCGTTGAGAACTCCGTTGCAACTTTCATTTTTCTTACATGGGTCATTTTTGAGAAAGAGAGGAAAGAGAGGTGGTCTATCCATTTGTTTTTGAGTTGGGAGATTGCGGGTTCGATTCTGCAAGTATTGTGATTGTTATTACTATTTTTTATGCACTATACAACATTATTTTTTGTATATTTGAAACTAGTATTTGACAAGCGTGCTAATGGTATGTCATTAATTAACCTCTAAAAAATGTATTATTTTATTTGTTAAGGCTTAACATATTCTAAAAGCACTCATTGTAATCTCTCTCCGAACAAAAAAAAATTAAAACTCTTTATCAATAACATGAAGCATTGTTAAATAATCCATAGTGTGAGCTTACTTACCAGTAAGCTCACACTACGGATTATTTAAACCATAAAAAAACTATTTTATAACACAATATTATTACACCTTATGTCTGCCTCGTGTGTGGTGAAGTAATCTCTACCGCAATTTTATTATTCGTATCCAAACAGATTATTTAAATTCATCTCGTGTTCCATAAATACCTACGGGAACAAAAAAAGATTGATTCCACCATTTTTTTCTTCATCTTAAACTTATTGCTGTATCTGACGCAGATGTAGTAGAATCCAAGTACATTTGCAAACAATAATACAAGTTAAGAAACACTCAGAAGTTTTGGCATGGATATGTATTATTTTTATAAATTGAGCATACATGGGTAGTTATTTCCTAAATAATGATTACAATGAATTATTTCACATGCCTGAGGTGGAAAATTCTGTGTTAAGTTACCATTTTTTTCCTTAGGTACGTCGGTTTTTGCAGTTTGTGTATGGTCCCTTAATAGGGTGGTGTATTATGTAAGCTAATAGACTACGCCTTAGACTTTGAGTCTAGAGTTTATGAGTTCAACCCAAAAATAATACGTAGGTATTAATATAAAATTGTGACGTTTGGTGGACCATACTAAAATAGCTCTAAAGCGATTGTAATGAACGTTGAAAACAAATAAATAAATAAACCTTTATACATATTTTACCATGCAGCGGAATTCGAATCCAAAACTACCTTGCACAAAAAAAAATGAGTGAAGAATTGTGCCAAGGGGCTTCCGTCCACATCCCACACCCTACTCCTGCTCTTCCCTAATTTCCTTCTGTTTGACAATGTAACAAAAAATATTCAAATGGTTGGTTGTATACATTTTCAATCATTTCACAATGGCACCCAAAAATAATACAAAGATGTTTAAGCATTTTATTTATAGTTGTCGTGTTTAATCTGTAGACCTCTATTTTATTTTATTATAATATAAATTTAATCAAATTCGATCGTGTATTCTGCTAGTTTTTAGTTTTTGTGTGTCTATTGTGACAGCTGTGTTGGTGTTTAAACCCATTATCACACTGTGGGTAGGCCAAATGGAAACTAAATATATATATATTTATATAAATAATTGAAAAAAAAACATTTTCCTACCTTATATTTATAAAACAATATATTCTTAGATGTATCCCACATTTCACGTTCAGCCCATCTCTCACATAGAACAGGGTGGCCTTACCTCCTGTATAAACCACACCCTTTATTTTCCCAGACGCTTTTTATTGAGATATTTCAGAAAACGAGTGTGTGTTTCTTTCCTATCCAGGTGATATTTTCACCCCCTGTCAGTGAGGTTAACCTCAGGATACAAGATACAACCACAATAAAACCTGGGGCTTAACAAATGTTTGTGAATAGCAGAGCCGCATTTGGACATTTAGAACAAAGACAGATTTTCTTTTGTGTGAATGAAAAGACGATTTATTTCAGAAAATATACCCTTTTCCACCTAGATTTGATTCAAATGTTCTATACGTAAGTACACTGATACATAATTACTAGTTGTTGCCCTGCAAAAATCACAGGATGTAACTTGATTTGCCAAGATAAATTATTAGTTACATTTCAAATATAGTATAATGTCTGCTAAAATACGTACTATAAATAGGTACTTTATTATGTCGGTAGGAATCTTAAATATATTTTTTTTTAATTTGATGATATCTAAACACATCCATCTGTTCCAATTTTAAAAAGTTTTCACTTGCGTGTATGTTCGTACGTATACGCAAAGAAAATATTTTTTAGATTTTTCTTTATAATAATATCATATTCGTATCGACGAATTACAGCGACAAGAATGAACTAACAGGTGAACGACGCCACTTTCTTCTGGTGTTTTCTCCTATCGTAGGTTGGCTATCATCGGGGCAATCTTCACCTGGCAGGCTGCAGCCTGGAACAACTCAGCGGAATAGCACTAGTACCAGTCACCAGATTTCGAAGCCATGAAGTACAGGGTTTTTCTCTGCTACACTCTGATACATCTATCTTACACTGGGTTATGTTGTATTTATCGCTCCTCATTATACGAATAGCGACAGAAAATAAAGACAGTTAAGTTAAGATTTAAGATTCTTCCAGCTTCGTTCGGGTGAGATACAACTATTTAGGGTCTAAAATTTGGGTAATATTTATAGTAGCGAGATCTGAATAGTTAGGTAATAATGATAATATTTGGATAATTTGTATGGAGCCGTTATTGTGAAAAACCACCTCAAGGGCGCTGCACAATTCTTAATTCCCAGTATCTGTTTAATGTAATCTATGGGATATTCATATTTATCTAAATTATGTAGAAACAAAAAACATACTTACGTGGCAGGTCACTTATGATAAACACAATTATGTTATTTACTTCTAATTTGACATGATATTAGCAAAATTATAATCGCTATTTATTTAAATTATGTACGGTTTTTATTGTTCGATTTTAGGGAATGAGAGGAAATTCAATAATAGAATCTCTGAATTTGTGGCTCAATAAGAAACAGATTATGGCAAAAGGTACTTCCTAAGCTTCTTATTTCGCATCTCCTTTTCATCCCAACATTCTTCAATGTTTTTTTTCCCTACTGAAGAGTTGAAAATAATAGAATAAAACAAAAATTTCAAATATTATTTAGTTAAATATATACGCACCTATTTTGGGCTAATTTAGGAAGATCGCAGTAAAACTCAGTCTATTAATAAATTTGAAATAAAATAAAAAAGGTTTTCGGTGTAATGCTGACGGACCTTAAATTTGTTCTGCGAAAAGCAAAAAAAATCGACAGAAAGTCACGGAACAAAAAAGTGCTGAATTTCTAGTTTAAACATCGGAAGAGGTATCGAACAAAATATTAGGGAAAATGTAATGTTCGAGCAGGCGGCATGTTCCTAGTTTTCCATGGGCGGATCGAGAACACCACTGTGAATATATTAATAAAATATCAATGTGAACCGTGAAACACTTTTCTATTTTGCATGCATGGACTTGTGATATATGGAAAAACATTTTTGCATGTCCTTTGAGATTTCCTCGAGCTTATGTTGTGTAAGTTTTCAGTTGGATTCTAACTATAATTTTTTAAACAATATTATTGCCTTGTGCGTAGGTACTTACGCACGAGTGTGAAATTTTCTAAATTAAGCTTATGTTAATCTTTTTTTTTCAGTACTTTTGAAAAAAAAAATCTTGGTTTTAAAAATAGTGAATTTATGTAGCGCAGCTTTTTTGATAGCTCATCTCAAGTGCGCTTCACACTAAATTACCTAGCCTAGTAGTATATAATATGTAGACAAATTAAAATTATCTAAAATCATTATCGTTATCATGAATCATGCGAGGTAAAATTCAGACATGGGTATAACAGTGCATATGTACATTAAAAAATTAAAAAATAATTTACCAGAAGCTAAGGGTATGATGAATCCAGACGAAAAGTATGTATAAATATTGATAAATTCGTTACAGCAAATAAAAGGAAATCATATTAAGGACAGTACACGATTCTAAAAATGCTAACAATATGAAACTCCATTAATGGAGGACTGAACGCTGTTGGCGCAAATAAGAATTTGTCCAAAGAAGCGAAGCTAGCAGTCCACAATGGAGTACTTATACCAACCCTGATGTATGGCAGTGAGGCATGGAACTGGCAGAAGAAGGATGAAAGTAGACTGAATGCTGTGGAAATGAGATCTTTGAGACGTATGTGCGGTAAAACCGTGTATGATCGTATTAAAAATGTGGATATCCAGAAAGAATGCAAGGCTGATGTGAGCGTAATGAGTAGGATCAATAAAAGGACGCTTAGATGGTTTGGGCATGTAGAGCGAATGAAGGAAGAAAGGAGTGTGAAAAGAATATATGATGCGAAAGTGAATGGAAGAAGAAGTCGAGGACGCCCGAGAAAGACGTGGCACGATCAAGTAAATCAAATAATTGAACCGGGTCATGTGAAGAGTCAGAATAACAGAAGAGTATGTATGAGACAATGTATGAATGTGAAGCAAGGAGTGTGTACGAAGATAGAGTTATATGGCGGTCCATACCCTGCCTACCCCTGCGGAGAAACGGCGTGATGGTTAGTTAGTTAGTTAGTATGAATATAACAAATAAAAAAATAACAAGAAAATATGTTATGACAATGAGTTATGAGTTTTCGTCTTACCTTAGTTCTTATCCTCTCAGTATAAGAAATTAGGTAAGTTAAGTAATAACTTCAAAATAATAATAATAATATCAAGTTAAATTCTATTATTTTTATTCCCATAGTTAAATATAATTTAAGACATGTAACGTCGTAGAATCTAACTCGCAGAAACTAACCTGCGGAGTGACAGTCATATTATATGTGATGACGTGGTCAAAATAATACAATAATATTCTTATCAAATTGCATTATTTTCACTAAATTCTTTACTTTGACACGCTTTGAAGTTCGGTGTGATATAGTCGGTAATCATCAAAGTCAGATAAACATCGATAATTTTTTTTTTAAATATATTCGTAGAAAGCAATTACTTTGTGGTTTGACACATTTAATTAAATATATTTTTTTTTTTAAACTTTGTATATGAGGACACATTTTATTTTAATGTCGATGACCGACTGGTTTCGCTTAGCCTAAGCATCAGCAGGGCACAACATTAAACTAAACGCAATTTAAAATAAAATAAGAGAACAGTGATAAAACAAAAGAATAACATATAAATTAAAACAAAGGAACAGAGAGAAAGGCACAGACAATATGAATTAAAAGAGACAAAATGTCCATAATTTCACTGTTCTCTTATTTTATTTTATATTGTGTTCTCCCTCTGTATGTATATATAACCGTACACTTCGTATTTTTTGTTAAGTTGAATTTCGTATCCTACTGATGCTTAAGCTAAGCGAAACCGGTCGGTCATAATAATTAAAATAAAATATGTGTAAAGTTTTTTTTTTCATTTCATTATGTATATTTTTAAGTCAGCAACATTTTGATGAAACATTACAAAAAACGTAAAAGTAAATCCACTTCTTTAAATACAACAATGTATCTATGATAACCTCAAAGCGGCGCACTGCTGTAGTCAGTTATTATGAGTTTTGCCGGACTCGGCTAGTCCTGGTCGTGGCTAGGAATAAGGCTAGGGTATTTATATATCCATTCATAGCCCATGTCGACATAATGTTTTTGTTTATTCGTATATTTCACAGTATTTTTATAAACAAAAATAAAGCAAATAACATTAAGTTATATCAATTTATGTCGCATATCAAAACGTGTGAGTGAAGTCTACGGAGACGCGGGACACGAAGAACAATCTCACAATATTTTAAAGCGGTGTGATAATTTGGGAAATCATGTTGTCTCTTTCTTTCTCATGTTGTACAACGTAAATACCCGGAGAAAGTGATTTATCTCAAATTTGTATAGGTTGGGTAAGAAGAATTTGCTCTCTCTCCATATATTGTTACTCCAAGATGCTAACTGATTTCGGCGTAACCGTACGTATTAAGGGCAGATGTAAAACATACCTAGAATATATAATATCTACTAAGTAGAAAATGAGTTGATGATGAATGTAAGTAAGTCCAAAGTGATGGTGTTTGAAAGAGAGAGTACGAGAACAGCGTGCAATATAGTTGTGAATGATGAATACTTGGAGCAAGTGGATGAGTTTGTGTATTTAGGAAGTATGTTTACAAGAGACGGAAAGGCTGATAAGGATATTGAAAGAAGGGTGAATGCAGGAAACTCCATTAATGGAGGACTGAACGCTGTTGGGGCAAATAAGAAATTGTCCAAAGAAGCGAAGCTAGCAGTCCACAATGGAGTGCTTATACCAACCCTGATGTATGGCAGTGAAGCATGGAACTGGCAGAGGAAGGATGAAAGTAGACTGAATGCTGTGGAAATGAGATCTTTGAGACGGATGTGCGGCAAAACCATGTATGACCGTATTACAAATGTGGATATCCGGAAAGAATGCAAGGCTGATATGAGCGTAATGGATAGGATTAAGAAAGGGACGCTTAGATGGTTTGGGCATGTAGAGCGAATGAACGAAGAAAGGAGTGTGAAAAGAATATATGATGCGAAAGTGAATGGAAGAAGAAGTCGAGGACGCCCGAGGAAGACATGGCACGATCAAGTAAATCAAATACTTGAATCGGGTCGTGTAAAGAGTCAGAATAACAGAAGAGTATGTATGAGACGATGTATGAATGTGAATGTAGCAAGAAGTGTGTGCCAAGACAGAGTTGTATGGCGGTCGGTCCTCTCTGCCTACCCTTGCGGGGAAACGGCGTGATGGTTAGTTAGTTAGTTAGTTAGTTACTAAGTAGAAGATCGCCTTCCTGTATAATAAATGTAGCATCATGATCATAATCATGATGAGTTAGTACCATTATGTACCTTCTGGTATGTTGGTTTAACCAGAATTGATTTCTATTCTTCGGAACCGGTTTTGATTGTTGATGGATCTCACTCGGGGCATCACCCTTCAACAATAGGCTGGGCGTTCCCGAACTGTTTAACATTGCGCAAGTAAATTGTCAAACAAACAAACACTTTAAGATAAGCAATTTTTTCAAGGAATGCATTACCGACTCAATTTTTCGTTATCTTTTGTTGTAAAGGTGTGTACTTAAACACTTCAGGTAAAGGTGTTGCAAAACAGGGATACAAGATAGAGTTAAAAATAATAGAAGCAAAACAGGCGGGTATTCAAATTCGATCGCAAGTGGAAAATACAGTTTTATTAGATCTTACAATATTAATGGTAGATTCACATCAACGTCCGGATCCGCTCAGTGACGATATTGTTCCGCATGAGAGTTTATTGATATGGTATGAATATCAATCAAAAAGTATGTGCCAAGACAAAGTTGTGTGGTAGTATATCCTTCTGCCCACCTTTGTGATATTTAACTACTTAGTTAGTTTAATAATTATTTTGAAGTGTGAAATTTTTTAATTGAATAATATTTTAAATAATTATTAATTATTAAAAATATTATTAAGTGATAAAAAAATGGTTTTAAAAAAAAAATCTGCGATTTAAGTATTTTTACACTTCAAAATAATTATTTAACCAACTAAGTAGTTAAATATCACAAGGGTGGGCAAAAGGATATATTGCCACACAACTTTGTCTTGGCACATACTCCTTGATTGATATTCATACCAAATCAATTAGCTCTCATGCGGAACAATGTCGTCACTGAGCGGATCCGGACGTTGGTGTGAATCCAGCTTAACTCGTTGCTTGAAATGGCTTTAACCGTGTTTGCTGACCAAATCCCCTTTCTTTCCTCACCACCTTCAACCTCACAACATACCCCGATTAGGTATGCCATAGTTTCACTGGCTCTAGACGGTTAGGAGCAGTTGGGACAGAAAAAAATAAATATATATATATAAATATATATTTTCATAGAAAGCAAACACTTTGTGATTTAATGTAATTTTTAAATGAAAAAAATAATAACTTTTTACAAAACTTTGTATTTTGTTTTCCCAGTGTGTGTATATATCCGCACACTATGTATTTTTTGTTCAGATTAATGTTTTACCTTGATGATGCCTAGGCTAAGCGAAACCCTTCGGTCGAAATAATTAACCTAATATCTGTGGTCTTTTACAATTTTATTTTTTTATTTTTTATTTTTTATATATTTTTATATTTCATTATAATCTATATATATATATATATATATATATATATATATATATATATATATATATATATATATATATATATATATATATATATATATATATATATATATATATATATTATATATTACAAAATGAGTGTTAGTATCAGTTCCGATGAGTTGTTACGGGTTGCAGATTGCAGAGTGAAGTATATATATATATATATATATATATATATATATATATATATATATATATATATATATATATATATTATATATTACAAAATGAGTGTTAGTATCAGTTCCGATGAGTTGTTACGGGTTGCAGATTGCAGAGTGAAGTTTGCCGCGATTATAGCCGATCTCCGACAGGAGAGAACACCAGAAGAAAAATATTTTAATTTATTAACTGTACGTGTATGAGAGAAATACTTGTCAGTTTATCAAGTGTCCTAAAAATAGATTAATTGGTCCATTCATCGCTTTTTTCTTTTCAGATCGGCAGCGTGCAAATACCACCGAAGAAAATCGCTGCAGCGGTAATCAAACCCGCAACCTGACGATAGTCTAATACGAAGATTTTATGTACAGCGCAGCGTTGATCGTTAGTTTTTTTTATGTAATAATATTTCGATAATTAATAAGAACTCTGTACAAATCTGAATTTCTACTTAATATCAATTCCTAGTTTATATAAATATATGGCAACATACTTAAATGGTAGGTCATTTCTGGCAGGACACAATCAATATATCATAATAACTTATAATTTAGCTGATTTCTACATATATGTATTTGTATATAAATATTTTTTAGGTTATCAGAGCAAATTTAGAATATAGTAAATCGGAGGTATTTTTTTTAAGTTTCGTAGTGAGGAATAGATTTTGATGAAAATCTTCTAATGATTTGGCCCTTGAGGTGATTTTTCACAAAAACGGCGCCATACAAATTATCCAAATATTATTATTATTATTTTAAAGTTTATTTCTTACAACTCCGTTTTAATTCTTAGGTTTTTTTAAATTATTATTATTTCAAATTTTAAAAAACAATTTTTAGTCTTAAGTTCTGCTAGGTAATTATTTTTACGCGTGACAGCTGTTTCGCCTTCTGAGGGCATTATCAAACTGTAATAATTACCTAGCAGAACTTTTGACTAAAAATTGTGTTTCAAAATTTGAAATAATAATAGTCATTGAAATTAAAATCTTCTAGTGAATTTAAGGAATGAGAGTCTGAAAAGTTTTTTTGGTTTGAACAGAGATTCTATTCGACTTGTTAAATCTTGATTTTGAATATGATTTTCTGAAAAAAATAGGTTTTGAGTTTGGCTCTGAACTCTATGTAGTGTTCTACATCCGTGCATAAGCTATGTACCTATATGATAACATCAATTTTATCCAACTTCCTGTGTGAAAGTAAGCCTTAAGGCCCCTTACCGGTAGTATTTTACATGTAATGCTTTTACTATACTGTACTACGCTTTTTTTATTCCGATCACAATTTAACAGCCCAAACACGGGAACAATAGCCGGCGACACCCCTTTGCAAAAGCCGGTTGCACTTTTTACGACGTGTTTCTGCCGCCGATAAGCCGCCATTACTTTTTTTCACATCTCCAACGCCAGTGTAAATCGTGCCAAGGTGCAACTGTACCAATTCATTGGGTTACCTTTGTTAACGCAAACTAATAAAAAGGGTTTAAGCAACCATTTGCAGAAGCTTCGCAAAACGTTACGATGCAACTGCACTTTTGATTAGGAACCTGAAATAATTTATCTCATTGATCTCTACACGTGCCTAAATCTTACCACAAGTTTGGTACCGAAACTGAGAAATCTGGTTGAAAAGCATACAAATTTCGCCCTTCCCACAAAAAGTTTTTTAATGCTAACCTAAATAGGATGGCGAATGCAAGAAATGATAAAACTTTTTGTGCCAAGTCGTTTACTGGTATTTTTAGTTGATATATTCAAACCTAACATTGCTGAACTCGGGGTAGTTCGGGGGATCATGTATCAGGGGTGCACGTATCGCTTCCCCTCTTCAAATAATCGGCTTGTTAAGGGCGGGAGCAGTGGGGGGAGGGGTGGGGGGGAACCACCCCGTCTTTACCTATTGCAAAGGATGCAGGTAAGTATAGATGCTGGTTGACTGTACAATCGAAAACGATTTACAAAATCTGTTTGTATTCTTAAGTAAAAAACGATTTATAATGTCTGCATATTCACAACACTATATAGATTTAAAACCTACCGTGCATTTTCCAATGCAGTATGACATCAATAAATAAATAATAATATTTATTATTATAACGGATAGAAAAAAACATTTTTTGAGTATCAGAGCGAATGGTTAAAACAAAGGCGGAGATAGGAGAGAACTTTTGATAAATTTCTATCTACTGGTAAAATAACACTGCATCCGATTGGGCATAGACCATTTCCCTATTGAACACATTAATTTAAACTCTGTTGTAATTAAATTGTAAAAAGTACAAAGATACTGCATTACTACTTACTTTGGGAGTGTGTGCCGAAACGAACAATCTTTTTGAATTGATTTGAACTCGATAATCGGGCGACGTCTTGCTATACGACCAATGTATCTGTAAAATGTGGGAAACAGTGAAAACTTAATAGAAAAGTACGACGGCTGTAGCAGTGCGAGCGATGAATCTGTTGAACGACAATGCAGTTTTACATTTTTCAATAGGAGGAAAAGTGATTCAGCTAGTAGATAATTAATAAATTCAATAGCAGGTATGCACCTAATAACAAAATTACAATAGTAAAATATATTAAAAAAGTACATTTGAATATTCATTTATTTTTTTAATTAATCATCTGTGTATCCATTATTTCCTATGGGAAAATTTACTTTCATATATATGCGAGGGTTTCGAAACTTTTATCAGGTTTAAATTAAATAAAACTTACTAGATAATGACATGGTTTCATGTGCGCAAACTGTACTCTTTGAAAAAAGTGTACCCACAAACATCAAATCGGCGAATTGAGACGGAAAAAATTGCGCCAACATCCGAAATTCCTCCTGCACAACTAATAAAATCCCGCTTTGTATTTCCATTACAGTGGTTCTTTTGATTCGGGAATTATATTGGACTGTTCAATTTTAAACCGTTAAAAATACCAACGTTTATGACGGGTGGTTTTTATAGTGCAACGATTCGGGTTCGGTTTATTTTGCTGCTGAAAGTGGCTATGGGCTTATAAAAAAGCAATATGAAACAATACATTAATAAATTTTCACGTAATCGTCGATCTTATCTTAATCAGCGAGGTAGCTATAGTTAAAATTTGTGGCCATCTCTAGACTTCAACCCCTCGAAACCAGGATAAATCTACAGATTTATTTAGGTTAAGAGGGGAGATTACAAACATGAAAAACGGCCAATCCATCAGATACATTTCCCTATATAAATGGACGGCTTGCAATTCCTAGAACACAAACAATCGTGGTGGTAAATCTGCGTTTGTTCTATCGGTATTTATATTGGAGGTGTTTTGTGAAAAGCCAAAAGAAAGAACCATTTAAAAAAATAAACTAGCGACGCCATCGACTGCAAAGGTATTTTTTTCGAACTGTGCTAACCACCTCGCTTATTTTCAGATTTACAAGTTACCACGAATGGTCAACGAAGTACTATGAACCAAACATGTTTAAACAATATGCAAAATACTGCATAATAACATAATTTTCTTTAAGTAGGAGCGTATATTGAGCGTGCTAAATCGAATAAAAACTCGTAACAGAACTCCATCCAAATAAGATGGCAATCATTTCAATATGCTTCAGAAAATTGCTCATTTTCACCATGAGATGTCACCCATGAAAATTTCCAATGCTTGACGTCTTTCAATTCTTTCCATCACAGCCTAACGGGATTCCTTACAACCGTTTGATTTTCAATCAAATCTTCAATGGCCACAGACTAACATCGGGCGCCTCTCGGTGATTCACTATAAACATGATTTTTCTGCTTTTCTGGTGCCGACAATTCAATCATCCGTGATATGATGAGTAAAGCTCATTTGTTGGTGTATACTTATAAAAATAATGTATAGGAAAACATTTGTTAAAGTATTTTCATGAAATATAATATTGTATTTTGTTCCGTGTAAATGTCGTAACAAAGTAGAACTAACTGAAAACAGGCATTATATAAAAATTTAAACATAACAATATCTTAAAATTTAACCTCCGTGTAATAACTTTGTTTTCGTATTAATTATATTTTATTTCTCCGTTTTCATTTTATCATTATGCAACTTGCTCTATTTCTTGTTTACGTCTTTTTATTTAAAAAAAATAATTATCTCTGTTAATGTTTCACCTAATTATATTGCCCATGTGTACCCTGCGTCTGTCTCGACACAGGAATTTCCTAGTGAGACAGACACGGAGAAATCCCTTAAATTTTGTATTAACCAAGATTAATAATAAAAAAATAAAAGTAAATATATCTAATCACACTATTAACTATTGATAATTTCCTTTGTGGGTACAAACGACCGTATGAGTGAGACATTTTAAAATCCCTACCTATCTAATAAAGAACCTACCTGAAGTGTATTTTAGCAGATATTATTCTACATTTGAAATGGTAAAAAATAACCATCTATTTTCGGAAACAATCGTGCCTTCTATAGGGCTTTATAAAATTCACGGAAGGTACAGATTAGAAATTATATGAACAACATAATACATATAGCAACTTTTATATTGTATCACAAAAAAAAGTGTTTTATTCTGATTCACTGTCGCTAATAATTCAATTATTTAATTAAAATGAAATAATAACTTTGTATAAGACCACAGATTTTATTTTAATTTTTACGACCGACCGGTGCATAATAAATTATTATTTAAATATATTATCATAATAATTATTTAAACTAAACAAAAAATACAAAGTGTAAGGTTATATATACAAACAGAGGTAGGAAACCATATAAAATAAAATAAGAGAACAGTGAGAAAACAATAGAATAACATTTAAAATTAAAACAAAGGAACAATGAGAAAGAGACAGACAATATCAAATGAAAGGGGCAACACGTCAACTAAGATGGCGATTAAAGAATAATGAGAAATTTTATGAGTTTACCGAAAATATAGTTAATATTGGACTACTGAACAAATTTAACTTGAACATGATAAATAATATTAATAATATTTGGATAATTTCGTTTTTGTGAAAAATCACGTAAAGGGCGCTGGTAATAATTATTATTATATTGTTTAGTATTTTGGTTTATTATCGCTAAGTAAGAGATGAGTAAGGGAGGAGGAAGAAGAGAAACACGAAACCAACATAATCCCTTGATCTTTTACTATTTTAATGATCTTATGGTTATTATTTAGAGATTTCCCAATTTTTGTAGGTACCTGCCTACTTCCAGACTGTTAAGTATATAAATATGTATAAGTGGTGTACCCACTATAAAACAGATATTTTTTTAATAACGTACTACTATAAATTATTCGGACAAATATTTTCAAAACTTTTAAGAGATATTGAATTTATCGTTACAAATTCACAATTTTACGATTCACGAAAGAATTATAACGAACGTTATTATTTTGAAGAATTAAATTAATCAAAGAGATACATTTTTTAATTTATCCCGATTGAATTTAATTCCCTCAATTCGAGATTTAATTCTTATATTTCTCCGGAAACGATTTTTTCATTTCGGCTTGTCTTTCCGGCGTGTTTGATTTATAATAAATTCCGATATAACCACAAGCCGAGGGTTGGCTTCGGCTCACAATACAACTTGGGTGATTTTGGAAATGGTGTAGGGGCAGATTGTCATAAACTTGCCTTGTAGAATAATAGCGGTGTCTGACATGGAACCGAATCGTTCATGAAATAAATATTCACCGATACAGTGTATTCCGAAGACGTAAATAAGACATCAAACGAAATAACTTTATGAATGATTTTTTTTACTACACACTTTTAAACATTTTCAATATTTGTCGATCGTAAATTTGATCCGACCGTATTGATAGACGCAACTTCTACTGAAACATGGTTCGCATATTCTCGTGGAATACTCGTACATTCAAAGTTAGATTTTGTGGAGCTGTATATAAAGTTATATGTAGTGTCGTAAAATTGGTATGAATGTCTACCTAATAGTCCAAACATAAATCCGGTTTGTTAGTCTAATATTGACACCAATTCATGTGAGTAAATAATTTAATACGCAAATATTCTGTGATCTTATTGATGATCCTATAAATACGATGCATAGAAAGGAAAATATTTATCTTCTGATTTCTGTTCCTTATAAGCCAAACTTGGGTCAGTAACTTTTACAGTGCTCGGATTTTGGCTTATGTATGATGATGCAGTTAAATATATGAGGAGGCATTACAAATAAGAAAAATAAATTAACACTTTTTTTATTAAAGACAAATAACTTGGTTCACATCACTTTATTCAAAACAGAATCAAAATGTTTCGTGAACAGTTTCCAGTTAATCAAGAAAAATAGTATATTAAGTTAAAATTAGATCAACATTAGAAGATGGGGTAAGAGCTTGGGGTAAAAGGGGAGGGGAGTTCATTACGGAAAGACATAGTCGTTAGAAGTAGAAAACCGGTAAAGTGAAAAAATATTCAAAAGAGGATTGCTGATTATCATTATATCTCCCTTATTATTAACACTTTTTCTAATCTCTAATATTTAAAAAATACTTTTTTATTAGAAAATATCAACCCTTCCACCAATTTAAACAATATGGCACTGAGTTACAGTTCTTACTGCAAGGTAATAACTATGTTTTCCGTGAATTGCGAAAAAAAAAATACTGGAACTTTGGGAGCTTATATATTTTTCACCAAAATGTGTTTTGCATTTAAATTAGTACGCTCAAATTTTCATGTTCCTGTTTTATTAACATTCGTCTTCGACTGCAAGTACATAAATGGTTCACCTTTAAATATTAATACCCTTCCATATTTAACTAGTTTCATTTCCAAAATGCATCATGCTCCCAGGGTGCGTTAGAAGGCTGTATTCATGGAATATTGATGTCAGATGTGAAGGGTGCAATATTTCAAGAGCTCAGTGAGTGCAAGAAGTTCCTCCCCGAGACGGTATACACACAATTTGAAAACGTCTTGGTTTACCTGCCGCCCCCTTCCCACCCTCTTTTCCCACTTTTCACTACCCCCGTTTTCACCTAAGGTGTTATAACTGCGGAGGATATCCATCGATAAAATAGTATTTTTAGCAAAGCTTCTCATACCATTAATCATTTTCATAGTATAACTCTTGTAAGATGAAAAGTTTGCATTCTAAGAAAAGGACTCAAAATAGAATTAGAATAATTATGGTAAAATCTTCAAAAAAAATCCCTAATGTACGTTTTGCAGTTGAACAAATTGTATTGCAGAAGTAAAAGAATATAAAGAAGTTTTGAAATTGCCTGAAATTTTTATTCAAATGTTTGAAATACTTTTTATTCTTTCAATTAAAATAAACAACAACACACAGAAGAATCAGTTTTATTAAGCATACCTGTTTTCTTGTAAAGTTTTATCCCGAGGCATAAGATTCGTCAATCTGGCCATACAGAATATTCGACATTGATGAAGATTATGACGTTCTTTGTACTTCGTTTTTGTTTTTCAACGTAAAAACAAATAATTGATTGATTACTTTTTTTTTAAAAGAAGTGTGATAGAGTTTTACAAATTTAACACCAACTGTAAATAAATAAGTAAATATTTACAAAATACAAATAATTTTAAAAATATGTTCTTCTTTTCGTGTATTTAAAAAGTCACGAATGAATTCGTCGTTTAAATTTCACAGGGTAGTTAGTGCTCGTAGTATAGTAGCAAAAAAAACGGTTAAAGCAATGTAAAAGGCTGACACAATACGAGTACATTGTGGCTGAGACACATAGGCGTTTTCCCTTTATGCTTGTTATTATATATTTATTTATTATTGTGAAAACCCACATACAGATTGAATTACCTACAAAAAACTTTTTTTGGTTAACGATCAAGATTTCAAAAAAATATTATTTTAAGTACACAAGAGTTTCACTGTCCAAAGATCTAATGTGTTCCCGTTAAAATCTAAGTGCATTATTGGTAATAGTCGTGCTATTATTGATATTGTATTATTGACTCACCTTCTTTGTTTTAACTCATACAGTTCAACATTTCTTGCCGTAGACTTAGAAAAAATGAATTGCTGTTCCTCAATCATCACTCTACTAATTATGGGTATCATACTCCACTGTCCAGAATATCAAGACTTGTTAACTCAAGCCATGGTCTTGAAATTTTTGGTACCAGTCTAAATGATTTTTGTCATTCTTCACGACTCTACCGAAACCTTATTCAGGCTTTGACTTGAATGTATTAATATATTTTAGTTCTATTTTTGTCATTTCTTTATTCAAATATTATGTTTGTGCTGTTATTTCTCTGTTCCTAATGTTTTCCCATTTCGTGTTATGTATTTGTTTTGTAATTGGACAATGTTCTGTCAGTATATACATAAATAAAATATGTCTCTCTGAAACAGTTTACCCAGTGATAAAAAAAGTCGCTAATAGTATTCCGGCACACATTCTTCCATCGCTGTTTTTCTATCCACAGTCACAGGGATAACGTTATTCACGATCCGAGTTGTACATCAATTCAAGGAGCTTCATATCGACGGAAAGCTTTTTAGACCCCGGCTTGTAGCGGGAGATGAGAGCCGCGACAGTGGAAGAACAGGGAGTAAGTATAACCCGCACCTACCCACCTTCTGCAATCTTCTGTGCTCCTTGATACAGATCCCAAATCCTGTGACGCGCTGGGAACTTAGGACTACGTGCGAAGCAGAGACGCAAGCAACCTTACCTCTCACACATCGAACAGATAAATGCAATCATTTTGTTCATTCACGGTAATAAAGGCATATAAGTAACTACCTCATTGTGTGTGTATATTATATATTTTTAATGGGAAGAAATTGAATATCTTCAAGTAATTACTGGTCCGTATTTAAAATTACAATAATTTGTGTTTAGGTATTTAGTAGTGATATTAGAGTGTTAACGGTTGATAAATTTTCAAAGAATCTCCGATTTACTCGGCTTGAATCATCAAGTGCTAGAATTGTTGTCATATTTTTAATAAGCTGTTTTATACCATAAAATTATTATAACATGAATCGTCGAATATGTGTACGTCAAACCCTTAAGTAAGAAGTTAAGTTTTGTTATTAATCGAGTCGATTTTAGCGCGTCCGATAACTCCACCTCCGCAACATTCCTAAACTAAATGCGAAACCTAAAACACAGTAATCTAACTAACCATCACGCCGTTTCTCCGCAGGGGTAGGCAGAGAAGACGGACTGCCATACAACTCTGTCTTGGCACACACTCCTTGCTTAATTCACATTCATACTTCGTTAAATACATACTGTTCTGTTATTTTGACTTTACATGGCGCGAGTCAAGTATTTATTTCACTTGGTCGTGTTATGTCTTCCTCGGGCGTCTCCGACTTGCCTAAACCATCTAAGCGTCCTTTTCTTGATCCTATTCATCACGCTTACATCAGCTTGCATTCTTTCCGAATATCCACATATTTAACATGGTCATTCAACAAAAAAACACAGTACGTCAGTAAAAAAAACTTGAACCGATTAATTAAAACGAATCACGATGATTTGATTAAATGGATACGTTGCAATCATGTATCTAGTAGGTAGGTAGTACGTGAGAACCTAGAAGTAAAGGAACACGAGGTATGTATTATTTTTTCTAATAAATTAAGTTTTCACTTTTCACCAAACTATTAAAATCTTTATCTGGTTCACAAGAGCCAAAACATCATTCATTGTGCTGTCACAAGTAGCGTGCCACTTCACCTCGTGTCGCTTTACAATACCAAAACACGCCAATGTACTCACTGCCTCCTTCGTTATGTTCTCGAAGGCTCAACGTTTGAAGGACTTCCTGAATTTGTTATTTCAAACCTCAATTGACGTCCCATTAGGACCTTGAAATGAAAGCGTACCTTCCCTTTTTTTTATTTTAAAGAAGAAAGAACGAAGGTAAATATGAAAGGAATGCCCTTTCCATCCCCACATCTAGCACTCTTCAATCAGTGGCAACCCTTTCTCATTTGAATGGATATTCCAATCCTTACAAATTGCTAGCACATGTAGGTCTAGGTACCTTCATATTATGTTGTGTCTTTGACAATGAGCCACATGCAATTTTTTTTTTATGAAAATGAAATAATAACTTTATATTTAATCACAGATTTTATATTTAGTTTAATGATCGACCGGTTTTTCTAATAATAATAATAATAATATTTGGACGATTTGTATAGCGCCGTTTTTGTGAAAAATCACCTCAAGGGCGCTGTACAGATCTTACTTTCTATCGTTACATATTAATTCCTAGTTTAAATAAGAAAATATACAGGAACATACTTACCTGGCAGGTCCCATCAGATAGACACAATTATGAACTTAAAATTATGATTATTATTTAATAATTATTATTATTTTTTTTTTTTTCCTATTTAGGGCATGGGAGCGAAATTAAAAGAAAGGACTTTCTGAATTTGTCATACAGTACAGGATTTGGTTAAAATTTGCATATCTAAAGGTGATTCGTCGAGAGACAGATTATGTTGAGATAATAATTAGCTAAGCCTAAGCGTCATCAGGGTACAAAGATAAACCAAATAAAAAATACAAAGTGTGCGGCTATATAAACATACAGAGGGAGAACACTATATAAAATAAATAAATAATAATAAAAAAATTTAAAATTTAAAAATAATAATTCATATAAATATATATGTATTTTTTTATATTTAATATTTTTAAGAAAATAGTTCTAAGGCATTCGATTAAAATCAAACTTTATTATATTATCAATCACTACGAATTACGTATCATTTTATAAAATCCGAACCTTGTTTGTGCGAAGTAATGATTGAATAGCCATATTAATAAAATCATTAAAAGTAGTGACGTCACAAGAGATAACGTTTTTTTTTTTTTTTATTTATCGTAGAATATTGTTTTTATAAAACAGAGATTTGTACCCACTACTGCAAGTAGCTTTGTCAGCAGAATATTATAACTGCATTTTCAAAATTTATTTTTAAAAGACAGATTCTTTTAATGCCTTCTTTATCGGAAAATACATCAAATTTACTGGATAAAAATACTGCATTGAACTGTACCTACGTACGAACGCGTGTATTATTCTGAAAAAGGTAATAATAATTTCAAACTGATTTCGGTCGCGATAAAGATTCACACTTCAAGGCAACTTGAGTTATGTTATATAATCCTGGAAAATAAAAAAAGATTGAAGGTGAAATAAAAACCAAGAAGGTTTTTACAAATGAAATTGCTGATGACAACACCAGCAATAAATAAATAAAATAAAATAATTGTCTTATTAAATAGTCAAACAGAGTTATTCTCAGTTAAAGAAATTAAATAACTAATCCCAGTTCATCAAAAATAAAATGCAAGAGTCAGTCTGAGTGAATTTTCCTCGACTCCTCTAGGAATTCAGTAATGAAGTTGCGCTAAGAATTCATCCCGGGGTATTGCTATCTTGATCGAAGCCTCCGTCGCGCCGGAGAAAGGTTGTTATTTGCAGGTGCGATTGCTATAATTGGAGCTGCGGTTGGCTGAGGGGTTACGGCGGTGGAATGATGACCCGGGATAGCCGTCTGCTGGAGATGACCTCTAATGGTCCACTTTGAGATAACCGCAGAGTCCAAGCTTATACGGGGTGGTGATGGCTGAGATCGTGTGCTCTTAAGAGGTGAATGAGTGCTCTACGAGTAAGTAAATACGGCGATATTTTAAGCAATACGTACATTACTCAAAACGTTTTTCTTATGCTCAACAAATAATTCCAGGCCTTAAGGGTCATGCACCCAAAAATACACACTTTTTGGCTTTCTAACACAAGCAATACCACAAATGATTTATTTGTCAATTCTATACGGATGGTTAGGAAAATGTTTAAGGTTTCCACTAAATACAATTTTAAAACAGATTAGAACAGACAAAATATTATTTTTTACTATTCATTTTTTTTATTTTTTTTTATAGTGAATACTGCACAAGAGTCCCAACTGCTCCCAACCGTCTAAAGCCAGTTAGACTATGGCATCTCCAATTTGGACATGTTGTGAGGTATAGGGGAGGGAAGGAGAGGGTTAAGAGGAAGGTTAGGAATTTCCTGGCTATTCAGATCTGCTCTATTCATTTATTTGTATATTACTCTTATGTGTTCTTATTTGGCAGATAGTATTACACTCATCGCTCTGTTCCGCTAAAACAAACAATTTATTATGGTACAAATAATAATTATTTCTTTTATACTTCAATTGAATCAAATTTAATATTATTATTATTTAGTTCTACTATTTTTAGATTTTATTTTATAATGGCAGGTGAATAGTGTGAGTTTTTATGTGCTCTGTTCCGCTAAAACAAACAATTTATTATGATACAAATAATAATTATTTTTTTTATACTTCAATTGAATTTTAGATTTTATTTTTAGTGACAGCTGTTTCGGTGAATAAGGCCATTATCAATCAAACCGTCTGATATTCTGCAGAACTAAATAATAATACTATTTTAAATATATTTTGAACTCTACAAATTGAACACAAAAACTATATACAAATAATTACATAAGAGGAAGGCAACTTATTTGAGGAAAAGGTGGGTAAGGGAGGAAACAGAATGTCAGCAGAATATACCAACAAATATTAAACTTAGGAGGATTTATAGGTTTAAAAAAATAAATATCAATCATGTTACAAAAGAAATGAAAAAAAATAACATTGTATAAGACCATTGTATAAGTCGAGAGGTAAGACGCTCGATTTACGAAAGGGTTGGGCCCGGCGTGCGCCAATAACTTTTATCAGCAGAATATACCAACAAACATTTAATTCATATAAAAATAATAAAAAAAAATATATTTGTGGCACGTTCCAGAGTGGTAGATAAGTATCGCCCTGGTGAAAGACCACCATTCAGAATTGAAACGTTGCTTGAAATGGCTTTAGCCGTGTTTGGTGACCAGATCTGAATATCATTTATTTAACCTTCTCAAACCCAATATCCTTCTCCTCCCCAAACCCACCTTCAGCCTCACAACATACCCTATTTAGGGATTTAAATAGTCTCACTGGCTCCTAAACGGTTGAGAGCAGTTGAGACTTTTAAATGCTTAATCTAATTTTAATTAAATTTATTTAATAATAATACAATTAAGAAAAACCTGCAAATAGTAAATTTATTATAGTTTGAAATCATTCAATGGGGATAACAGATTTCAATGTTAAGAACCTCACAGAATAACTAAGTATAATTAAACAGTGAACTAAAATCATATAAGTCATTTTCACGTGGCTTAACCGCAGTTTTATAGTGGCCTTGAATGCTGAAACAGCTGTCACCAAAACTAGCAGAACTCAACAATAATAATAACAAATTTGATTTAGTTAAATTCTTAAATTTTAAATGGCGATTTATAAATTTAACACAAAAACCAAAAATTAAATTATTATTTAATTGCTATTCCATTTTTAGGTAACGTAAACGTCCCTCAGCTTTTATTGAACGAGCGATTGCTTCTATTAAATGCTTTTATCAAATTAAATTTGATTCTAAATAATGCATTACTATTTAGATATCTAAGATGTTCTTTGTTTCCATCGTTAAAGTTTCGAGTCGTTTTACCGATATGGAAAGCGAAACAACCATTGCATTTAAGTGTATATATGTTCAAGTAAATGTGGTCATTATATTTCGAATTTATTAAATAATACGAATAATAATTAATTCATTAAATTCAAATGATAACTTAGCATTGTCAATATTTCTGTCTTGGAATGGATCTGCTATTTAATCTGAGGTCAGAAACTGTTTTTGAAAACATAAAGAGTAAATTATTAAAAACAGGTTTTTTTTATGAAAGACCTTATATAATAAACAAAGAAAAGCACCCTTGAGATAGTTAAATTCCTAATCGTGGCCACATAAATGAAACCAATTGTTATTATTTTCTAGTTGTTACTTGTTTTAATGATTTGATAATTTTAATGATAAAACATAAAGATAGGCTCAAGATTCCCGTACGAATATACCGAAAACACATAGTATAATATCATATTTTACGATAAGTTGTCTTATTTTCAAACCACAGAGATAAATGATTATTTTTTTTTAGTTTCATTTGTATTAACTCATCTACCTACACAAATATACATTTTTTTAGATTTATGCTTCACTTACAAGTTCTTAGGTAACCAATATATTATACGGATACAATATAATACATGATTCGTGAAGAATCCCTTTACGAATGCAAACACTGTCACTCCCCGCCCTGTTCCTTCCATCACCCAACTGCCATCCCTTCATCCCTTGTGTATCTTTACGCACCACTTCAGGGCTGATATAAGGGTCTAAGAGAAACAACACCCTACGTACAACACCCCATGCTGCTTCACCCTATACGAATATTAGACGAGTTCCATAAAATTATGGAAATCCTTATTTGATAATGAGAAATAATTTGTTGAAATAAATGCTTTTCCGATCGGTTTCAGTAGTAATGACTTCAAAGTAGTACATTGGATAACCTGCACTAGTTATCTAGTAAATTGTGAATATTTACACAAGTTTATATGCTGGTGCGCCCAGTGTCAATTTAAAATAATGCGAGGAGTTTTCAGTACAACATCTTGACTAATATACAATGCCGCGATATTTTTTACAAATCAACCCTTGCTTTACGTACGTGTATACATTAACCTATTCAGTCATAAAATATATCGAAAATTGACTCGTACTGTATAAGAGAGCAAAGGACTTACTTGGTTGATCTTTGAATGCTGAGAAAGCCTTACGAAAAGACTTACCCTGACAGTTTTTTAACCATTAACCATAAAGAATTTCCTCAGTGAGTAAGTATATAAATATTTACGAGTGTAAACTTTTCAAAATTGGATCTGTGAATAAAAGTTATGAAATTAAAAATAATCTTTTCAAATCCAGACAAGCGATTAAGTAAGCACCTGTAACGTATTTTACAAAAACAATTGAGTGCCATATAACTGTCAGATATTTAGTTTTTGATCGCTGCGTCAGATTACGTTGCAATATAAGCAAATTTCTTTAAGAAATTAAACCCATTATTGAGGACTTAAAATGTCAAGTTATTTGTGAAATAAGATGCCTTCTTTCTCAAACTAATTGAATCTGTTGAACTTTCAGGCTGAAGCACCAATCGAAGTAGAGGCGTAGCGACTATCTTAGCAGCCTGTGCAAACAATTGCTCTTTGAGTATCAAGACTGACTGAAGTCTGTCAGTGTGACTGAGTTGTGATGCAACGTATGAGCTTACCAACATCTGGATTTAATTTGACGCAGGTTAAAGAGACCTGCGCTTACTTTTTTGATTATCTGGGATCTGAGTGAAAGATCTGCATTTAGATAAACACCTAAGAGTTTCACGGCATTTCTAGAGACGATGTCACAACTAATGTTATATACTACTTGATATAACATACTCATGTATTTTACATGGTTCTTGCAGGCTATTTTTAATTTGTTACTTAGTATAATTTTCATGGTTTCCGACAGCGCATTGTAAAAATTCATCTTTTTATAGAGTAAACTGTTTTTATTTATTAGATTCATTCTTTCTGGTAATAATAATAATAATATTTGGACGATTTGTATAGCGCCGTTTTTGTGAAAAATCACCTCAAGGGCGCTGTACAGATCTTACTTCCTATCATTACATATTAATTCCTAGTTTAAATAAGAAAATATACAAGAACATACTTACCTGGCAGGTCCCATCAGATAGACACAATTATTAACTTAAAATTATGATTATTATTACTATTATTATTATTATTATATTTATTTTTTTCCGATTTAGGGCATGGGAGCGAAATTAAAAGAATGGACTTTCTGAATTTGTCATACAGTACAGGAATTTTAAAGAAGTAATTTGTGAAATATCCTACTTATTTGGCGAAAAATAACAAGAAAGACTAAAACACATCAGGCAGCTGCGAAAGCGCCACGACATATCTGACAGGTTATATGCGCAGGCAAAAAGAAGAACTAACGAACAAATAAAAAATATTGTAATGGTGATATTGAATTGTCTGATTTCTTTGCATTTCCTTGTACTATGTCTGTGAATACCCACGTTGTAAATAATTTGGTAATTAAGTTGGTTGTAAGTTTTATTTTTACTTTTATTGAATGTGTAAATATTAATGTTTTTGATGTTAGCATCTATTTCACTGTTAGCTAATTTAGTTCGTCTGACATTTTTGAATGTCTGTAAATATTAATGTTTTTAATGTTAGCATCTATTTCACTGTTAGTTACAAGCTATAAGTCCCTATTGTAAGTCACTGTTTGAAAATATTAGGTGTGAGCCATTAGTAATAAATCTTAACTGTAAGTTATTAGTTATAAGCTTAAGTGATAAATTATAGGTTAGATAAATTAATTTGTAAAGCGCCCTTGAGGTGATTTTCCCAGAAAAACGGCGCTATAAAAGTTAGCCATTTATTATTATTATTATTATGAGATACTACGCTAGGTTTTCAATAAAAACCTATTTGGGTTCAGCTATAATGAAGGGTCCTGTAATAAATGCTTTTTTCAGATCGAATATATACGAAATACGCCATTTATTTCTAAAAATAAATATCATTTTTTCAACTCGCAGTTGAAACAAAAATGTTGGAAATTTCAGTGAACTTCGGAGTGGAAATGGAATGGTTGGCTGAGTGAGTTGAGTATACGAGAGGACGAATATTAAAAGCTCCCAGCAAGGGAAAGATGAATTTTGTTGCATTTCTTCTCTTGTCTCTAGGTCCAGAGTATTCTTCCTGTTCTACCTAGCCTTTCTATCATAGTATGACAGAAGAACGGTAATAATATTTTCAATATCATTTGTAAGATTTACGTTCTTCCGGTGTTACGTCACTGAATCTATTCCCTCTAAGTAATGTCAAGAACACTGTTTAAAATCTATTTATAATCTTGGTTTCAAGGGAAGAACGGTAATAATATTTTCAATATCATTTGTAAGATTTACGTACTTGCCCCGGTGCTTAGAAGTCAGTCGCTACGTCACTGAATCCATTCCCTCTAAGTAATGTCAAGAAGAATTTAAGCTTAGATAGTTTTACTAAAGCTAACTTACTGTTTAAAATCTATTTATAATCTTGGTTTCAAGTCGACGTCTAGACCAATTTTATAAAACTAAATCTTAGCTGAGAATTACTATGTTCACGTACATGTTTAAAAATTAATTAATCAATTAGTTTTAGATTTAACGATTACATGAATTTGTAACTAAGATAGAATCTTTGTTCTTCACTAATATTTTAAGAATTTTCTTGAAAAGTTCCAAAACACTGTTGATAATTAGGCGTTTACTGAATTTTTGAACATTTTGTTATAAATTAAGCTTCCTACAAGTAAATAGTCTTTTGTGTTTCCTCCCTCCTACAACATGGAGCCTCTTCAATGCTCAAGTTCTTTCTTTATTTTCCTCAAAAAGAGCCTCCATACAGCATCCCCAAAGATAGCATAGGCCCTCAAATAAGTTAATATATAAATATATATATATATATATATATATATATATATATATATATATATATATATATACACATATAAATATACATATTTTTTATATATAAATATATATTTTAAATTTTTTTTTGTTATATGGTAATCTACATAGACAAATCTTCGGCGGAGAGTCACTGATGTATGCATTCATCCAATGGGAGAACTACTTAAAATGAAAATGTGAAATCTGTCAACAGTAAGCCAAAAACACTTAAATATAACCAAACTGAATATCATCTAGAGTCGTAACTATACTCGTACACATAAAACGTGAAATCATCTGCATAAATCTTTTTCCCGGATTACGACTGACAACCTAGTGCTCCTTAGAAAATAAAACCCTAGTAAGGAGGACTGTGACCAATTAAACATAACTCGTACGTATTGCTTTGCACAACAGGTTTTAAAAACTTTTTATACTTTTTTTTCGACCGTTTAATTCAGTCTAGGAACCTCGATGGCCTTTTCGTTTTATAAAGTAAAGGAAAGTTTGTCGCCATCCTCGTTCGTTAGTTGAAGCATTCTTTCCCAAGTCACTCCAATTGGAGTTCTTTGCAGCCACCGCTGCCGCCAACAATACCGCCCAATTTACTGCTAAACTCAGTTACCTTCGCACGTCTCGCCATAAATCATACAACACTTGCTCGCTAGAATTTTGGTCCATCCACAAACTAAGTAAATACAAGATTTCTAAGTGCTGTGTTATTTTAACTAATGCTTATATGGAAGGTGAGAAAAAAGTAGCGGTAGAAGAGGTCATAGCCAACTAATCATTTGGTGTTGGTAAGAGTAATAGCTGTTTCAATAAATCGGTTCATTTACATATATGATTGCAATCGGAAGAAAAAGTGGTAAAAAAAACCACACCAGAGATTTTGATGTCATTTTTTCTTATTTTAAAGTTTATGGATGTTATGTTTAGGTGGGGCTCTACTAAAGTGGTATAAATTAATGAATATAGTCCTACTTCAGGTGTGTCCAATTTTAGTCTTGTAAAATAATACTTAGCTTATTTATAAAAAGCCATTTATGAGAAATATCACCACAAGGTCGCTTAAAACAATAGCCGCTAATGCGTCCCATAAACGAATAAGCTTACAAAGTTCACTTAAAAAAACATATGATTTTTTTTCAACAGATAAATTCGTAAGAAACTAGTTTAAAGAACGAAATACACAATGAGTAAAATTCTAACGAAATTTCTGAAGAACTCTTAAGGACTCTTAACAACCTCAACAATAAATTGCAACTACTCTCTCATCGAACCGAAAATTGATGCATTAGTTTTGAAAGGAAAATCGTCCTTAATCTCTCCATCCTATTAATTTCATGGTGACTCTTGAGTTTTAATTTAAAATTTATTGATATTTGAAAACTAATTATTTTATTTATACTCGTCAAACTACACTTTAAAAAAACTGTTTTAAAACGAAAATTTACAAAAAAGCTCGTTGAGTGTAGATCATTTTTTACCAAATAATTATTACATCCCTTTAATAAAAATTTAAAATGAAGTCATGATTCTTCTCCATCAGTTTGCTATAAAATGTGACAAGATGGAGATAGTAGATAAGATAACGCAATAAAAAGTGTATAAAAAGAAAGAGAATATACAACATAAAAGAGTTAGGCATAAAGTATAAAAGACCCGCTGTCGCCAATGGAGACAGCCATCATACCCTTTTATCCAAAAAGAAGATTTGAATTACGATACCGCGAGACCAAACAAAACTATCAAAAAAGTTTTCTTGTAAAAAAACTTATAATTCAAAAAAGTTTCTTATACCCAACTTTTTGAATTATTGACACTTTTGAAAGAAATCTCGTTTCCATGTTTTATTATTCGACCGAATCTGAATGTTCGTGCTTTATTATGATTTTCCCGTCAGCCCTGAAATATGCCGCATTGGAGGTACTGCTCGTACTTCCGTTCGGGGCCTAATGCTTTTTATTGCTGTTTATATTTTTTTAACCAACGCCATTTTCTCCAAGGGCGAAATTGTAGCAGGTACCATTTAAACTTTACTCCTTTCCAGGTGAAGGAAAGAAGTAGAGTCACTACACGTAAAATTTGTAATTGTCAGAATTAAAACAAAGGTTTTTTACACAATTTTTGGGGAATTTTTAGAGAGAAGCTGTCAAATAAATAATCTAATTTATAAATATTTTTCTATCAAACTGACAGTTGCCATTAGTGGGTAGATTATACATTATTTACAGGCTTTTTAAAATTTATTGATAGGCATAATTTTGATGGTTTCCGGCAGCGCATTATACGATTTCATTCCCATATATAGTAAGCTGTTTTGGGTGTTGGCTTTATTCTTTTCTGGTAGTCTAAATTCTTTGCATGCCCTTGTATTATACTTGTGAATATCAACATTGTAGATAATTTTGTCAGAAAAATACTCTGGTAACAAGTTGTTCTTCATTTTATGTATAAACATCAATGTGTTCAATGTCAGCATCTGTTTAACTGTCAGCCAATTTAGTTCCTCTGACATTTTAACTACTTTTGAGTATCTATTTCGCCCAAGTATAATTCTCATTGGTCTATTTTGGAGAATTTGAAACCTGTTTCTTTCTTTGTCGTTGCACAAGAAAAGAAAAGTTTAATAAAAAAACATTTAACATATTCATTTCTTCCTAATTTTTATCCTTGCAATGATCATTTATCATCATGTAAGTGTCAGAAAGACGTAAAAGAAATGAATTTGACGTTTAATGTTATGATGATAATGTGGTATATATGGATTATGATAACAAAGAGCCCTAGAAGGAAAAACTTTTTGAAAATAATATAACCACTAAAGTACAGACATTCAATTTTTATAGGACTTACTAAACGGGTTACTCCGGCAGAATTCAAAGTGT
Organism: Drusus annulatus; assembly: GCA_022651775.1. Lineage (NCBI taxonomy): Eukaryota > Metazoa > Arthropoda > Insecta > Trichoptera > Limnephilidae > Drusus > Drusus annulatus. Next base: position 1,394,567 of record JAGWCC010000230.1, read on the forward strand.
ATTATAAACAGAGGCCAGGGAAGATATCAACTGAAAGTGTAATTGATTACCCATAAGATGTAAAATAATAAAACTCTACCAAAGCACACATTTCATGCGGTTGTTTTTTATTAGATACCTACAAACATGTAGTTACATAGTGACAACAAATTAAGCTGTTTTTCACACCACAAATAAACTAAGCAAGTATAACGCCTATTTAGGCGTATTATAAAACATGGCCAGCAACAGGGCGCACCTAACAGCCTAGCAGAGAAAGATGTTTCCGGCGGGAATGGATGAATTTGCCCGCGGACACTGCGGTTTTAACTTGTCGTGACGGAAGTGTTTACTTACGTCAGCGTGTTAAATTCGTAAATAAACGTGATCTACCTAACCTTAAAGACTATCATTTGACAATAACCTACTTCGTTTATTCATTATAGTTCCTTTGTTTTACACAAGTTATAAATTCCACAATACAGGTATACATTGTATCCAACATGCGCTAGGGGTGAATCTTTAAAAAAATGTTTTATTCCCTGTTTACCAGGTTTTTATTTCATTAGCGAAATTCAATACTGTTGGTACTATTTTGTTTTGTAAATTTACTCACAGGGAATTCTCGGCAAGAAGAATAATATTATGCTTATCATAGTTTATACTAACTTTGACACAGTTTCAAAATTAGTACAATATGCATTCAGAACTCTGGTTAAGTTCTTAAGAACTGTTGTTTTTGGACGGTTAGCAGAATACTAAACTGTGTTGTGCCACCTCCAACCTATTAAATAAAACGTTTCGGACAACCTTGCAGTGTCCACCATCGGAAAAATTGCATCTGCATGATACTATTGGCCGTGGTAATTATCATATCTACGTATGACCTGAGCGTATCTTATACGTACACAGCCTTCGTGGTTGAGTGGTTAAGACACTCGACTATGAATCCAAAGGTCGCGGATTCCGATTCCGGCGTGCGAAAATAAATTTCACAATATGGGTTATTTAACATTTAATTTCATATTACATAATAATTAGTATATTTGCGGCACGTTCCTGAGTGGTAGATCTATCAATATCGCCCTTGTAAAGGACCACCATTCAGAATCGAAATATTACTTGAAATGGTTTTAGCCCTGTTTGGTGACTAGATCTGAATAGCCAGGTACTTCTCAAAATTCCTCTTCTTCTACTTCCCCTCTCTCTTACTTTAAGCTTCACAACATCCCCCAATCAGGGATTCCATAGTTTCACTGGCTCCAGACGTTTGGCAGCAGTTGGGCCTCTTGTGTGGAATTCACTTATAATATATATTTTTAAATACCTCATATTTAAAAATGTTAACATTACGATCAAGTAGAAAAAACCTTCATAGCTTAGTTCCACTTATTTATGTGTACATCTTTGATGGAACGAATATAAAAACCATAAAGTACTTAATTCGAACAATAAATGGCAAAACAACAATAATCACTGCATCTAGAAATATAACCAAGCAAAAGGCTTTTTATCAAAAGGCTTTACACTTCGTTACATCCACTTGCTGATCCAATAATCAAACCTTGGCTTTCCTCAGACTGCGAGATTCCCATTAAAGGCAGCTGAGTGATTTTTTTCTTTACATTTTTATTAAAATGGTTGCAGCTGCCGCAATGGCCGTGGTTCCAATGATAAATGATTCGTTACCGAATTATGGCCCACCACTAGCATCATTGAAATAAAAAACAACAGAAAAATAAATCACTAGATGGTAACTTCATCCCTAAAAGTTCCCCTCGTTACGCCGTGTTACATTTGAAGGAAATACTGTATCAATGAATCTAGTCTACTCATTATTTTCTGCACAACAGACCTTATTTTCACTATCGTACATTTGATGATACGACAAATTGAACACATGCGTCATGAAATGCCTACTGCAAACTTTGTTGTGCTCATATTGTGCAATATCGTCACATCAAAAACAATAGTACACTTTTGTAAGCATTGAGTTGTGAGAAAAAATCATTTATAGTGTTTTAGGAATAAAAAAAAGGTCCATCAATAATTTTTCAATCCAAAAGTTTTTTGAACGTTTCGTTTCTATTTTTTATATTTTATGAATTTGTATTATTTTTAATCTAAATCATGAAAATATTATCTCCTAAACGAATACATATTGACGTTTTAGTACCTATATACAAAGTGAAAGGTTTTTTTTAAGAATGACAAACATTTCTGGCTTACGAATAAGCATAAAATATTTTTTAAACTTCTACCGCCATTATAATAAGCAGAAATTGTTACTTGTGAAATGATAGGGGATTTAGCTAGCAAAAGAATTGAACCCACGCCCGGGTGTGAATCCGACGCGTTTGTCCACTCAGCTACTAACCGGTCGAACACATGTAACATGATATTATTTTCCTACGCTGTTTGCATTTTATTAAACACTTTTAATTTGTGCTACAAAACTGTTAAAGCTTCATTTTACAAACTCTTTTTGTTTTACTAGTTTTACGTGTGCTAGTAGGTATCATTCAGACACTTTAAAATTTACCAACACAATATTGGTCCAACTTTTTTTTTAGTACCGACTAAATATGCTACCAAAAAACGTCAAAAAATAGTTCAATATTAATATTAGCTCACCTAGTGTATTCCATTTCCACGGAAGACCCTAAATTATTACGAGTACCTATCGATAGTAATATTACTTTCCTGTGTAATAATGCAATCAATGCGGTATTTCGATACGGGCTTAGGACCGGATTTCATTTTTGAAATGTTTACGCTCGGTCCCAAATTATATTTGTGGAGCGCTGTATATTTTTTGTGCGTAAATGTTTTAATCGTTGATTATTTATTTACCGGTGGTTAAATGTTTAACAGAATCGTTTGACAAATTGATTGGTGCAGTAAGCAAATAGATCACGAATCAGGAAAAAAAACTCCCCTGTAAACCTTTTTCATTCATGGATAATTAATTACTCTTTTATGAAACATTAATTAAAATGAATTACTGGTTTTTGAACCGCTTAAAAAAAGTCTTCAAATCAGTTCAAAACTTTTGTACACTATTTAATCACATATTTAGATATTGCATAATATGCACTATCTCAACTTCAATATGCAAAAACAATAATGTACAATATCAAAACATATTTTTAAATAGAAGCCCACACCTAACATTAGATCCTTTTCTTTTTTTTTTTTTTTAAAGAAAGACAAACATTCCCGGGTTACGAATAATCTGACAATATTTGAAAAACTCCTACTGCCATCATAAGAAGCGGAAGATGTTGCCTGTGCAATGATGGAGGACTTAGCCAGCAGAGGAATTGAACGCCCGGGTGGGATTCCGACGCATTTGTCCACTCAGCTACCGACCGGTCACATTTATTGTAAAATTATTTACTTTGATTTTTTTTTTTTTTCTATCCTCCGTTAACTCTCTCTTTATCTGCTATTACTTCTCTTTCTTTCACCTGACTTATTTTTACTGCAGTAATTTGTAACACATGATGTAAATATTATAAATTAATTTGTTCATAAATATTACTGATTGTAGCTTTGCACTATTTTGTCATCAAATAGTGAAAATAGTACCAAATTAAAGTGATGTTTATAAAAACGATATTTAAAAAACAGTATTTACGAGAAAATTTTAAAAAGTTGAAATAATACCCGCGAAGCCTGGGTGCGAACCCAACGCTTTGGACCACTAGGCTATAAACCGAACTAATTAGTTGGTATTTTTTGTGCAGCACATCAGTGGAAGTCTCAGGAAAGTGATAAATGTTGAATTGCAAATAATAAAATAGTTGAGCATTTAATTTGTTTAGATCAAAAGCATGTTTAAAGAAAAAAAAACACAGAACTTAATATCGCTTTTATTAGTACTAAAAGCGCATTACTAAGAGCTAAGAACCTCAAAGAAAAACACACAGTAAGTTCTGGTTTCAGAGACAAACACCAGAATTCTCCTTTGGTCTCCTTGCATCTCGGCAGTGAACTCAACGTCTTATTGGTTTATCTCCCAACCCACGCCATCAACCGATGTTTGATGTTGGGAACCGGAGGAAACCGTATATTCACACTGCGTACTTAGCACTCATCTCCCTCATACTATACTTGTCTTGAAGCATATAGTTACACCAAACTACGAGATCAACTCGGTGATTGGATTTGAATATCTGCAAGAGTTAGTCACCCTACTCGTTTTTTAGAGATAAATAGTTTTTATACAAAACGTTACATTTTTGCGTCAAGGACATGCAAGGATATTTTTTTAAAGGAAATCTAGGCATGGGAAGCTTCCATCTTCGAAACCCTGTTTTGATATACTAATATGTTTTTTTGTTTGTTTTTGTTATGAATACCGCACAAGAGTCCCAACTTCTCCCAACCGTAGAGCCAGTGAGACTATGGCATCTCCAATAGGGGTATGTTGTGAGGTTTAAGGGAAGTGCACTTGAGGTGAAATATCACAAAACGGCGCTATATGAGTTCACTGTTATTATTATTATTATTAGTGGGGAGGGGAATGAGATGGGGAAGAGTAAGGTCGGGAAGTACCTGGCTATTCAGATCTGGTCACCAAACACGGCCAGGGCCATTTCAAGCAACGTTTCGATTCTGAATGGTGGTCTTTCACCTGAGCGATACATAGACCATCTACCACTCTAGAACGTGCCGCAAATATATTATATATTATTTAAAATGAATTAAACGTGTTACGACACATGTTAATTGAATAAAATTTATTTACGCACGCCGGGTTTGAACCCGTGATTTCTGGATTCGTAGATGAGCGTCTTACCACTCGACCACGGAGGCCGTCAATGATGACCATAGATTTTTTTTTAAATCTGTAGTTTTCTGCCATTTTTTGAGATATCATCTCAAAGGCGATATTTTTACATTACCAACTACTACTCAATTATTGTCAGTAAAATTCTACTCCTTAAAGCTATTTAAGCATTTATCTTAAAATCATTTTTTTATGTCGGTTACCGGTAAAATTAGTGCTGGAATATGCACTTTCAACGGCTTCGTGAAAATAATACTAAAAAAATCCTCGCTTTGTTTTTATCTCTTCATCAAAAGGCGTATTGATTGAAGTGTAAAAATAAGTAACCCCGTAATTCTCAATTAAAGGGTAACTTATTTTTTACACGGGTGTAAAATATATTTTTGTTTGCTTATTTATTCATCAAGTCAAATCACATTATTGTGTGTTTTAAAGTAAAATATCACATATATAAACCGACCTGATTATTGCAAAATCTTAATTTTTTTTTTTTTTTTAAATTGAAGAATATTGTCTATTGCAGTAATTTCTTTTTTCATTTTATTGTATGGTTGAACAGCCCGGTGCATGAGAGATTTCTGTGTGCTTGATTTTTTCCTTGTTTGTGTAGATAATTAATTTTGTATTTCTCGTTCCGTCCGTGAATCCGCAATATGTGAAAACTGTAAAGAGTTTTAACTGTACAGAGCCAGTGAGACTATGGCATCCAAAATTGGGGTATGCTGTCACGCTGAAGGGAGTGGTAAAGGAAATGAGATAGGAGAAAAGAAAGTTGAGAAATAGTACCTGGCTTATCAGATCTATTCACCAAAAACGGCCATTAAGGTTTCAAGCAACGTTTCGATTCTGAATGAATGAACCAGGGTGATACTTAGAGTATCTACCATTATTATATAAAATTTATTTATTTTTAAAGAAAGACATATTTTCCTGGGTTACGAATAAACTGATAATATTTTTAAAAACTCCCTACCATTATAATGAGCGTAAAATAATGCTTGTGCAATGATGGATGATTTAATAATATGAATTGAACCCCCGACACCTGGGTGGGAACCCGACGTATTTACCGATTCAGCTACTAAATAGAAAGATAAAACCTTATTGTGCTCAAGAAAAACAATTGTAAACTTCAAATAATTTCACGATAAGTAAGTATACTCGTTCTTCAACAGGTCAAAAGGTTTTTACAACCAGATATTAAGCACTATCTCAACATGTTATGATCTCTCAGCCAATTGCTAGTAAAGTATACACCACTAAGACGAAGGATGTCTCGGTGAGATCCGACGCGCTGTTTCCTGGAAAAACAAAATACCTACCGCACTCCTATTCAACATTCAAGGCGCAGGTCTGGAGCCCCTCGCCTCTGCAGTCGTCTGTGCACCGTGCACCGTGCCCTGTGCAGTATGCATTGAATGCACAAACAAATCAACGAAGAAGCAGACAGAAAAGGAAAACACCGCTTCGTAGCCAAAGCTGGTGCTATGAACATTGATAACTATGCACATGGACTTGAGTTGAGTTTATTGGACCTGCTATAAAATTACAATTTACTGTTTTTAAATCGGTTTGTTTAACTAGTGTGAGTCCTTGAAGTAACAATATATGGAGGGAGAACTAATTATTTTTACCCAACCTACACAATCTAGCGATAAATCACTTTCTCCGGGCTTTTACGTCGTACACCATGCGAGAGAAAGAGACAACAAATTTTATAGACCGCTTCTATATACTGTAAGGATGACCTTAAGGTACTGGTTCACGGCAGGACTCCGCCCACATTTTTTATTATCCCACTAAACTTGACACAACTAAACGGTTCTTTAGGTTATATGCTATATTTTTGTTGATAAAAATACTGTGAAAAAGTGGCTATACGAATAAACAAAAACATTATGTCGATATGTGATATAAATGGATGTATAAATAAATCCAAAAAAACAAGTCCAAAACTGACTTTACTGCCTTGGATAGATACTACTCTACCAACTCTATGGTCCTGCATCATAGCTTCTTCATAGAATATTTTTGACGAGGAAAGGGATATTTTAAAACTCTTTAGTTCGTAATGGAAATGATAATGCGAATTGAAAATATTTGCGTTGATCTGGATATTCGTGACTGAAAAAAACTGCAAATTTCATGAAATGCTGACACACATTTTCTGCTTTATTTAGATTCTTTAACATTATTTTGTTTACCAGCATTATCATTTTGTGCACACTCGTTGATTTATAATTGTACGTAGTTATGCAGAAATTGTTCAACCAACAATTTGCCAAAATCGATTTTAACATGTTTTCCTGTACGAGATTTCTATCTGCTGAAAACATCCAAGCTCAAAATGCAGCAGATTTTTGGCAATATAATTTTTACTTATATTATATAGATATTTGACTTAAATTGAAGTTTAAAAACATTAAAATGTAGGATAACATAGAATATACTTTTTTAATTAATACATCGATAGATTATAAATAACCTAATTTATAATAATTCTCATAAAGAAAAAACACTTATATTCACTTTAAAAATACCGTAATTTGCTTATATTGTTTCGTCATATTTTTAAACTCTTTTTTCTCAGCTTCATCTTTTTGGGATTGGATTCTTTTTGCATAACTATGTCCAATTAATTGTTTTTACTATTTAATTATTTTAGGAGCATTAAAAAAATAATATCATGCGCTTAATACGAAAATTGTGCAAAAAAATACTGGGGAATGCATTAAGTAATTAGCTTCCCAATATTTACCCTCGTTACAGTGATATTTCAGAACAAAAGTTTTTACTTTATTTTTTTTTCCAAATTTATCAATGTTCCTTGTGGCAGCCGTAAAACCATTTTGTAGGGTGCATAAATCTCAGCAATCATCACAACACCCTTAGAAATATCTAACCTAAAGCTGAAATTCATGTTGCATGATTGGACTAGGATTCATATTTTAGCTGTGTGATTATTTGTAAATTTATTATATATTTTTCATATATATGAGGAGCACTGTGGCAGTCATTTTAAGAACACGACCCCTGAATTGAGTCACAAAATCTTTATTTTAATGTTTATCCTAGTGGAGCGCACTTGAAATGAAATATTACGACACAGCGCTATATAAGTGCAACGTTATTATTAATATTATTTTTATACTAGCTGCGCTTAACAGCCGATATAATTTTCACTCAGCACTACGCTAGGTATCGAGCCTGTAACCAATGAAAAGTCAAATTCCTAGACCATTTCTTCTGTTATTGTTGTAATTAAAATTCAGACAAGCTTTATTTAATTTGTAAATTGCTTTCTAGATACAACGCCATAGTGCAAATAAGAAAACATTAGTTTGGGTATGTTTATCTACCTTACAACTTATACGTTACTTACTTACCAGTCAAATAGGTACGCATTATCTTATCCATCTGTTATCATAATAAAACGTCTCCATGAAACACGAATCAGATACCTACGTTATTGAAATTTTGTTTTTATGTAATCACAAACACTTAGTAATAAAAACATGTCCCCCACGTCACGCGTCACATAAAGGCAGAGGGCTTTGATATGTCCTCGTGTGGATGTCGCTAGTATTTGATGACGATAACATTCACATTTTATTGGCCTGAAATAGATCCAATTGCCTTTGTGTGGGTAACTGGGTTGGAAAGGGTTTTTATTTTGCTTGACTTTCAGCAATCAATATGTCTTATCTCATTTTCTGACACATCAATTGAAACATTCCTGATGGATATTACGTTGCAAGCTGCAAATATTTAGACTGCACGATTTCAATTATTTGCGAGTTCAAATTGAGACAGATAAACAGTTTCTCTACTTCTTAGTTAAGGTTGTTTGACATTACAAGAATTTGTCTTAAAACGTGTTATTTGATAATAATTATAACTTTTGTTAATTTTTAGGTGTCAAGATTTTGTTTTTACTGTTAATTGCTCAAAAGTGACTTGCCCATTATTTTCTAGTATATATAGGTAGCCTAGTACCTACTTCTTTTTTCTCATACGTCAATAATCAAAGGTATTTTTCCAACCATCTAACCCTTTAATTCCAAAAAAATAATTTTAATATGTGATAAAGTGAGAAATAAAATTCGGTTTTTTGTCACTTACTACTACTGTATTTGTCTAAAAAATTTCCGATTTTCAAAATTCGTTCAACGTTATTTTCACCCGCCTTCAAATAATTATAATATAATAAAACTTTAAAATAGAACACAATAGTTAATTGAAAATCAAAGAAAAAAAAGAAAAAACAAAAAAAAAAACGCTTGGCAAAAATCTTTTCCCACACCAACTCCATGCAGTCCCTTTTCACATTGTAGGCTAATAAGCCTTTTGGTTAAGGATCTCTTTACTGCGCTGCCATCCTTATTGCTGTATACCCCACATCACCATAAGTAGGTACTTTGGTATTTTTTATAAACCAAATTCATTCTCGGTGTATTATTATTGTATTATTTAGTATTTCAGGAAGATTTTTAGCATGGAACCAAATACATTAAAATTAATTAATTAATTTGATAATAATAATTTTAATATGAATAAAATATAATTATAAAAACATTCAAATCAAAAATCACGGGCTCCGCGTATACAACTGTCACTACCGCGAATCAAACTTGCCCCCTTGGATTAACAATATATGGAGAGAGAGCAAATTCTTTTTACCAAACTTATACAAATTTGGGATAAATCACTTTCTCCGGGTTTCACCATGAGAAAGAAATAGACAAAATTTCACAAATTATCATACCGCTCTAAAGTATTGTAAGGATGTTCTTCGTGTCTCGCGTCTCCATAGACTCCGCCCACATGTTTTGTTATGCGACATAAATGGACATAAGTCAACGGTTTTTTAGGTTATGTGCTATATTTTGGTTTATAACAATACTGTGAAAAAGTGGTCATACGAATAAACAAAAACATTATATCGACATGTGCTACGAATGAATGTATAAATACTCTAGTCCTAGTCCTAACCACGCCCAGGTATAGTCCGGCAAAACTCATCAAAACTAACTACAGCAGCGCTCTCTCTTGTATATTATTGCTCTGAGCTTGCATCGAAGTAAGAAGCGCTGTCGCGTCGTCGGCATCTTTGATATAAGCACGTGGCGCTCTTCGGCACTATATCGAGCGTTGGACACCGTCGGTTCCACAAGAACTTAAATATTGTTGTCAATAGGGGCGCTGCCATTAAAAAAAAGATCGACTGAATCCACGCTCTTTCTGCGATCTCGGTGTAAAGTGACGCGGCAGGTGCGAGTTTGCCAGTTGGGGCTCCACAAGCGTAACATAAAAAGCATAAAACCTACGCCACCATAAAAAATAGGCAAAGATAATTATATCGTAAAAATAACATAAATCATCATAATTTTATGAAGGTACCTAAGAGTATGTAGGAAGCTAGTTATTTGGTTATTTTGTACAGAAATATCGGCTTTGCGTTTGCGTCTCGAAAAAATATGCAAGGTAATAATTTATTAACAATAATTTCTTATTATTACAAAGTTTTATGATATTAAGGACTTTTTTTGGTTTAGTAACACTTTTAGGCTCTGCTTTGGGAAATCAGATAATTAATAACACGCCGCTGATAGGTGTGTATTTATTTTGTTTTAATATATTATTTACATTAAAATACAAGTACATATTTAAGGCAATGTATTACCCGAAATCGGGGTTGAATAAAAATAAAACTTGATTACTACTTTATAGGTACACGTTAATATAAACCTTTTAGGAATGCAAACAATGTCATTCATTGTAATAATCCAACAAAACATAAATTTCCTCAAGTCAAAAGCAAACGACGTGAAAATATTAATTGCCTAATCGATGCCGGTCCGTATTTTATAATGTTAATGTCACTTGTTGCCGGTTTATCTACTGGGTATCTGATAATTTATTAACGAAACTAAAACAGAAGTATCTAACCAGTTAGAAAATATTTTGAATAATAGAGATGGTCCGTAAAAATACTCGTCTTTCTTTAAACGTTAAGAATCCCATGGATTGCAACTACAAAATTATTATCAATGTAACCAGCGGGAAATCTTCTTTTGATATTTTTGCATAATAATGATAAGTTATTTACCTAAAACCTTTGTTGACATAATCAAGCAAGATCATATAATATAGTATTTTTAATTGAATATAGTCTAATATTCCGGCGAATTCTAAGGGCTCACTTCGTTCGGTCTCATAGAACCTGCAAAAACTACATCTTATTTCCGACCCCAAACATTGAATTTTGTCCGTAAAGTAGATGGTTTTATACACAAATGTTTCTTTTGGAAGATTTTTTCGGTCAATTTTCTAAAGTCTATTATTTCTAAAATATTTCCAAAATTTCACTCATCATCTAAAGTCTATTATTTCTAAAATATTTCCAAAATTTCACTCCATTCGGTATCATGGAGCTTGAGAAAATGGCATTTCATTTCCGATCCCAAGCGTTGCATTATGTACATAAAATTGAGGATTATTTTAACAAATTTTACTTTTGAAAGATTTTTTTCATTTAATCGTGTTCAGGATCATCATTCTTAAAAGATTTTCAAGGTTCCACTTCTTTCGATATCATAGAAGCTGCGAAAATACCATTTAATTTCCGACGCCAAGCTTTGCATTTTATACTTAAAAGAGGTGATTTTTTTAACAAATGTTACTTTTGGAAATTTATTTCGTTTAATCGTCTAAATTCTATTACTCTTCAAAAGCTTCACTCCATTCGGCATCATAGAGCTTAAGAAAATGGTATTTCATTTTCGACCCCAAGCATTGCATTATGTCCATAATTTGAGGAATTTTTTAACAAATGTTACTTTTGGAAGATTTCATTATTTGATCGTTTTAAAATCTTCATTTTTAACATAAATCCAAAGGTTCACTTCATTCCAACTCATAGAACCTGAGAAAATAGCATCTAGTTCCCGACCCCAAGCATTGCATTTTGTCCATAAAATTGAGAATTTTTTTAACAAATATTAGATTTGAAAGATTTCTTCGTTCAATCGATCAAGTCTATCATTCTTAAAGTAAATCTAAAGCTTCACTTCATTCCGTTTCATAGATCCTGAGAAAACAGCATCTTATTTCCGACCCCAAGCATTGAATATTGTCCGTAAAATATTTGTTTTTTTTAACAAATGTTACTTTTGGAAGATTTCTTTATTTGATTGTCAGAAATTCATCATTTTTAACATAAATCCAAAGGTTCACTTTAATCCATCTCATAGAACCAGAGAAGCATTGAATATTGTCCATAAAATACATATTTTTTTTAACAAATGTTACTTTTGGAAAAAAAATTTATTTGATCGTCAGAAATTCATCATTTTTAACATAAATCCAAAATTTCACTTCAGTCCATCTTATAAAACCTGAGAAAATAGCATCTAGTTGCCGACCCCAAGCATTGCATTTTGTCCATAAAATTGCGACTTTTTTTAACAATTATTACTTTTGAAAGGTTTCTATATTTGAACGTTTTAAATTCATCATTCTTAACATAAATCCAAAGGTTAACTTCATTCCCACTCATAGAACCTAAGAAAACTGAATCTTGTTTCCTAGCCCAAGCATTGAATTTTGTCCATAAAGTATACGATTTTTTTAACATATGTTACTTTTGGAAGATTTCTTTGTTTAATCGTCTTAAATTCATCATTCTTAACATAAATCAAAGGTTCACTTCATTCCAACTCATAGAACCTGAGAAAATAGTATCTAGTTCCAGACCCCAAGCATTGCATTTTGTCTATAAACTTGTGATTATCTTATCAAATGTTACTTTCGGAAGATTTTTTCATGAAATCGTTTAATGTATATTCTTCTTAAAAGAATTCCAAGGTTTCACTTCATTCAGTTTAATAGAACTTGAGAAAATAGCATTTCATTTCCGACCCCAAACATGGCATTATGTCCACAAAGATGAGGATTTTTTTAACAAATGTTACTTTTGGAAGATTTATTTATTTGGTCGTCTTAAATTCATCATTCTTAACATAAATCCACAGGTTCACTTTATTTCATCTCATAGAACCTGAGAAAAATGCATCTAGGCTCGGGAGCCTAAGCATTGCATTTTGTCCATAAAGTTGATGTTTTTTCTAACAAATGTTACTTTTGAAAGATTTCTATATTTGATCATATTGAATTCATCATTCTCAACATAAATCCAAAAATTCATTTCATTCCAACTCATAGATCCTGAGAAAATAGTTTCTAGTTCAAGACCCCAAACATTGAATTTTGTTTAAAAAGTATATGATTTTTTTTAACAAATGTTACTTTTAAAAGATTTCTTCGTTCAATCGACTTTAGCCTATTCTCTACTTAACATAAATCCAAAGGTTCATTTCATTCCGTCTCATAAATCCTGAGAAAACAGCATCTTATTCCCGACCCCAAGCATTGCATTTTGTCCATAAAATTGAGATTTTTCTAACAAATGTTACTTTTGGAAGATTTTTTCATTTAATCGTGTTCAGTTTAACATTCTTAAAATAATTTCAAGGTTCCACTTCATTCGGTATCATAAAGGTTAAGAAAACGCAATCTTAATTTCCAACCCCAAGCATTGAATATTGTCCATAAAATATGTGTTTTTTTTTTTAAATGTTACTTTTGGAAGATTTCTTTATTTGATCGTCAGAAATTCATCATTCTTAACATAACTCCAAAGGTTCACTTCAATCCATCTCATAGAACCAGAGAAAATAGCATGTAGTACCCTACCCCGAGCATTACATTTTGTCCATAAAGTTGATGATTTTTATAACAAATTTACATTTAGAAGATTTCTTCATTTGATCGTCTTCACTCCATTATTTTTAAAGATAAATATAAAGGTTAACTTGATTCCGTCTCATGAAACCAGAGGAAATAGCATCTAGTACCCGACCCCAAGCATTGTATTTTGTCCATAAAGTACATTTTTTTTTTAAGTTACATTTGGAAGATTTCTTTAGTCTATCGTCTTCACTTCATTATTCTAAACATAAATCCAAAGGTTCACTCCATTCCGTCTCAACAAACTTGAGAAAACGGCAACTTATTTCCGACCCCAAGCATTGAAATCAACAAATGTTGCTTTGGAAAGATTTCTTCGTTCAATAGACTTAAGTCTATCATTTTTAACGTCAATTTAAAGGTAAACCTTTAAACTAAAGTTCATTCCGTCTCATAGATCCTGAGAAAACGGCATCGTATTTCCGACCTAAAGCATTGCATTTTGTCTATAAATTTGTATATCTTATCAAATGTTACTTTAGGAAGATTTTTTCATGAAATCGTCTAATGTATATTCTTCTTTAAATAATTCTAAGGTTTTACTTCATTCGGTATAATAGACCTTGAGAAAATAGCATTTCAGTTCCGACCCCAAGCGTTGCATTATGTCCATAAAATTGAGCATTTTTTCAACAATTGTTACTTTTGGAAGATTTCTATATTTGATCGTTTTAAATTCATCATTCTTAACATAAATCCAAAGGTTCACTTCATTCTAACTCATAGAACCTGAGAAAATAGCATCTAGTTCCCGACCCTAAGCAGTGCATTTTGTCCATAAAGTTCACTTTTGGAAGATTTTTTCTTAACATCGTTATATGTGTTTCGTTTTTAAATGAATTCCAAGGTTTTATTTCATTCGGTATAATAGACCTTGAGGAAAATACAATTTCATTTCCAATAATTTTGTGAACATAATGCAACGCATGGGGTTGCATTATGTCCACAAAATTGGGAATTTTTTAAACAAATTTTTGGAAGATTTTTTCATTTAACCGTGTTCAATCCATCATTCCTTAAAGAATTCCAAGGTTTTACTTCATTCGGTATCGTAGAAGTTGAAAAAATAGCATTTTATTTCCGACCCCAAGTGTTGCATTTTGTCCATAAAGAATTTTTTTTTTGACAAACGTTTATTTTTAAAGATTTCTTCGTTCAATCGACTAAATTCTATCATTTTTAACGTAAATCCAAAGGTTGACTTCATTCCGTCAGAGAAAACAGCATTTTATTTCCGACCCCAAGCATTGCATTTTGTCCATAAATTTGTGATTATCTTAACAATTCATCATTCTTAAAAGAATTCCAAGGTTCCACTCCATTCGGTATCATAGAGGCTGCGAAAGTAGCATCTATTTTACGGCGCCAAGCATTGCATTTTGTATTTTATAATAGGCGAGTTTTTTAAAAATGCTACTTTTGGAAGTTTCTTTGGTTCAATTGTCTAAATAACAGCTGTCAATTTGCTAAGTAAATTTATTTATTAACTGTTTTATGGTGTTTTTTAGTTATATTAGTGACTTAAGATTTATTTATGTTAGTTACAGCGCCCTTGAGGTGACTTTTTCGTATTCGATTTCCATCATTTCTTTTGTTGATAACTAACCTAAAAAATCTTTCTGGCTCGGAGAATTAAAAACGTAATGTTGATTGGTATGGAGAGCTGAAGTTTGGATATCGGATATTTTCCATATCTCTAGTAAATAGTGCTTTGGCTAATTCAGGGTTTTCTAAAAAGAGGTAATATTATGCAAAAACAAGCCGTGCAAATAAGAGAGCAATTGGCGTAAATTTAGTTTAATGGGACAACGCTATATGAATTCTTCCACTAAAATCAGCCATTTCGACTTAAACTTATAACGTCTTTTCACAATTTGTATGCACGCGAATTTGAAATGTACTGAAACCACAACAAGTTATTTTATTATACTCGAAAAAGAGTTTTTCGATATTTTTGGTGTTAAAATTTAGGTTTTGACAAGGAGCGCCAAAAAAAATTCTTGTGTCAGGTGGCAAGACATTGGCTCAGGACCGGGCCTGGTACCTACCTACGTATGGACGTCCTCTAACATTTTGAATGAACTGAAAATAAACAGTACACCTATAGGTCGACAGGAAAACTTTGCGTGAAAAGTCAATATGAGATAATTCCTTAAACATTTTAATTTTATTTTGTTCTTTGAGCCTTCGCTGTATGTTTTAGCGCCTGGTAGTTTTTTTATGATGACTGATATAACTAAGAAAATGGTATGTGAGAAAAATCAGTATTATTTATTTCACATTACTGAAACACTACAAAATATGAATGCAAGTAATATATATATGTACATCGAGGCGCTCCAGGGTCATGAAGTGTTATCATGGCAAATAGAGCATCTAATTATATGTAATTTAAAAAAAACTAAATTTATACTACAGTATTTATTTTCACAGCGCCTTTATCAGGAGTAGCGCCTCAGTATACCTACAATACATGGACAGTTACATAATGTACCTTTCTTTTTTACATTATGATGTTAGTACGTACTTCTACTTAGACTAACGTAATTAGGTGCCTGTAAAAAACAAAAAATTCTGTGCAAGAAAGCATTTTGTAAAAAGCTCAACGGCAGAGTTAGTAGTTGTAATACAAATGTAGATACACTTATTCATTTTTAAACAAGGATTAATTCTTCAGCTTTTAATTTCCAGCCACCGCTGAAACTTTGCTGCGAGCTTCATTTTGAAACAACACATTATTTACGAGACGCCGCGGTGCTGCCGTGTATTTTGTTGGAAAGTTAAATTCTATGATCTTTTCGGACCTAAGACGAATAAATCTAAAATTAAAACGAAAAGGGGAGTGGCACCGGCTATGCAGCATTGGGTAAGGGCGGCGCTTCCTTCGTAATTATACCGGCCAGGGCGTTGGGGCTAGTTTACCTTTTTTTGTAAATTAGTTCATGCGGTTCTTATTAATTATTATTGGTGTAAGTCTTGTTTCCAAAAATAAAAACGGTAATTAAAATAAGTTGACCTAATTATATCGGTAGATGAAAACCGAACTAACATTTTGTAAAAAATATTTGTGATACCTACCGCACAAAAGTTAGTCTGCTGAAGGAAGAGTGGGACTATGTTGTCTCCGATTTGGAGGGAAGGAGATTAGATAGAGGTAGGTTAGGAAATACTTGATCTAAACGAAACATAGCTATAGCCATGTCAAGCTACGCGAACGTTTGATTTCGAATGTCAGTCAATGAGAGTAACTTATTCGGAAAAAAACGTTAATTCCTTTCAAAGCCCCCTAATCGTAGGTAAATGCTGTATCCACCTTTTGCGTGTCGGCTTTATGGTAAATGGGGTGATTTTTTTACTGTAAAAAGTCATTATACACCCCTGTGATTTTGCATTGAAACGGATTCAGATGATAGAAAATAACTTTCATCGAAAATAATAGCGGCGTTTTTGGCTGTCAATGGCTGGGAAGAAACTACCAGGTGCGTTTTTACTCGTAATCTGAATATGGTTTATCATTTATTTTATATTCTGAACATGATATTAATTATAAATAATTTCCTTTGTAAGTACATACAACCGTACGAGTTTTACATTTTTAAAACTTGAAACTGAAGTTAATTGAAATTTTAAAATTCAAAAAAATATCTTTTCAAATCTCTACCTACTTAATAAAGTTTTTTATATTTTAAATGTTTTATATTTGAAATTGGTGGGTTAAAGCATCCAATACTTAATATTGGTAAGTCAAGATCTTGGAGTAAGAATATATATGAGGAGAGAGCTTAAATATTTTTTACCCAACCTATACAAATTTACGATAAATCACTTTCTCGGGATTTTTACGTCGAAAACCGTGAAACAGAAAGAGACAAGACAATTTGTCGCATAATATCGCACCACTTTTAGGTATGTAAGCATGTTATCCGTCTCCTGCGTCTCCGGCAACTCCGCCCACTACGTTTTATCATACGACATAACTTAACGTTTTTTGAGGTTATATCATATATTTTTGTTGTTAACAATACTGTGAAAAAGTGGTTATGCAAATAAACAAAACATCATATCGACATATGCAATTAATGGATGTAAAAAGCCACGCCCGTGTCAGGAAAGAATCAACAATCCTGGCTACACTGTTTCGCAAAGCTATCCCTCCTGATATATTATTGCTCTGAGGTCAAGGCATACCTATACCATGATTATTCACGGTTAACAACAACGTATAAGATAAATAACTAAACAGGTATGTATGCAATACTAATTTGAAGGAACTATCGTTCAAAAACTTTATTTTTGCGACTTTTGTAAAAACAACTTTCAGCAACTTATATTAAAATTGTCTAAACTTCAAGAATCAAGCCCCTGAAAGGCCCATTCCCACGGGAATTTACGTGTTAAAAACAAATTTAAGGATTTCGGTGAACCATTTCGGAATACTTAATTATACCTTGTAGACAGAGAAAGGCAAGAAATATGGAAGAGGTCTAGAAGGTAGTTTCATTCAGAATGAAATATATTACACCACTTTAATGGCGAGCTTTGCTCTAGCTAGGTACTAAATCTGATAATAACACGGTTGGTTATTAAAATTTATTCTTGAGCACAATTAGAATCATGTATAAATACCATATAATGATGGATTCTTTGTTTCGAATTACGGTTCGTTCGATAATTACCGAAATGCACAGACCAATTATTACCAGGTAGTGGAAAGATTTAATCCAATTATTATACATACCTACCTATATTGAAAGTTCCACCAAACAGCATGTAAAAAAACTGTTAAAAAAAACAGGCAAAATTTCATTTTTTATATGCATTACGTAATAATAAAAATTTTCCTTTTTGAGAAATCCAGTTTTTTTTTAAATTCAACGAGGTTAAAAAAAATAAACAAAGAAACATAGATTTTAAGGTAGGTAAGTAGTATCTGCCTTTAACATTATAATATATTATTTTCACACGATTGCAATCTTGCTTCACTTCTTCGGAGTTTTCACATAATATTGCAGCAAGTATATAAGAATTTTCTCCGTCCGCGCTAACTTCAAATCATCGAGTCGTATAACTTACGTCAACGGATTTTGAGGTTATTTTCTATATTTGTGTTGATTAAAAAACTTGCAGTTTACAAATAAATCAAACATAATGGTGATATGTGCTGTGCGTGAATGTTCAAATAAGAACAAAGATTATAAAACATCAATTTTCCGAGGTATTTCAACGGCTTTAAATATTTTTGACCGAACTTGAAAATTTTCACATTTTTAATGATATAAAGACATAAAATCAACAAAAAGCTTTAATTAGTATTTAGGCAAAACTTCTGTTATTAGTATTTTTAATATTTTGACTTTTGATTTTGACTGTACGACAAATTCAGAAATTCCATTTTTTTATTTCGCTCCCATGCTCTAAATCGGAAAAAAAAATGTATATTTTCTTATTTAAACTAGGAATTAATATGCAATAATAGAAAATAAGAACTGTACAGTGCCCTTGATGTGAATTTTTACAAAAACGGCGTTATACAAATCATCCAAATATTATTATTATTATAAAACATTTTAATGGTGTATTGATATTGTTTTGTTTAACGTGTTCAAATATGTTAATTAAAAATGTCCAAATTCCATGTGGGCGGTAACTAAAAAGCTAAAGCTATCTAACATCCTTTAACATATTTTTATCTCTTTCTATCGAGTCAGTATAAAGACAACCAACCTGACTACACTGTTTCATGAAGGTACCTCTCTATGTATTCTTACTTTTATAGTATATTGAGTGGTATTTATCCAAGGCAGTGTAGTCAGTTTTTGATGATTTTTACCGGACTCGGCGGACCTGGGCGTAGCTAAGACTAAGGCTAGGGTACATCCATTCATATCACATATCGACATAATGTTTTTGTTTATTCGTAAAACCACTTTTTCACAGTATTGTTATCAACAAAAATATAGCATAAAACCGAAAGGACCGTTTAGTTGTGTCAATTTTAGTGGCATAATAAAAATATGGGCGGGGTCCCGCGGTGACCCAGGAGCCCAAAATCATCGTGACAGTACATAGAAGCGGTGTATTATATTTGTTGTCTCTTTCTCTCTTGTGGTGTACGACGTAAAAAAAAAAAAAGAAAGTGATTTATTGCAAGTTTGATCCATACATTTTTACTCCAAGGTTATACTATTGTATTTTTTCGTTCAATATGTTTTGTTTATTTACATCGATTTTATGTTTTACTTCCCTGCCCTCTTTAAATATTGTTGAATAACTGTATAATGAGATGACTGAAATAAATAAAATAAACAAATAATCTTACTTCACCTTCATCAAACGTAAAGGAAATATTCTAAAATCAATATTTCTTAAACGGTATATTACTATCAAATAAATCAAAATGAACATCAGATCTTATGATTGTAAATATACTGTGTCACGTTTTTTTTACTATTATTATTACTTTACTATAAGACTATAGAGATTATTACTTCTTATAGATTATCTTTATAAAACTTTATTTTAATTTAATTTAAGTTCTTCTCTGAAATCTTATTCCATGACATGCAGTACAAATGTCATACTATCACTTAGTTTTTTGGTCCAACACAATATGCGACAGCTGTTTCGCCCTTTGACGACCCTTGATAATTTGAATAAAGGAAAATACCTAATAATAATTAAGTGTAGAATTGAACACGAAAATGATAGTAGACCGATGAATAAATAATATATTATAACTTTTGAGTATCGTATTACATCAGTTCTAACATTTCAAAAATAAGACTTCATACTGACGTAAACACTGCAATACTATATATAATCTGGAGAGTAATTAATTCGCATTAGGTAAGTAGTTACTAACTAACTTAAGTACTTCATTCCGATGGCTGAAAATTGGTGATGGCAAAACAGTTTGTTAGCAAAACTTTGAATTGTTTAGTTTCAATTTTTTTTTTAAACAAATTTTTCCCCACGAAAAAATATATTAAATATACGTACATTATTATATGATTTTAAATTAAAATAGGTGTTTTAATTGAAATTTATTATATTAGTATTGAAAATCTGCCAGCTTCATGGGTAAAAATATATATAAAAAAAAATTGTGACAACATATCATGTTACTAGTTGTTACCCGTGAAAAATCCCTGGCTGTAATTTGACTTGCCAAGGAAAAATTTTAATTGGTTTCAAATATAGAATAATGTCTGCCAAAATACATTGTGAGTAGGTACTTGTCTAGATTTGAAAAGATTCTTAATTAATTTGATAATTTTCTGAACACATCCGCCGGTTCCAAATTTAAAAATTTCACACTCGTGCCAATGTACTTACTTACTCGCAAAAAAGATTATTTATGGTTAGTATGTGAATTTGTTGAAAATACACGCATTTTTTAAATAATTTATGACCGACTTACTGGCAAATTCTGTATATTCACTACTGTTGACAACACCTTCACTAATATTAGTACTTAAAGAACGGAAATATTTTAAATCATACAAAATTATTTATAGATACGATTTTTTAATCACATTATAATATTATATTATTATAATTCAGATTCAGTCGATTCCAATATTTCCCAGATGTAACAAAACAGTGGAATTAAATTTTCATTGAACAGGTACCTACCTACATTATCGTTTAAAATTAGCGGTCGCATTTGAAGAATGTTCATACCGTCTCTTTTCATCGTGGTGTAAATGTATTCCCTCTCCGTCTTGCAGTTTCCCAAGTGCGCCGCTAGGAGCGCCACACGCCAACAGTTGAAAACGTTCAGTCGAGCGCTGGCTTCCGTTAGGTTGTGGCGTGTGTCTTGTTGAGGCATTCTCTCCTGTCGTGAGATCGCGATCGTTTTCTTCCGCTGGCGAATCGATTCTATGTATTATTATAAACATCCGTAATATCGCAAATGAATAAGTGGTTATCGAACTAATTAAATACGTCTCTATTGTGTTGATAATAATAAGTGCTGTATATTTGTTGATAACAAAAGTTTTTTGTGTGCTTTCTGTGTTTTGATAAGGTATACCTTGTTTGTTTGGTTGCTCTCGTGGACAGTACGACGCTTTCACTTGGGGACATGTGAATTTATCTGTGATGTGAAGTAATAGAAATCGTTGATAATTATTTTTTCATTGCTACAATTTGGTATGAATTGATTATTCCGCTAAAACAACAGAAGACCTGGGCGGTGACCTACCTCGCTATCTGGGCAGCAATACCTACAGCAAAAATCGTAATTTTATAATAATATTTCCAGCTGACCAATGTTGATGGACTCGTGTTAATATTGTGTTGTTTCGAAGATATAGTTGGTTCGACTGGATAGGCATTCTCTCGAGGGCAGCGAAGTTTTCCCTGGGCCCTCGAACTTTGACACTTTTACTGTGTTGGTGAAATTCCGTGGTTGATCGTCCATTCAATGGAGCAAACTTTGGGACTTTGACGAATAAACTGCCGCCGGAGTTGACACAAAAGCTGTAAGTATTATAATTGCGCAATACTTGTGGAAATTGTTGGCAAGTTTTCGTCTAGCATTATGTATGTCTTGTTCGAGTTTCGTATACAAATTTTCGAACATTTTCTCTCTGGGTACATTATTATATCTAACGTGCCTGTGATAATGAGACATAACTTTATTACTTACTGCTAGGAATTCTTGTTCCCAGAAATGTTCCCAAACATGGAACAGAACAGAGTGTGTTTACAATTATAGTATTAATTATTTCACTTGGGTTTGGTATGTAATTAATGTAAGGGCGAAACGTATGTCAAGTGAAGAAATAATACACAAAATTCAAGCAGATTTTAATAATTTTGTGAAAATAAAATACAGTTTTAGTCGATAACCAAAAATACAATAAAGTTGGGTGATTCTCAATTTTTTTTATGTTTCTTTTTATTTTATTTAAATGTTATGTTCCTAGAACCTGCATACCAATTATTTCAAACTTAGCCAAGATTTTTTTGACCCATTTTCTCAATAGAAGACGCAATTTTACTTTTTGTCAGTTTTCTGCAAAGCAGCAAAAACATCACCTTTTAACATTGTCATTTTTTTAACAACGCAATTTCGAAACCAGTTTATCATAATATTGTGAAGCAATACGAATTCCTTACAAAATCAATTAATCATCAATCGTAGGTACATTAAAGAAATATTTGGATTCTTCGTACAAAATGACACGTTTAAAATATTAATATCCCGTTTGGCTTTGTGCGAGATATTTTATTTATCCGAAGAAATAAACTTCTGGACGTGGCGGACTCGCCCAGCGGGGGATTAAAGATTAAACCACGGATTTAATTTATTAATTCGAACGTAATCTTTTCGGACGGCAGAGGTTATATTATAGCGGGGAAACTTGGAATCTGGCGCTACCCGCGGTGTGTTTCTCCCGCCGAAACGCAAAGTTTAAATTTGGAATTTTCGGTTATTTCACGCAGCAGAGAGGTGCTACCCCTTTCGATGGGCGTTCCTTCAAATTAACCGAAAAGGTCGGTTCCATTTTAAATTATCGAATTAATTCTACGCCGCGCTTTATTTAATACGCTTTAAAATCATTTTATAAAGGCGCCGCTATTATATTTTGTCGGTGTTTTATTTAACCTTGGAAGCAAATGAAAATCAACAAATTATAGGTATATATCTCGAGAAGACATTTCTTGGTCTTTTCTGTCGGATAAAAACCATTATGATGAATCACTGAATGATGGAACGGAATCCAATAATTATTATTATTGCGTCCGACGGGAAGCGAACCTGTTCTGAAATAATCAAGCTCCTTTGTTTTGCTACAAGTAACCATTTTATGTAGCTACTATTGCCGGATTGTTGACTATGCTGTATTTTATGAAATATAACTCAGCTTGGGTAGGCACTATTATTATTATATATTATACGCCATTCATCAAGTCTTCTTGCCCATTTGCTATAAGAGATTAGACAAAATGGTATATATTTCTACTCCATATATTTTTATAGCATTACTTCAAAACCCAGTAAAAAAAAATGAACAAATGAAAATTAACTTTGCTATTTTTCAAACATATTTTTAAGATAGCTTCCTAATTCTAGAACCTATCCAAAACAATAGACAGTACATACTTCCAATTAATGATGTTGTAAATTTTTTCACGATTGTAGGTGTAGGTATATTCATCCTCACCATTTTCATTGTACGATTTTCACGAAAATGATCGAATCTTAAATAAACACTTTGACAAAAAAAAAAAAATTCGAACAAATATAGGAAAATGTTTGTACTTTGTATGGCCGTTTGATTTTTAAACAAGATTGTGATGTATGGACAAATAGAGAGACATTTTAATTTAAAGGTTTTATCGGCTTAGCTTCAATTTTAAAATCTCGGCTATGTATTATTTGATGCGCGCTTCGCATTAGCTTTGAATTGGTACGTTCATCTGAAACCGGTAACTTGGCGTATGGCTTGAAATTTCCTCGTAGGCGGTCGTAAAATCGCGACCGTTCGTTTTCCGCCGTCTCCTGTCGAATTTGATTTCACGCCATGACATCACTACTGCCTGTTAAACGAACGAACAATGCTTCATAATCATCACAGTATTCCGTACTATGACATTCCTTTTTCAAAATAATAGTGATGGGAGGTCGTGCAGTATCGGCACAATCGCTGTGTTAACCAGTTGACCAACATTATGTGATGTTTTACAACTGCCCACAACCGCGTCCGCCATTATAATTGAACGTTTAAGATAGCAGTTTCCAAGAGTCGTAAAAAGTGTAATAAAAGAGGAAAAATGGCAGCAGACGGTGAAGTCTAGTCGCTGTATTCTGTAGTCTTGGGTTGTCCCTCGCGTCTTGCCTTTAAGAAATAAATAATTTAACTGTTTGGTTTTCCCGCGTCGTAAAAATTATTCGTGAGCGAATGGTGTTGAACAATTCATTGTAAAGATTTAGGACCTTGATTAGCCAACCATTAGAGACCTAATAAGTTTTTATAGTTATTAGGCTATTTTTAATAATTACGAATTTAATTATATTCGATATTTTAGTTGAGTAATGAATTTTTGTTGACCACAAAAACTTTGTTCATTTTAAAATATAGCATTTAAATTTGCGTTATATTAAGTTTGAATCCAGATTATAAATTTTCATTGCTTCCGTCGAATCGATCGCAGAATGGAACCAGTGGAAAAGAAGCTTAAAATTGGCTGAAAAAACAGTAATTTTTAGATGAATTTTAAATGTAATCTGTGACAGATAAATGATTCATATCGCGAAAAAACCAGACCCCATAATTTCCGGTTTCCAACTTCATAATATCAAGATTGGACTTAATGCCGAACTTTTTCGTATTCCTTCAAAAAATCCCCTCTCCTCTACTTGATTTCCCATTTGGGGAAAATTGGTCTCTTTGTATTACCTAAGTTGGGGGTTAATGTGTATTGCTGAACGTTAATTCTTCCCAAGTACCTACCCAGCCCCAACAAAAATGAACATAAAATGCGACATGCGTTCCTTTTCAAAGGGCTTTGTAATTATTCTTTTTGTTTGAAATCCCAACGTTCGATTGTCCCATTAAACTCTTATAGCATTTCGGTCTTTCAAATGTATATCAAATAACTCCCCATTAATCGTCGAACCCGTATCATTGTGTTTATTCTTTCTGGCGGAATTCGTGCAGAAATATTATAAAAGTGAGCGAATAATGATTATTGTACTTCGATTAAGGAATTAAATTAATACTCGCTGGATATTAAAGCTACAGGCATCATTATACGAATGAAGTAAATGCATCCACCGAGATATCTGTAATTGGAGATGATGAGAAAGATTCGTTCGATGTCAATTCCGTATTTGGGTGACGTGTTTTTCTATTTTACTCGTAGAGCTTTTTTCAAACAAAGGCAGCAATATTTACATGTGGAGGTTCTGATTTCTACATCGGCCCAGTTTACAAAACAAACAAATCGTTTGTTTGTGTGACACATTATCACCTTATCATTGGGGACACAATATTAGAAATTCTAGAACCTTCCGTGTATTCTCTACCTGACGAAATCGCCTTTGTTCTTTATTTATTTATGAATTAAAGTTTAAAAATGGTACCGCAATTAGATGTGAAAATTTAAAAAAAATGATTTGGCTGCAATACATCAGTAATTTGTTATGCATAGTTTGTTGATTAAAAATATATTGGGTATAGTATCGCCGTTACCATTCTTTTGCACTCGTATATTTTCTAATAGAACCGTTTCGAATTATACTTATATATTATAAATGTTGTAGACTAGCTACCAACCTATTAACTTATTTTTTTTTAAATTTTACGCTTTTGTGTTTTACTATCTTCAATATATTTTGTTTTTTTGTGTTATACATTTCACAGTGTCAATGTTCATACACGTAAATGATAATAATAATAATAATACTACTTGGATATTTTTTATAGCGCCGTTTTTGTGAAAAATCACCTCAAGGACGCTATATTCAGGTACTTAATGTCACATCCATATTTTAACAATATTTCACCCAACTTTTCACTATATTTTGCATGGGTTGACTAATATTAATATGAATGTTTAATGTAAATTGTTTGAACTATATTGACAGTAACTAATCAACTACAAATAATTTTCTTTTTGAATATGTACGTACACTCCCACGAGTGGGAACTTTTCGAATTTTGAACCGATTATCTTTTCAGAAAATTATCAAATTAATAAAGAATGTTTTCAAATCCTTACCTACATAATAAAACAACTACTTGTAATATATTTTAGCAGACAGTTTTCTATATTTGAAATGGGTGAATTAAATAAACAGTTTTTTCGAAGTCAAGTTACATCCTCTGATTTTTTTTCACTAGTTTTAAATTTAATAAAACTTCACTCCTAAAAATGGTTTTCTAAGAAATGTAAATGATCCTTGTAGGTTATAAATACATAAACTACTTAATGTTATTATTATACTGCCAAATACAACGCCATTTAACAAAGTTTAACAAACTGGGTTTTGGCTTTATTATTTGTTATTATTTGAAGCAATCACAACGGGAAGGGGCTGAGTTCAATTTGGAAACATTTCTTAGTTCGATTGCTTTTGTATCCACCGTAATAACAATAACACAACGGGTTTATTTCCTCTTACTGCGCAATCAATGGTTTCCATCTGTAGCGATCGCCCCTCGGATGGGTTGCATTCAATTATATCAGATTACGGTGTTAATAAAAATGCACGACGCGTCATTATCATCGAAAGATGGCGTCTTTAGTCTTCACGGTTGAAATTCTTTCGGGAAAAATGTCTGCTTATATGCTGCTTCAAACGAGTATGATTGCTTACACGCATGTTTTACGAGAAATTCTTTTGCTAATCGAGTTTGCAAATTATAATTCATTAGCTGACGTTTCGAATGAAGTCAGAACTTGGTCATTGATATCTTAAAGCTGAAAATTTGTTCGATTGCATTTTTAACGAAAAACTCTCCAATTGTGAACTCCGCTGTCATTAATTTTTTTATAACTTTTCACTGTATGTGAATTTATTTTCAGTTTGCAACGTCATTTCTATCATGAGTTATAAAGATTTGAAATATCTATACAACTAGACCAATTAGTAGCTGATTGGACAAACGCGTCGGATTCTCACCCGGGGCGTCGCGTCGTGGGTTCAATTCCTCTTCTAGCTAAGCCCTCCATAAATTGCACAAGCAACATTTTCCGCTTATTATGAAGGTAGTAGGAGTTTTTTTAAATACTGTCAGGTTATTCGTAACCCGGGAATGCTTGTCTTTCTTAAAAAAAAAAATAAACAAACAAGGATATTATTTGTTTTATATTTTTCAAAGAAGAATCCGGATAGTAATTACTTGTATTTCATGAATACATTAAATTACGTTTCTTCGTATCGTTCTTATTTGTTTACATGTTTTCTGTCTTTATTTTTTGTTGAATCGAAGGTTTTCACATTTTTTTAAATAAATTGTTTTCAGTGTATAATAGATAAATACTATCAGATAGCACTCCGATATTTCGATGTTGAAATAATAAGTCAATGAAAAGTAATATGTAACGTATCATCATTTTCCGAGAAATATTTAGTCACATCAAACACAATCCGTATTATTAACACCTTTACTGATAAGCGACCCTTATCTGGAATACAGTTCAACCGCCTTGAGCAATGGAAAGAATACATTTGTTTACTCTGGTTATACACAGTACCAACCGAGGTGATTATAAAAAAGGTAAAATGATTCAGGGTCTGCATGTAAGATATATGATACGTAATTATAGAACACTGGAACACGATTCAATAAGAAATTTCGGAGTCGTGTTCAATTATTATTTGTCTAATAAAATCGAATCAAGTGAACTCGAGATCTTGTCAGTTGGGATGTTTCAATAGAGTTTTATTTCCTTCTGGAATATGTTAATTTGAATCACAGCAAATGTATTTGTAAAGGTAAGCTAGGCATCTAATTATCTAGGTGGGTGTGGGCAGTGGTGGGATGCGGTGACTCTTTGCGTTTTTTGCAATTTTCCAGCGCATAACGATTTATGTTGGTATTTTTATAACTACCCACCAGAAAAAAAGTATTTTACTCAAATTCCAAAATTTTTTAATAGTTTAAAAATATGTATTGTTCCAGACTTAGATGAATTAAATAATGTAGATACGTTACATTTAGATTACAAGTTGATGCAATTTATACTGATTTCCAAAAAGCTTTTGATAAAGTTAACCACTCCATCTTACTAAATAAGCTTGATCAAATAGGAATACATGGAGATCTTTTTCGCTGGGTGAAATCATATTTGTATAACAGAACACAACTAGTACTCATTAATGGATACAAATCATCCCATATAGTTGTAACTTCTGGTGTACCACAGGGATCGAATCTTGGCCCCCTGCTTTTTCTCATATTCATAAATGACCTTGGTTCAAAATTACACTGTGATTATGCCTTTTTTGCTGATGACCTTAAAATTTTTCGTAAAATTAAGTCGATCTCCGATCATCAATTGCTTCAGATTGACCTCAACACACTCAATAACTGGTGTATTGACAATGATATGCACTTAAATGTTGATAAATGTTACACTTTAAACTTCACTCGAAATAGAATTACAAAGAACTTTTCCTACGTTATTAATAATACTATCCTTAATAAAGTTTCTTCGATAAAAGATCTAGGAAT
This sequence comes from Drusus annulatus, assembly GCA_022651775.1. Classification (NCBI taxonomy): domain Eukaryota; kingdom Metazoa; phylum Arthropoda; class Insecta; order Trichoptera; family Limnephilidae; genus Drusus; species Drusus annulatus. The sequence goes on from JAGWCC010000230.1 coordinate 1,423,343, forward strand.
CACTCTTGATTCTAAATTCATATTTGATGTTCACATTAACGACATTAAGTGTAAATCATTCAAAATGATGGGATTTATTCACAGAATATGTAAACCATTCAAGGACCCACAATCAATTCTAACCCTTTACAACAGCTTGGTTAGAAGTAAATTGGAATATGGTAGCACTATTTGGAATCCTCATTACCACAAGTATGTAAACACTGTTGAATCTGTTAAAAAAAAATGCTAAGAATGTTATCTTTCAAATGTGGTCTACATGACCATCTTAGATCATATGATGCACGCCTTGAATACTTTAACATGGATACACTAAAAACTAGAAGGCAATTAACTGAGTTGATATGTCTACATAAAATAATTCACGGTCATCTCGACACTGCAATATGTCTTAGCGCTATTGAAATTAATGTACCCAATGCTCATTGTTTAAGACGCCATAGTACATTCCACCTGAATACATTCAGAAACAATATTGCCTACTTTAGCCCTCTATCGCAAATGCGCCGACTATATAATCTAATAGAGTGTGCTGATGTAGACATTTTTGTTGATGGTCTGTACGGTTTCAGACGGAATGTCATGTTATTGCTTAAAAGGGTGTTAGAGTAATTCCCTAAGTATATTTTGTATGTATCTAGTAGTAATAAGTACAAAAACAACAATTTTTTAAAAATTTAATGTATCTTGTCTATTTGTATTGTATTTATCAATGATTGTACACTAACTGGTTTTTTATAACTGGATTTTTTCACGTAAGTGTTAACATCTGTTAAAACCCAGTATAAATAAATAAATAAATAAACGTTACTGAGACACCGCGCGTGACTGTACGAAACTAAGCCAACGTGGCATTCCTGAGATTTACTGCGTTTAGTCTCGCACAAACATTCGTTTGACGAACAATCTGTCACCAGCTGCCACAAACGCATCGCTGTAAGCTCTTTTCTGAGATAAAATGCCTTCCTGTGCTTTTGACAAGTGTAAAAATCATTCGGGAAAAAAAACAAATCTGATCGAGTTTCTTTTCATGCGAAGTACACACAAACCACTTATTATTTCAATTAATACAATTATTCAAATAAGTGAGATAGCGAATGCAGAAATACATAAGTGTGTGGAAGACAACCTAGCGACAGTACACGAGTACGTCGCATGCTACTTCGCTCGTAAGTTCGTTAGGGAAGAGAGGGCTTGTAACGCGGAGAATGTAACGCGGGACGTTCATATAGCTATCTCATTCATACACACATATTCTGCTTGGTATGGCTATCCTTTTCATGCTTTCAGAGCATGTCATATTTATGGTTCAATTTGTATGAATATGACGTGTCTTGTATTTTATGTCTATGGTTCCAGATAATCTTTTGTCCATACAATAAAGATGGAGTTTCAAAAAACTTTTTTTATATAAACTAACCTACCCACTCTTTTCTTGGAAATCAAGTAACAATTTCCAGCACACCTCTGCTAAGTAGTACTTCGGGTTAATTAAGTTCACGTTGTGTATTTTACTTGATAATTATTTCAGCCGATATTGAAAAGTAAGTTTATCGAACCAGGGTAAATTGGTGCGCGTAATAGATGTGACCGTTGATCTAGTTTCTCCGCTGCAAACGGTTCAGCACCAGGTGCGACCCATGGATAATGCCTTATCTCTGGTGACTGTCGACACGGCATTCGATACCCCAACTAACAACGCCAAGTGCCAACAAAACAAACACCAAACTGGAAGAGATAACAATATCTTCGGATATTGTTTCTGACTTGGTATTATGGATCTCGATCTTTTGCTTCGGTGCCAATTAAACACGATTGTGATAGTAGAAGTCCGAAGTATACACAAACATTCAGGTTCCAATAATTGAGGACACTTCAGATAATACGAGTTTGGGAGACTTATAACAACTATAACAATCGTTATTCAGTTACAGTTTCAGAGAAAGTTCAAAGGTGCTGCGTAAAAAACGCACGTCCCACCTGCATACGTTATTAGCGAATGAGTTTAATGTCCTAATCGCATGCTGCTTTTGACACCGTGGACCAGATTTGTTGTCCCATTCCTGTAATTACATGTTATGTTATGAAGCCTTCGTTTGCCATTACTGTACACGATACACGCGACATTTCAAAGACCGATTGGGGTTAATGCCCGGCATTGCACGGCCAATATCCATGTATCCGAGCGCACGTGGTGCTGATGTAAATATTAGTAGATCAAAGTGTTACTAGCAAGATACAGAAAAGATGGGTAACCTATTTTTAGTTTAGGCCACTTATATATGAAATACTAACTTGTTAATGATTATACCCTTTTCACCAGGAAGTTGTAACCAACATAAGTTTGGTATTGGTTTACTTCTCAAGAGTATCAGTTGAGTAAGCGGATGCAGTTAGGTAATAATGCAATGCATCATTCTACCTTTTTGTTACTAAGAAATTTCGAGGAATATTGTAATTAATCATATCGTCGCTGGAAAGGCAAAAGGGCTTAAGCGACACTTTGGTCTAAAATGAGTTAAATATGCAGTTTTGGTCAGTTTTTTTTTTCTGCATCGAACGCCCTGACTCTCGTTTCTCACCTTTGTGGCCCTTTAGCCATCTAAAATATATTTACAATTTGGGAGAAGGCTTGACTCAAGCGACACAAGTTTGGGACTTTTTTTAATCCTTTTGTCGCTTCAGGTAACTTAGTGAGAGCATTGAGTTAACTTTTTTTTCGAAATCCAACCAGGTACTGAAGACTTACGAATTTTATAGTAAAATGCTCTGGTGTAAACTTCTCGAAATGGCGCTTCAGCCCTTTTGCCTTTCCGGCGACGATAAATTGATTAACTGAAGTGTTTTCCTGTTTCCTTATTCACCCACCAGCTTGCGGTAATAACCTATTGATAAATTTAACCTTTCCGCATAACTTCAATTTCGTCTTCGTAAAAAAGTTGAGAATATATTGCGTTATGCTTTTGAATTGTTTATGTACGAACATAACTACTTTATCGCTTCAAAATTAACATAATTCATGTAAGCAATAGATTTAAATATATATTTATGAAGCCCATTGGCACGTTTAACCTATGGAATATTTGCAGATGCGACGGAACCAAATTAATGTTGATAATAAAAATAAAAGCACATGTTTCGGTGGACGATTGAATCATCTCTAAAAATATATCATTCCGCTCTATTGAGAGATTCGTATTTAGTTAAATAACCTTGAATAACACTTGAATAACACTCGAAAAACCCAGAGTTTGTTTCGGCTTGTCTGTGTTGTACTTTTATGTATAAATGCAATCTGTAACATTTTATTTGATAAATATAACTGAATAGCTTTTCTATCCTGTTTAACACTAAAAAAAAAATTGTTAGAAATGATTTGGATTATTTCTAAAGCGCCCTTTTCGCAAGAAAATCAACGACGCTTTCAAAGCTCCATAGATCGTGATCGATATGACTTTAAGACTTGAAAACGAGTAGGTTAACCTAGAAATTAAACGCAAAAAAATCTATGCAAATTTTATGACGTCGGAGAGTTTTTTTTTGCTTCTCCGTACATACATTTTGACAATTACCATGGTCAAGCGGTTAAGATCCTCGATTACAAATCCAAAGTTCACGGTTTTATATCCCAAAGTGCGCTAGTAAATTTAATTAAATTAATTTGTGTTATCTCTATTTAATTAATAATGTATAATATATTTGCGGCACGTTTCAGAGTGGTAGATATTCTCAGCATCACCCTTATGAAAGACTATCATCAGAATCGAAACGTTGCTTGAAATGGTTTTATCCGTGTTTGGTGACCAGATTTGAATAGCCAGGTACTTCCCAATCTACCTCTTCCCCATCTCCTTCCCCTCCCTACTTCCTTCAGCCTCACAACATACCTCTACCGGTGATGCCATAACCTCACTGGCTCCGGACAGTTGGGATCAGTTCGAACTGTTGTGCGGTATTTACATGAAAATTAATCAAGCTTCTGCATTGTATTTAAGGTTTAATATGAAATTTAAATAAAAAATATTTTAGTTTTAAGCCACTTTATTTATACACATATAACAATTCTACCGGATCTACCATCTAATATTAATATTAACTTAACTCCTAAATGGCGCAGAATTTTGTATATAAGTGATTTCTCTACCCTTTGCACATCTAAACTCCCATCAGAAATAAGACCAGCTTTTTACACCAACAATAATTTAGGAAAACTTTCAATCAATTCTAAAGATAAAGAAGATTCTTTAAGCCATTCTGGCATATATAAACTTAACTGTAACGATTGCCCGGCAATTTACATAGGTAAAACCGCGAGAAATGTAAACATTAGAGTCAAAGAACACATTAGATGTTTAACAAGTATAGGTTTTTCCGAATTTGCCGAACATTTAATTAAAACTAACCATACTTTTAATAAAAATACAGGTGTACAAATAATACATAAAAATGGAATAGGTTTGCGCCTTAATAATCTAGAAGCATTAGAAATATCAAAATCAAATAATAATAATAATTGCCAAATTTTAAACAAACAATTAGAATTAACTAAAAGTCCGATTTTAAGAATGTTCCCCTTCTCCTCTTCCCATCCCCCTACCTCTCTACCTACTCCATTACCACCCCCTCTCTGATGCTTTGTCCTGTTTATACTAATGTTTTGTCTCTTTCACTAATTTCTTTGTCTACTGTATAACTCTATATTTTTATCTTAGTTTATATATATACGTTCCTGAAGAAGGTTAAGTTTAACCGAAACCGGTCGAATTGTTATATGTGTATAAATAAAGTGGCTTAAAACTAAAATATTTTTTATTTAAATTATAATGTCAAGCTACAAAGTGATTGCTTCCTTCGATAAATTTAATATGAAACTTTAATTTTACCTTATTAATGCATTATTGAATGTTCGGGTACGTTCATTATTAATTTGAATAGAGAACAATCGTCAAATGTCTTTTCTAATAATTGTCTCATTCTATTCCTTTTAATATTAAATTTATTTATTAGGTCTTGTAAGTACAACTCATCAATCATAGTATCTAATTTCTTAGGCAGTTGTCTGAATTTGGTACCAGCCATGTACCAGCTAATATTCCCTGAAAACTTCTCTATAGACTTCCAATAGGTAATTAATGAGCAAACTAAATAAATATCTTTCTGCTATTTATAGCGAGTCGGAATGTTGCGTATGGCAAATACTTGTAACACGTTTCTGTAATGTTTACCTTATTTGTAATGTAATAACACAACAATTATTAAACGTCTCATTTGTCAATTTAAATTTCAGCAACTAACCACTGTTGACAAATCAATATAACATGTTAACATTCTAAGATATTATGCACATACCAGTTTTACACTCAGCTCCGAGTTTCAACACTCTTTGACATGTTGTTGAACGATTGAAAAATGTGAACACACAATATAGTCTTTAAAAAAATAAATTATAGTGAATACCGCACAAGAGTTCCAACTGCTCCTATCCCCCTGACGCCAATGATGGGACTATGGCATCCCCAATTGGGGATACGTTGTGAGGGTAGTAAAAAGGTAATGGGGGGGAAGGTCGGGAAGTAACTGGCTATTAGGCATCTGGTCACCAAAAACAGCTAAAGCCATTTCAAGCAACGTTTCGATTCTGAATGGTTGCTCTTTCACGAGGGCAATACTTGTATCTACCTCTCTTAAACATGCCACAAACATACTGTATATTATTTTTTTATTAATTATATTTAATTTATTTACGCACGCCGGGATTTGAACCCGTGACCTCTGGATTCGTAGTCGAGTGTCTTAACCTCTCAGGTGATATTTCAAAGCTCCTTCTGCGTCCTGCCGCTGAGAGGTCCGCTGGTTCCTCTTTGGTTTTTTTTTTCGTTAATAAGAAAAAGGGAAAAGTTCCGATGGAGCTACCAGCGGTTGATTTGTAGGTAGAACGACTGGTCGATACAAACAAATACTGCTATGTGGATAAAATATTTTTCCTTCGGTTTTATATATTTTTTAACCGCGCGAATAATTTAACATCATCTTGCGGCAGTGCTTACCTAAGATGGCCTTTTCCATTTCATAAATACGTGTCTTGTATAAGAGACTTCACCCTCGAAATCTCCATTTTATCCACTCGAGAATTGGATATCCAATTTCAAGTCCGCGGTTACTCCGTAGCGCCACCCGCCCTTAACCGAGCCACCTCACCCCACCCGCCGGTGCTCCGGGCTCCGGGCCCCGGGTTCCGGGGTGTACGTACGAGCCCCGCGCTCGCCCCCGTCCCCGCCCATTCGACTGCCAAACACAGAATGGATGTCAAAATTAATTGCCCGCAAGATCTGTCCTTAAAACGCAGCTGCGTTATGTATCTTCATCTCGCTAGTATTCCTATTCACATTACAATCCCAACATTGGATATTGGACGTATTGCGTAGGCATGACAAAAAATCAAATTTATGAGATAAAACGAAGCAATGTTTTTTTTAAAATTCAAATGCTTTTAAAATAATACTGGAATCTAGTACCAGTAAGACATATCCATAAATAGATATTAAAGTTTAAAACCTTATTTTCATTACTAGTCCGTCAGTATCTAAATTTAAAAATAATAGATAAAAATCTAGTATGCATATTTGGATATCTGTGCCTTTCCACTTTTTGTCATTCTGACACTGAATTCCATACGGCCGAAGCTTTTCACAGCCCGAGATATCTGTTAAAACATACTCGTATATAAATACGAATTATCCTTTTTCTCGTAAGGCCTCGTTAAATCTTAGTAGAATGGCTGAAGTAATCTTAAGGTATTATAGTTTTATGCTATTTACTATCTAGATAGTAAACTGAAGAAAATAGGTATTATACATCTAATATTATATACATCTATGGACTTAAGGACTAATTTGAAGCTTTAGTTAGTGTCTTTTTCGTTTGCAGAGATCGTAAATTACCGCTTTAACTGGCTTTACGGTTTCAATTTACATGAAAAAATAATACTCGAATATTATTATCTCCTATCGAATGTATTCGAAGTTCGTCTTATGGGAGCGAAGTATAATTCTCTTTCGAAATTCCCTCTAAAATAAAAAAATGGTAATTCTAGACTTCTCTAGAGTAACCTAATAAATGTACAATACAGCCAATATTCTTTTATCAGACAAGATATTATTCTGGAAGATATTATCAGAATTTCTGTAACGTTTCGTAATGTGATTTATTTCGCTAGATAAAAGAAATGTATTGTGTTTCAGACTAAATTCTTATAATTTGATCCAATCCCAAAAAAATGTTATAATATAAGGTATGAATGAAACGCTTTTCCAAACATAGACAGATATTTATAAGAAACATATTAGTATGATGATAATAATGATTGTAGTTGACTAATTTTTATATCGCCTTTTTGTGGAATGTCGCCCGATGGGCACTTAACAAAGCGAGATAATAACATAACACTAAAAATACTCGGCCGTTCTAGTTAGTTTCAACAAGACTTTATGAAATAAACGATAATTGGTGTTTACTTATTCCTGTTACTATTACATGTTTACATGTGTCACGAACTGTGTAAAGGTTCGAACTTGTGGGATATGTATGTAGTTTGAAACTTGTAGTGAAATAAACTTACGATGGGATTTTTGTAGTCTTTTATCAGTCTCAATTAATGTTAACGTACCTATATCTATATACGTATCTTTATTTATCTCGATAACATTTGTAACATAGGTTTTTACTATGCCTGTCTCACTGTACATTAAGCAATTTCATTACATGATAACCCGGAACCAATATACTAGCAGCTGCTAGATAATATATAAAACATCGATTTGTAAATGAATATGTTAAAAAACTAAACTCATAAATCTCTTCGGCGCAACTAAACATAATATTTAAAATATTACAGTTTTATTTCGCAAAATCTTTCGCTTCAAAAGCTGTTTGATATACACTCGGGAAATAATATCGACGGACCTTTAGCAATAAAGTGTAGGTGGGCGGCGCCGCAGACTATCGCCGTATAAACTTCGCAAGTAGGTAGCGGCGTACTGAAAAAAATCGCTTTCTAAAACTTGTTAATTTAGTGCATTTTTTATTTGGATTAGCTAACGACAGTTGGCTAACGTACTGGTAAGAAAGTCATTAATCACAAACCAAACGGAAATTTGATATACATAATACAAAGATTCTATTTACCTACGACATCAATTATTTTGCGGTTTTTTCCCCATAATTTTCCAATCATTTGCTTTTTTCCAACTAATTTCTTGTTTCCTGCTAGCTTCATTTGAATAAAATCTCTATCTGAAATCATACTACGAGGTCCCCGTTTGCAGAAAAAGTGTACCTACACTTATTGCCAAATTTAGTAGTCGGGAGAAAAAGTGGAACGGGAAGTTGCAAAGATCATAAAAAAAACTTTTAAGTGCTGGAAGAATGGAACGACGCGTTAAAGAATAAATAATTTTAAACGGTAAATTTCACTACTTTACCTCTAAATAAATTTCCGCAACCGCCGAGAAAATAAACCCTACCTGTTGTAAAGTACATACCTTGAGTTCGTCTGTATTCCCTCAAATAAGTTTCACACAGAAATACATTTTCAGGATTAAATGTTATTCTTTTGATGTTATATAAAAATACCATATCTAGTAGGTGATTTAAGACCGGTAGGATAGCTGTTATTATGATTATTTTTTGTTTAAACAGTTACCTCATCATCTTGATAAATATCATGCCATTTTCATTTCATCATTATTTCGTACTTTATCAAATTGAATTCTCTTTTTGTTGGATCACAGGTCAGCCATCCAACCACTTATATTCGAAACTTTTAACGTAAATGGAGCGTCATCCCCCAACAATACGGAGATTCCAAACCCCCTGTTTGGCAAAGGAATCGAATTGTTAACGAGTCCAATTCTTGTATTTCACTTAACCGTTCACAGGGGGTTAATGGGGAAAATGGCAAGAAAATAAACGACTTCTAGATTTAATTCTAGAATATATACGGTACTTTCAGTATCTTAAATGTTAAGTTGAAAACTCACTGAAAGTTATTTTCCACCATGTTTTCTCGAAATAATAAATCGAATATATCCATTGACTTTATTGAAAAGCGAATACATTATTTCCTGTTGATGTACACACGTTCAACTAAAACAAAACAAGTCTCTCAATTTTTACACACGTGGAAACAAATTTATCACCGGAGACATTAATTATTTTGAACGGATCATTTTGCTGTATCGCGAGTATGTTATATGAGTACGGCAATAGTATAACTTCGTTACGCTGAATGAGTAGGCCCTATTTCAACGGAAACAATATTCAACTAGCTCTTGGCGATGTGTTTAATATCTACTCGCATTTATGTATTCAGTTTCAATGGGATTCCAGCGTCCTGCTCCGACCATGGGACGATCTTTGTAAATTGAATGCACATTATCCGACACTTTATGCCCGCTGTAAACAAATCCCAACCGCAGCATTCTCTGCAAGTATCGCTTACATCACGCACTTACCGTGCCCAGAATTGCGTCGACGCTATAATGTAAACAAATTATATTTTACGATTTCGCTGCGGGCCGGTGAAATATTATGCAGAATGTAATAAAATCTGATTCAATCAATGATAATTTACTGACCCAATTCGTTAGGTTAGTTTTATTGTTATTGCTAGGATAGCAATCTCTTACTAACTGATGAATGCTTCGCCGAGCAATTAGTAGATATTTTTACCATGAATTTATATTAATTTGTGTAATGACTAATGCCTAATGGATTATAATTTATATGCCAGTTACGAATTAGGAATGTTTTCTTAACCCTTATCTTGGCAAGTTAAAATATATAATATAAGGTTAAAGATAAGATAATAAGCTACATATTTTTTTAAACTGACTAATAAGTATCAACAATTAACAGAACGATAAAGAAGAGATTTTCTAGTGTTGTCATTACAAAAAATGACAAAATATTTATTTAAAAAAAATGTTTGTGTAATAAATATGTTACACTGCCAATATATGGGTTAAACTGTTTTTTTTTAACTACCCTTTAAATAAGAAACTAGATTCATTGATAGCAACTCCCGTTGCGAATCTTATTTCCTATTCAAATTTATTTCACTGGAATTAATTTGATAAACATCTAATATGAAGCAGAAATGAAACACTTCCCCAGATTACATCTCCACGGATGCAATGCCCAGCTTCGTATATCTAACGGGTCCTTCCTCCCCCGCCCCCGCCCCCTCCCAGCAAGATCACACCCCGACCGTCGAGGGAGTAACGCTGCAATCTCATTTGCATATAAATTAATAATCAGATTTAATTCTTTATGCATATATTAGGCCCAAACCGAGGAAGTTAACTGCCGTAGGGATGTGTAAACAGTTCTCGTGAGCGCCTGTTGGCATCATGCCGAGACTGAATCACCCCAAAAGAATATATCACAGAACCTGATTCGAAAAGACAGAACGTGAAACATAAACACTATTCTTGTTTTACTAATACTAAATCACTTGTTACTAATTTGTCAGAAAGTTGATTAGCTCTTCGTGGACACCTGTTTTTTATTGAAAAACATTGCCCTTTCTAGCATTGGATATAAATACTACGACAATGTTAATTAACTCGTTATGTATTTATTTAACGCCTACAAGGGATTTTACATGCACATTATTTACTTACAAGATTCATAAGTATACATTATACTTTGGAATTATATCAATTTTATATTCAAAAATAATTATGGTATGTAAATATAGAGGGTGTTGCAGAAAGTAGCCGACAGTCTCTGCATGGACGAGTTAAAGGCAAAGTAATAATAATAATATTTCTTTATTTTTATTTTTTATAACCACGTACTATGTATTTTTCGTTTAATTTAATTTTGTACCGTGATGATGCTTAGACTAAGCGAAATCGGTCGGTCATAAAAAATTTAATTAAAATCTGTTGTCTTATACAAAGTAATTATTTAATTATAATTTTTCATAAAATGGCATTATACTTTTTGTATTTCTACTAGGTACACAAAACATAATCATTTCAAACAGGTCTGAAGTATGAAATTAAGCATTTCTTATTTTATGCGAAATTCTTCTATCGAATATGTTTTTAAAATTATTTAAGCAAATATAAAAGATAGTAATAGTTTATCTGAAGTGTTGTTTGTTTCGTTTTTGAGTTGGTGGTTTGGGATGTGTTGAAGTAGAGAAGCAATCTGTAGATGGACTCTTACCGAACTCATCATTCATCAAGACTCGAGGCTAAATAATTCCTGCCCACGTTTGTTTTGTATTGTTTCGCCGAAGAAGGTTCTCGGAACAACTGATTGTTATTTTCTTTGCATGCGCTATTATCCACATTTGTTTATTTTCTCCTCTGTGATCAAGTGTTTCTTTCACTTAATCTCCCGAGTTACTCTCAATCAGGTTTTAAATCGATTGCTTTACTGCCAAACAAGTTCTATTCTACTGAATAAATACCAACTCAAAATAGAGAATGTTCGGCGAACCGTGAAATAATACTAGATGCTTACACAAGAGTGTTTTGGCTTTTGTGACGTAATAGCGATACATGACGGTTTGATTTGTAATACTGGGCCCAAATTAAGCGCGGAAACTAACATTTTATTAGGCGAGGAAAACTCTAGACTCGCTCGCTAACACGGAGTATTATTTCATGCTGTAATGGTTTTCATTCGCTGTTATACTTTGGCCGCAACTCCTCTGGGCTTTTGTTGGTTCCTGGTTTCTGCTAGGCTAGAAGTCTAGTAGATGAACGTGTACGCTGCATCTCTATTCCCCAGTCCACCTCGGACTGAATTTAAAAAATATAAATGCTCCTTTGCTTCGTGGGGCGTTTATCCAGGAAGCGGCCGTCATAAAAAAATAATATGAACTCCAAAGATTTTCATGAATATATTACTATTACCCCGTTCAAATTACTATAACCGCAACGGAGTAGGCATTTCCAGATGCAATTATGAACACGCCATCTAGAAACACACGTGTTTGATTAAGTTAATCTATTCCCTAGATAATTGAGTTGAGATATTAAATCAAAGTATAGAATATTAAATTTACTAAGCGCCTGGGATGTTGGTGACGCTGGTAAGTACTGGCAGTTCTGTGTTGGTGGTTGGGTTCATAGGGGGAGCGTAATCAAAAGCCAATGGCCCGAATGATTCCAGAATTAAGAATCAGAGAATGATGACGGCAAGAAGTTTCACGAATCTTTATGAAGAATAGAATTCTTTTTAACATCTTATGGCGGTGTTATAAAATAATGAGGTAGAAAAAACGCGCCATTGTTGTATTCATTCATCTGAACTAATCCGCTAAAGACCCCTGAATATTTTTCTTCCATACAAAATATTTGAACACTCAAACTTCCATCAACTTCCACTGCGGCATTCCATTTTTCAAGTAAACAGGTTAGGTATTTGAAAGTTCTCCAGTTTTCCACAAAGAAAACTTTTTAATGAATCCAAAGCCTCTTTTTTCCGCGGTCAGATTTCCAGCCCGCCATCTTGGAGGTGGGTCATTATATTTTATAACTGAGTTAATTTGTCAAGTTTGGATATGAGTGAACAATTTTTCTGGTTGAATTTATGACTCAAAGGCATTTTAAATTATGGTAGATTTAACGCGAAAGCGATAAAAGTCAGTGGAATACTTTGATGAAAAGCAAGCTTTTATAAAACCGTTTCTAAAAAGCCAGTGCTTGAGACCTATCCTTTAGACGTGTTTGATTTCTGAAAATTATTTTTCCTCGGATCACTTCATAGCGAGTTTACATAAATATGACCTCTATTTAAACCCGGTGGGTGTTAGGGAGTGGATCGATTGTTACGAAGCGTTTGTAGTCTGGGGAAACAGTGACATAGCTATTGCACTCCAGTCTCCAACCCCCAACATCTTCAGCCTTAAGCCTTGAATCTTGACGGAAGGTGAGTAACGTTCACAAGTGGTTCTGATGAGGATGGCGGCGGAAGCATCTCCCAAACGATTCACGCCATCACTAGCCATGCCATAATATTACTCTCGGATAGTTTAGCACTCGCCACAGAATTAACTGCACTAAAACGGCGCGGCGCCTCAGCCCACACAACTAAAAGGCCCTTCCTTATTAAGTCTGGCATAATATTCTCAGCCATTACAAAAGGCACGCGGGAGCGGTCCTATACAATGACATTATATGAAATGTCTCGGCTTGTCACATCCATAGCGAACTCAATTGACAACCTAATCTAATTTCCTCGTATAAAATGTCGATAGAAAGATTTGTGTCTTCGGCTGAATTTGACATTTTTCTTCCGCGAATCATTTCGCTTCTTAAATAAATAATCGAATTGATAAAAAATACAACTTTTTATTATCCCGGCCGCACAATGCGATATCGAATTGAGATGATTTTTTATTGGCGACTTTTAAACTTTTTAATCTACCTACGCGCAAAAAAATACGCCGTGGAAATAATTTCTCTGTAAATATTATCATAAAAAAGCAAAAGCACTTAAAATGAGAATTTTATCTTTAGTCGAGGGGAGAAGGAAACAGATGAGTTAGAGCAAAAACAAGTGATTTTAGTTCAGGAATTCATTGAACCAAATAATTTCGAATAAGGACCTGAAATGTCGTTGGCGTCATTGGGAAACCTGTAATATTATTTATTTGATGGTTATCGTTTTTGCAAACAGAAGCCATTGAACGTAATTATCGTGATGAACTTTTGAGTTATTATGCCGTGTTGTCTTTCTTTTCCTTTAGCCAACGTCTCGGACAGTCTTGCAGTGTCCATCTTCAGGGCAGATGTCTGCCATCTACCCTGATGGTGTTGGCTAAAGGAGAAGAAAGCACAACACGGCATGATAACCCAAATATTCATCATAACACTACTTCTGGCCATGAAATCTTGAATCATATCTGACATTGAACATGTTAAATCGTATCCAATTGTGTTTATGTTGTTTGTAATATAAAGTTTTTCTTTTATTAGAAACAATACCTTGTATACTTTATGTTGTTTGTTATGTAAAGTTTTTTATTTTATTAGAAACAATACCTTGTATCCTTTATGTTGTTTGTTATGTAAAGTTTTTTTTTTTTATTAGAAACAATTCCTTGTAACTTTTATGTTCTTTGTTATGTAAAGTTCTTCTTTTATTAGAGACAATACCTTGTATCCTTTATGTTGTTTGTTATGTAAAGTTTTTATTTTATTACAAAAACAATACCTAGTATCCTTTAATCCAATCATTTATAAATAAATCTCAATTGGACTCATGTTATATTTAGCTAATATACTACTCACTGTATTTTTTCAATATTTCCTATTTCCTTTTACCCCTCGTACAAAACGTATTTTGTTTCGTTAAATTCTTTGAGTACCTTTTTAGCTTTTCGATAAACATAGGATAGAAACGCAATATTAGTATTTATATTTAATGATCTCATCTAATTTTAAACACTTCTATAAATAATTCACATCGCGTGCGGCGTCTTAAGTACATGTAACAAGTATCACGTTCGTGGAATAATTCTGTCTTTCATCATTTTGACGTCATTGAACAGCAGTGCGGCACCTACTCGAATATGGTGATTTGATTTATTATTCTGAATACACACACGTGTAAGATGATCTGTTCCTACCTATTCGGTGGCTATGATTTATTTCCTAGCTTATCTCACGTACTTTGACGGCTAAACCGGCCTTTAGTCATACTTCGCTGAGCGAAACGGAACAAGTGCTGTCTTTTTTAAATGATGATCCAATTGCAAATGATTGCAAAGGTATTGTGATGCCTCTACTTAGTGCACTGTTATCAATCCGCTAGGCTTAGTATTGTTGTAGTGATTACCTTGTAATCACGTTCTAGATATTATATCGAAGGAGAAATCCCTCCCCCTCACCGACCTCATTTTTTAAATATTACTTATTAGCCCCTGAAACCGTATCGAAAGTTGAAATATCAGAATCGCTAAATATCAAAAGGTTGGCCTGGCGGAGATTCAATGGTTGTTCTTATCAGTTTCTCTCAGTTAAGTGCGGTTTGAAGCAGAAGAGTCATATCACAAGTACGAAGAAAGTTTGAGGCACGACACAGCAAGGACGCTTGTTATCACCGTTCTTCCGTGGTTTCGAAAATATCACAGTAAAATTTCGAGGTGTTGTATTTCACTCAATAATTTGCCTTCTGAGAAAATCTAATCCGACGTAACAAGATGCTCGCCAATCATCTTTTGATAAGGTGTCGTTATTTTATAACGAACTGCTTTTATCGGTTGATTTATTGGTGCGGCACGGGAAGATCAGATTTCGAGACAGCTTGTTTGTGTAATTAGTATGCACAGTTTGTTTTTGGTTTCGGTGAACCAAAGAGCCACGTAGGCAATAAAACAGATAAGGAACACGTAAGTTATCATATCTCTTGTCAATATAATGAAAACTTATTGTGCTTTATAATCTTCGGGGCGTACCAGCATAAACAATGCGAAACATTTATTGTGTCTCTAGAATATTTCTGTTTATTTGTTGTGTTTCATTGCGATTCTAATAGTTTTTTCCGAGAAACGAATCATTTTTTGGCACTATCTAGA
The DNA here is from genome assembly GCA_022651775.1 of Drusus annulatus. NCBI lineage: Eukaryota > Metazoa > Arthropoda > Insecta > Trichoptera > Limnephilidae > Drusus > Drusus annulatus. The sequence continues at coordinate 1,438,941 of JAGWCC010000230.1, forward strand.
ACGGCTTATTGACTTCAAGAACGTAAAAAAATGTTTGTCAACCTGTTTTTGAAATGTGTTCGAAATATTTTGATGGAGCTGAATATTTTCCGAAACCAAATTGCCTATTTTGATTGAAGAGCAAATATGTCAATCAACCGCTTACTCAATACTCTCAAAGAGTTTGGTAAACGTTTAGAAAAGTGTTTCTTGGGAAGCCTCGGAAAGGTAAACATAAAAAGTATGTCACGATGAGATGTACGCGCCGCTAATGTATGTAAGTGTCGTTTAAAAATAATATTTTCACTCTCGACGTGACACTTGCAAAGAATATTCTACGAACATGTTTCTTATCGAACTCTTCCAGCTACTGGACTATTTACTCCTGGCTAATGTTGTTTATATTCGGGTTTGTACGCACCACACAATATTATGTCATATAACAATATTATTGTGTACTTTCGATACAACTCTTGCATTTAATTTTTTTTGGGTAGCCTAGAGAATGTTATTTATGTTTCTTTGGTTTGGTAAATACTGAGCATAACTCAAAGGGTTTGCCGATGACTTTCTAAATATTCTAGTGCCACCATACATGGGTGACGAGTGACACTTAGACCTTTGTGTATCTACGATTGAGAGCTTTAACCTTCTGATTGAATCCCTGTTTCGATAGGCCCTGTTGTATACAATATCAGTTGTCATCCGAGCGCTTTGTACCTTTGTTGGTAGCTAGTGGGTATGGGTACCGAGCTGGCTGTAGCCACTGGCCACTAGCCACTTGCCACTTGCCACTTGCCACTTGCCACTTGCCACTTGCTACTTGTTAAGGCGACGGGCGCTACGTCTCTCATTACTGCTTGTCAGTCAAATGTCGCTCAGAGCATCTGGCGTAAAACACCGCAGGTCGGAGTGGATCCATCTGCCCCCGTAGAGCCAGCAGGATGTATGGAGTCGTTCAATTTCCACATATGACAAGCAACGCCTACCGCCTCGAATTATCTCATTATACCTCATCTTAAGCTGTAGGACGGTACAAAAATTATTATATCGCCTTTGTTCTCGCTGCGCTGACTATTTGTTGGCTATCTGAGATGCCATCTCCGAGTTGTTGATGGCTCGAATGATTTGCGTATTTTGTGTTGGCGATTGATTCGAGTATAATCTGTTTCGTAATTGTTCTTTTTAACAGCTCTCTCGAAATCCGCGTTGGCACGTATATTACGCTTAATGGAATTTCCGTATTTTTTGTGCACTACCAGTCTAATGCGATGGCGAACAATGAATTAGGTACGAATAATAATGTTAGGATTTTTTTATTAAACAACAAATTGTTAGTGATGCAACCATTACGATTCCCATCTGAAGAATCTCAGATAACCTATACAAAAAGTCGAAATTCTTATCTCATTGTCATTGATTTGTTTGATATGTTTTGAACTTTACAATATGAATAATAGTTTTAGTTTGAGAAATATATTATATTATTTTATTGTAACTTTTGATGATTTCATTATAATTATTATACTTATATGTTTTTTTTATAAAACAAATTGCCTTTTTCGATTTAAAGTGTTATTGAAGTATCGTCATTGTGCGACTATTTATTTTGTGGTTGTAATCGTGCTTGTACGATTATTTATTTTGAGGTTGTTATCGTGATTGTACGATTATCGACGTATTTATTTATTTATTTACGCCCTTGTGGGCTTTTGCGACAAACTTGTACAATGTATTTATGTTGACAGGTAAAGCATTATATGATAACATTACGGTTTGTAGTATAAAAAATAACAATAATAATACATATGAATGCATAGAAGAGAAAAAAAAAATATTTATTCACATATATTCACTATTGTTTGGTAGACTCGTATATTTCAGTAAAGTATCTGTGAAGAGATTATTAATTATTATTAATCGTAATAGGCAAAGTGAGATTCGTCCCATCACTACTAATCGTCCATTATTTCGTTTCTTGCATTATTGTCAAATTTTTCGATTAATTCTGCTACCCAATCGATTGTCCTTTAGTTTAAGGCTATCGAATTCACAGCGGTGGCAAATCGCGTGAAAACGGTTGCGTTTTAACGATTTGTCTTGTCGAACTTCGCTGTCCACCAGTCAAACTGGCGGCCCTCGCTAACTGCATTTCCGCATCGTTACCAAAACCCGTCAGTCTGGTCCTGCAGCGGCTCTGCATGGGCAATGTGCATCCACTGCTCTCTGAATAGCGTCCGCCTTGGCCTGTAGCTAGTGTCTACGGCTAGAGATGCTGGAACACGGATCCTCGGACCGTGATGCATTATTCAGTAGCATCCGTCTGAGCTTCGACATGCGACACCTCGAAGCGATTCGTGTTTCTTGACGAATCTTTATATTTTAACGCGTCAACTATTGAGCCCTCATTAAAAGTGTATATTTTTGTGTGAAGTAAGAAAATCTTTACTAACTAACCATCACGTAATGTCTTCGGAGGGTACGCAGATAAAATGGAATACCACACCTACCTGCCCTGTTATGTATACGATTAATTTTCTCTCGCCATATTGTTCAGCGGTGTACTCGTCTTCTTTCATCCACTTATACGTCATATACATTCTGTTCATCCGCTCTACATGTCCAATCCATATAAGCATTGCTTTTGTAATCTCCTTCATTTGCTTTAGTTTGATATGAATGGTCGTTGAGGTCAAAGATATTTAAAAATCAATAAAATAGTACTACACTTAACCCCGAAAGACTACATAAATAATAATGAAAAACATTTACATATTCCGCTTAGTATACTATTTATCATTTATGCTTACAATTTTAATTTGTGTATTATGTATCTCTGCTTATAAAGCATCAGAATTCTATGTCATGTCCTTCAATATGTACAAATCTTTATTTTTAAATCCGGGCGCGTGTATTAAAAAAACAATCTCTTCCGACCGAGTATAAATAAAACGAAAGATTTCAAAGGATTTTTTTCAATATCAATCCACCATTCACGGGCTAACGATCGCGGACTGGTGACGTCATTAATCTTCCTTTATCTGCGCGTCAGTCAGCGGGTCCAGCGTTTTACTCGTGTGCTGTGCAATAGAATAAATACGAACCTTTCCCAGTCCCAGCCCCAGCCCCAGTCTCCGGCCTCCATTGAACGCGAACCCATTCATGGACCGCACGAAGAGCGAGAGCTGTACAGTTGTACAGTACGTCGTACGGCCGTACTCTCGCCGAACCATTCGCGGCGGAGCGGGCGAGCCCAGCTTCCCGCTTCCTACTGAATAATCGTGGTTAAATAATGTAAGCAAGTAAGCAACTTTACTGGATATAACAGTAGGTAAAAGTAGGGAGCTTCAGCGAGTCGCTGATCTGTGTGGAAATACGAGAGATTTAGGACACGAAAACATTCGCAGCCATGTTTTACAGGGGTAAAATTGCACATTTTACCAACTCTTTAGCAACTTTACCCGCTTTGGAGTTTCTGAAACCCCCACTTTTGTAGCAGCGTAAATTATGCGCGGTTTCGTTAAAAGTGTTAAAAAGTATAGTGTTTCATTAAAATGATTCGGCTCGTTTACCGCATAATATTATTTTTACTTGTAAGTTGAAAATATTTTTTATCGGTATCCATTATTCAAGAGTCTAATTATCATAACTTGTCCAACCAAGTGCCAAGGTTTAATATAAATATAGTGGATCGTAGTAGTGTCACTCGGAGCTTGGCTTTTCGCATTCATGTAAGAAAAAAACTTTATATGAAGGATGAAGCATGTACGAGTATGTCCGTAGGTATACCTATACAGTGCCGACCGATGTCCCATTTTGTACCTCTTTTGTGTCTAAAGGTCGGCTTCATGAACGTTCAGTGTCTAACGTCCATCTGACAAAACTCTAGATCCAAGAGTGATCCTGATCACTGATCAGGGAACCGGAGTAGGGAGCGGGGACGAGCCTGACCCTCCTCAAAGAGTTAACGCATGGCTGTGCTGATATATGAGTTGCCTCTAATGCCGCGTCGCTTAACTTTGTATAAATGGGCGGGCGTCAAATAAGGCTTTTAACTGGATAGCATTAATATAAGCGCCCATTAACGCGATTACGTCTTTAATTTGAAATAAGCCGCTTTATTTTTGTTTAAATCCCCGCAAACTCCGCCGACGAATCTCTTTCTTACGGAACGGTTATCTTAATGCTCAGACGAAATAAATACGATACTGGAGATACATTTTGATTTTAATGATTATTGCGATGGTACCAAATTAACGCCCGAGCTGGAGAGGCGTAGATATTTGGAATAATCAAATCCTATTTAATATTCTCGCGGCCGACCGGGAAAAGGCCTCGGCAGTGAGCTGAATTTCGATTGGGGAAAATCTTTAGGAGGTTTCTTTCTCTTTTCATCAGCAATATTTCTCGGGGATAATGATGGATAAGTATAAAGATTTCAATTTGATAAATCGTATTCTAGATTAACTCTTGTTTCTGCTCGAGTGGTTTCATCGTAGATGTATCACGTTTTACTACAGCAAGGAGATCTTTTATGTCCCACCAACACCGAGAGCTGGATCGGTACATAAATCAGGATTCTGCGAAGTGTCAGCACAAAGAGCTAAGTCCGCTCGGAGCTTTCACCCGCGGCAGGAAGCTGCGGGTTTGTTGCCGGGTCAACCCGATCTAAGCAGATTCTGTATTACCTATATACCTATTATGCAAAGACTTCACCGGGCTGAAAAGACGACGTGCCAAACCGAGTAAGTCTCAAATACAATAGAAAGGGTGGAAGATAAATTTGAAAATGTAAATCATAAACCTTTGTTGCCATGTCACTAAAATGTAATATACCAATAAAACTGGCATATTTTTGTGAGCTAAGATTTGTTTTTAGTGGGAAGTGTAGGTAAATTCATGTTATTATCTTATTTGAATTGTGAAATAACATGAAGCCAGTATTTTCCGCGCATTGCTTCCAGTGAGAACTTATTTATAAAACTGAATGCCGAAGATCCTTTTGTGTCGCTCGTCATCTTGACAGAGTGACATTAGCGTTAGGCTAATTAGTCACATTCGCGGTACGACTCACTCCGTGACGGAGCTTTGTTCGTCTTTAGTCTTTACCGACGTAAGTAAGTATCCTTCAGGCACCACTCATAATAATCACACTCCGTCGGATAAGCCAAGACTCGGTCGAATGGGATTATTGTTGAGCATTATTATCACCTCGTTGAATTTTAAATAGGTATAGGTTGCTGCAACTATAAATAAACCAATTTAGGAAAACTATAAATAAATTATAATTTCAGCATTAGATTTCTAGTACCAAATCTGTAAATCAAACCCATTTGTCAAAATGCTCTAGAACGGTGAGCTTTTAGGTTACGAAATTGTACTTGTTTTTCTGCCTGGTATTTTTCGGTCAACACGACGTCATTTTCATTATAAACTATTTAAATATCCACTAAAAAGATTATTTAAAAATTGATTGATTTCAATAATTTTTTTCACTATAATGCGGGACATCTGTTTTGCTGAAAAACACACGAATTTAATGATATCAGAATTTTACAATAAACACAAACAAAGTAACAGTAATATTCTTTAAAATGTTCATTAATAGTCATAAAATCGATAGCTGATACAACGTCATTTCAAACGAAAACATCTCGTTGGTTTATTTGGTGGATTTTATCGAGGTCAACGAAAATTAAAATCCGGCGATGAAAACACGATATAAATGTTTTTAAGCGGCTGCTCTCTCTCTCTCTTTTTTAGATTTTCTCCGAAAATACAGAATCTGCACTGCAATAAGTCATTTAAACAATGAAAGCGGTAGTATAATTTTGCGCCCGCCGTCCGAACACGTTTGCCACGCTTCCCCCCATTAAGATTGCATTGGATAGGAACTTTATGGATTTCCCTCTCAAGCTCCCATAAATTGTATGGCTTTAACTTCAACAGTTTCCATAATACATAGTTGACGCGATTAGGGGCCATTCGTTTTACTGCCTCGCCTTTCGTCAGAAGCGTGATCGCTTCAATCAATACAATTGAAATTTATCGTAGTAAATAATATACCTTTCCCGAGTACAAACAACGCTGAATAATATCATGGAACGCAGTCGTGCCAATCAACAGTTTTACTTTTTTATTGAAATATGAGGAACAAACAACATGTTTCATAGCTCATGGTGGTTATGAAGTTACAATGTGAAAACATTTTCGTTGAACTATAAATTACTGATAGAAAGAGCCGCGTAAGTTTTTATGTATTTTATTACGCTCTAGTGTCGTATTTATCAGTATTGCTCCAATCGTTTTTTTAAATCTATCCTATATTGGTGAACGTGTGTTATTAATTCTTGATTCAATTAACTACGAAAGAGAATTGTCTAGACTGGAAAATTAACTCTAATTAAGCACTACCCATAAGGGAGGCTTATCTATCGTTCGTTACTTTCGTTTATTTTAATTAATTTCACTCGAAGTACTTAGGTACTAATAAAAATGTTGTTTTTTTTTAAATTTCAACCCTTTTCAATATTGCTCATCATAGATTAATACCTAATAAACTACCTCTGCTTATGTGTGTGCATTGTGCAATTTACTGTACTCTGTAAGGGCAAACAGGCAGAATACAACGACCAATATTACTTATTGCCAGTATGTATTTTGAAATTTATGGCACTCTTGTCTTACTGCTGAGAACTCCATTGCAACTACTCTATCTTTTACATGTAAGTTTATGGTAAAGAGGGAGAAGTTACAACGGAGTTGTCAGCGGTACGATTTCACCCTTTACCGTTTAAGGGTAAATGCAATCAACATGCAAACCTATTGGAACAAAGACTAAACTCACCCCAGTCAGAAATATACAAAGTAAACAAATGGCTATGATTAATTATGAGTGCTCACAATAATAACGGGTTCAGCATAATATAAAAGATACCACAGAGTTACCATGAAAAGTTTTTGAAAACCTCTGACAGAGTCAGAGACAATGTCATGACTGTGCCGAGTTGATAGTTGGTAACCTCTGACAGGTATTTATATAACCATATCTGATTGTTTGGTATTTTACTTTTGTGAGGTGTAAATATTTATACGACGGAGATACGTTTTCGTTCTGTTTTGATTCAGGTTAGACGTTTGACTGATTGGCTTTAATCCTCCATTGTTTGGAAGACGAAGCTCTTCAAATTATATACATATGTGTATCAACTGTAAAGGATACACTGTGGTATTTTTGAATTACTAATAGGACTTCATTTTTTTTTAAATATTCACATTTAGAACTTTTTTTTAACTCCGTAGTTAATTTTGAAAAAAAAATATTACAAGCTGAATATAGTTGCGCTGATTAATTCCAGACATAATAAACTGTGTGATTTTTAAGACGCCAAAACACAGCATTCGAGAGTTTTTGCTAGTGCTTCAACCCACAGATTTTTTTTTTTCATTTTACGGCGTATTAAACATTGACCTTTCTAGGTAATTTAATTTAGAAACATAATTCCATATTCTCTTGATATCTTTAATTCACTGTATAAATTAAGTAAATTAATTTCCAATCTTGATTTCTCTATGTCAATGACGAATTAGCATTCACTTATAGCAAGAATGGACATTTTTTCCTCGCACTATAAGTTTATTGACGCATGAACTTGGCCGTGGAAAAGAAGCAAACGTTTAGATAAAGATATCTTTATGCATTTATTCACGTAAACAGGAGCTTTGCCATTCGTATTTCCAGTTGTTATTGAATAATTCATCAGAATTTCCATCGATATTCATCATTGCTTTAAAACGCTCATTGAAAAAACTTGGAAAACAATTTTTCTTGATTCTTCTAGAAGTTTTACTAAGTCTCGAAGTCAGCTAAATTAAAAGCTTTCAAGAAGGATAATGATATTGAACTAACCTTTAATAATTTACATGAAACTTTTTTTCAAATGTTTCAATAATAGGCCCGGTGACATATTATGATAATGACTTATTTATATTCGTAACGTATCCTTGTACGTGTTTTGATATTTGATATTTTATTTCCCTTTGTAAATATTTGTAAGGTTTTTTATTACCTACGTAATTTTATGTCGCCTCGTTAATTTTGTTGTTTAAGCTTTAAGCAACGATATTAAGTTTCGTGGTGATATCAACTGCATGACACGTGAAAAGGGAACCTTTTCAAAGTAGTACATCAAGTCGATTTGTGTCAACAGTTGTTTTTATTTATTATTGAATCATTATTTGTTTATTATTTACTATAAGCAGCATTGTGTTTACAAATCTTAATTATGTAGGGTGATCTTTTTGTAAAATAAAGTAACTCTCCGTGTTCAACCATTTTCTCATTACTCTCCAAAGTACTTTTTAAAAGATTCATCGCACAAAAATGAAATTATAACGACCACCCACAACTCCAATTACAATGTACCATCGTTAAAACAGAAAGACGTTATCTTTAGCGTAATGAAAAGTTGTGGGCGGTGTCGTGATGCTTACTCGTGTCGCACGCTGTTTAAATTCATTCCCCCCAGTACCTAGTAATGAATTCCGCCCCCGACCTACGGTAATACAATTATTCCCGAATCCGCCGATGAATGCCTCGAGCCCGTCCAGAGCACATACTTGTATAATATACGAGTACGTCGCGCGTGTCATGTCATGCCTCTCACGAGCATGTCGAAACATTCCGTCACGGACATCCCAAAGTTTTCCCTTGTTTCAAATGCGGTAAGGTTTTACGATCCCTGTCCGGCATGCGAGTTTTGCGAACAAAATACTCGTATGCACCGGTCACCTACGGCACCTAATACGATTTTTACGGAATTCGCCGCCGATAAAAGTGTGGATCCCAGTCCCGTCCAGAAAACACAAACACACGTCATGCGTGTAGTGTGTCTAACGCAACATCTAAACATTCTATGGCGGACATCCCGGAGCTCCCCAGTTTCCCTGGTTTAAACGGGCGAGGTTTTACTATTCCCCTACTCGGCACTACTCCACGAGTTTCGCGAGCTCAATACGCTGCGGTCGCATTAGTGAGATAGACGGGGAAAATTTCACCATTCGTGGTACACAGAGAAGTTAGATAATTTTAATGGACCATTATTTATTAGCGTTCGCCAGAGTGAGGTTAAGAAATTTATTGAAATTCACTTACATTACTTACGTTGCGAAACTTACGAGCATTCGACATCTTGTCCTGTTTAAGTCTCGCCGTGAAGGATACAAGTTTAGCCATTCACATTGAATACTGTAATCCGATTAATCAAAAGAGAAGAAATTTTATTATTCATATTTTCTATCTCCTTTAGATTTACCGACTGGACATTTTTCTTTTAATGTTTTGTGAGCGTCTTTATATATTTTTTTCTCTTTTGTACAAATAATAAGGAGCTTTGAGAGCCTTCCCGGAAACTAAAAGCTGTAAATAATATCTAGGCCGGTAGGTACTTGTTGAGATAGCGATTAAGCACCGGTTATTAGAAATAATAAAATATATTTCTAGTCTCTTAATAATGAAGTTTTCATTTATATAGATGATTTTTAACATAATATTCTTACCTTGATGTGTCGTTACTGAAATTGCAATGTATTAAGTATCCACATTTAACAGGTCGGCAAACACATAGTTTTGTTACCCATTTGGCTGGGCATAATCAAAAATGTATTATTTTTATATCAAAATTAGCATTCCAACTCAACACAAAAATATATTTTTACTGTTAATTATAACATTTTTAGAAGATAGGTACATTTTTCTGCCATCTCAACAAACTAGAAAAAAAAAAAATAAAAAACTGCATATTTGCTATAATCACTGAAATTTCAGTGCATCCGTGTTATTTTATATTATCATATTGTTTTTATCTATATTGTGTTATCTTTTTTGTATAAAATGTAATTAGCAGACATCGATTTATGGGCACTGTAATAGAATTGTCTACTGCAGAAAGATGGTGTACTTTGCAATTTTATGAATCATTAAAATATTAAGGAATCCTGCCTTATTGCGAGTCTGAATGGTCCGGTCCAACCTGATGCGCCGCACTACTTGACGTAGGGCTGAGCTCAAGTGTGTGGGGTAGTTTCGCAAGGCGTGGCCCCTCCCGCCCTGACTAACCAGCCTTTGTACGAAACATCTGCCCAAAGCTCCATAGTCGCTATCAGAAGGCACTACAAGCACCGATCAATCAGGTCAGACTTGCTCTGTTGCTATTTCTAAGCAAAACAAATAAGACAAAACTATTTGACAATTTGTTTTATACTTTACTCTTGGTTTTATCTAATCACTTATAGTTACTACCCGGCTTCGCTCTAGTTTCAACACCCTTTTTTCATCATTGAAAAATCTATTTTTTGACAGTTAAATGGATATTTCAAAGCTCTATAGCTCATGATAGAAATCATGTTGCTAGCTGAAAATATTGACCTTTAAAATGCTAACATGAAGTCAATTGATTTCATGAATCCAGAGCTTACACAGCTTCTTGAAATTATTTTGTTTCACAGATGATAAGTAACCGGATTTTTCGCAATTTAATAATAAACAATTTCGACCGGTCGGTAGCTGAGTGGAGGACAAACGCCTCGGATTCCCACCCGGGCGTCGTGCGTTCAATTCCTCTGCTGGCTAAGTCTTCCATCATTGCACAAGCAACATCTTCCGCTTCTTATGATGGCGGTAGGAGTTTTTCAAATATTTTCATGTTATTCGTAACCCGGGAATGTTTTGTCTTTCTTAAAAAAAAAAAAAAAATCCGGAAGCTAAACAGCTAACAATGACTTTCAGAACATCTTTAAATCGATGATCCGATCTCCGTCTGTCGGCATATCTCTACCTCTAGTTCTGAAGGTCACGAATAATTCATCATCCAGACGACTCGGCATCCGTCGCTGAAAGAAAAACTTTCCTGAAGGCTGTCAGAAACATATCAAAACGAAGTTGTCGTCGCTCGCTCCTCCGCCTAAAAATTGCCACAACTCGTAAACCATTCAGATCGCTCGTGAGTTATGGCGCTGTACCATATGCCGACAGCGGTGATTGGCGTTCGTAAAAGTTTCTGCACTTTGTTGTTCCGCCAACATTTTCAAATAAATAGACGAGTTGGGTAAAACATGAAATAACAAATAACAGCATCGTTTATTTCTGTACTAACATGAAAGTTGGAGTGAATAAATCTACACGCTTTAAAGTTATTGTTTATGAAAAGTCATCCATCTTCTAACTATCGAGGCGCCAGTCGTAGAAAGCATTGTATACTTTATATTTGTTATTAATTCTCGTTTAGATTGATCTTTCTTTAACAATATTGCATTGTGTATATTATATCTTACGTGACTCAACGGCGTTCTGCCCTCTCTGGCGACGTCTAGTCGGTAGACTCATTTCTGTGGTATCATCAGCTTTGTAAGTTGAAATGAGTATGTTTCAATATAACATTCTCATAACAATGATATTTAATTGATGTCGTAACCATAACCACTAGTTTAGTCTTGATACACACGTCGAAAGGGACGTGGTGAATAAATCGTGAAGTAGCGTAATCGGAATAAAATTTTGAACCTTTTTATGTATGAGCGAAAATTACCAATATTGTCTTTGCAGATATTGGCGCCCCCCACGACGATCTAAAGAATCGTGTACAGAAGACAGCTTAGCGTATTACTATCAGATGTTTGATCAGAAGAAGTGTTTAAGATTTTAACTATTCCAAATAACAATATTCGAGTGATTGAGATTTTATAATTTGCTAGATAAACTACCCGGCTTCTCCCGAATTTTGTATTTAAAAAATATGAAAGGAACAAACTGGCATCTTTAAAAAAAAAGTTAAATGGATATTTCAAATGTTGAAAAAAATCTGACTTCCCAATTGGGGTATGTTAGAGGCTGAAGGTAGTGGGGAGTAGGAGATGGGGTAGAGGAAGAATCTGGCTATTCGGAGCTGGTTACCAAACACGGCCAAAGCCATTTCAAGTAACCTTTTGATTCTAGTCTGGAACGTGCCGTAAATATTATATATATATATATATATATATATATATATATATATATATATATATATATAATATTTATTTATATAGACCGGTCGGTAGCTGAGTGGACAAAGGCGTCGGATTCCCACCCGGGCGTCGTGCGTTCAATTCCTCTGTTTTTTTTTTTCAAATATTGTCAGGTTATTCGTAACCCGGGAATGGTTGTCTTTCTTTTAAATATATATATATATACATATATAATTGAATTAATTAGTTGTGAATTAACACAAATTAATTAAATACAATTTATTTGCGTACGCCGAGATCTATGCATTCATATTCGAGCATCTTAACCGCTCGACCACGCAGCCCGTCATTGTGGGAATGACGCTGTTAGCTAAATATATTTAAAATGAAGATTTAAAGAAAAGCTGTGCAAATTTAATTGCCTTCAGGGCTCACCAGCTCTGGGTTTTTTTTAAACATTCTTCTGTTTTCAAGTTAATTAAGATGGCGATTTTAAGGTGTATTTATTGTTAATGTTTTCCTTAAAATTATTAACCTCTTCTGGGTAAATAATCGTCCACAAAATGAGTGTTTATCGTAAATGATTGTCTTTTAAAACAGCGCCCATTAAACTCTCGCAGTTCTCGTCACGAATAAAATTCTATTTGATCGTTCTCAATTAATTATTCATTTTATATGCCTTTTATCGCAAAATCGTTGTGAAATGTTTGTAATTCAATCACGGTCGACTGATGACGTGACAACAATAAACTATCAGTTCCTACCTACCTCCGATGTTATAATATATAGGCCATTGTTAGAATTAGGTCAGCCGATAACGGTTTACTAGTCCAATGGAACAAATTGTGAATATCGACGCTGAAAACAAGATACGGAAATCCAACGCTTTATTAATTTTTTATCGTCCGTGTAATAATAGTAACACAATATGATTTTGTATTTTTGTTTACTTTGCGATAACAAAAGTCTATTCGACGACCTCAGTGGTCGAGTGATTAAGATCCTCGACTACGAACCCAATTGCCGGGGGTTCAAATGACAAATAAATAAAAAAAGTATTATTTTATAAAATCAATAATAATAATATCTGAATCGAAACGTTATTGAAATGGCTTTAGCTGTGTTTGGTGATCACCAGATCTGAATAACCAGATACCTCCCAACCTTCCTCTCCCCCCCACATTCATTACCTTCAGCCTCACAACATACCCTCATTTGTGGATGCCATAGTCTCACAGACGTTGGGAGCAGTTGGGACTTTTGTCCGGTATTCTCATTTATAATAAAATACAAGTATATTATTGTGAGCAACAGAGGCGGCTCGTGACTTTTTAGTATGCTAGAGTGCTAAGATTGAAAAATACGATGTTGTTGTAACCAAAAATGATTTTTTTTTTTTTGAAAGAATTTTTTTTTTTTTGTATGAAGTTTTTCAGTTTTGGTGGTGCACTGCAGGGTTTTCTGAAAAAATCTTCATACGAAAAATTGAAATTTCGAAAAAAAAAAAAACATTTTCGACTACAATAACATCAGTTTTTTTCAATCTTAGAACTTTAGAACACTAAAAAGCCACGAGCCACTGGTGAGCAATATGCTACAATATTAATAAGTCCAATACGTTTAAACTTGATTCGTCTAAAGGGGCTTTTATCTCTGTTCAGGAATCGCAAAAAAAGTTACTCCTTTACCAACTTGGGCATTATTTAGTAGCTACTTAAAACCTATTAATACATTTAGGTGGACATCGGTTGTTCCCAATTTCACCGCTGGAATAGATAACTAGTGGAGATATAAACTATCATTGACCTGTGAACTCGTGTTTCCAGTTTAAGAGAGTAGGTGTTTACGATTAACTAAATAATTTCCTTTGTGAGTACGTACGATCGTTCATGTGTTAATTTTCCTAATTTGGAACTGATGTTAATTGAAACTATTATTTTTTCAAAATATTTTTTTTTAATTTCTACCTACCTAATAAATTACCTTCCTATGATCTATTTTAGCAGACACTGTTCTATATCTGAATTGGGTGGATTTAAATCCAAAGCCACATTTTTTTTTGTTCGAGTTAAATCCCGTGATTTAAAAAAAAAAACTGTTTAATGTGATATATTTGTGAACGTTCATTAATTATAAATTAGACCACCCTGAAGCACGCTCCATTTAAATTATAGTTATGTATTATATTTATTTTTTTACTTATATTTAATTGTAAATATTTTTATTGCTGTTAATTATTTTATATATTTTTTCATCATTATTTAGCTTGTGTAATTTGACAGATTGGGTAATGCACCATCCACCCAGTTCTGCTGGTATAAAAACTTATAATAATATTTATTTTTTCAAAGAAAAGTTTGACTGTCCAATTGGGAAGATTTTTTCCTTTTAAGGACAGTCAAATACAGATAGTTTATGACGGCCTCCATGGTCGAGTGGTAAGACGCTCGACTACGAATCTAAAGGTTTCGGCTTCAAACCTACTTAATTAATGTGTGTCATAACACATTTAATTCATATGAAAATAATAAAAGTATATTTGCGGCACGTTCCAGAGTGGTAGATACTCTTAAATATCGCCCTGGTGAAAAACCACCATTCAGAATCGAAAAGTTTGCTTGAAACGGCTTTGGCCGTGTTTGGTGACCAAATCTGAATAGCCAGGTATATCCCAAGCTTCCTCTTCCCGATCTCCTTTCCCTCCCCACTATCTTCAGCCTCACAACATACCCTATTTGGGGATGCCATAGTCTCACTGGCTCTAGACGGTTGGGAGCAGTTGAGACTCTTGTGCGGTATTCATATAAAAATAAAAAATAAATCATTCATCTTCAGAAAATGATTATAAAATAGTATTTGGTGCCATGGGTTTCATTAATGGAAATAAACCAATATTATCATTACGGTATTCCGTTATTGGTTAATACCCTTTTGTTCTATTCTTTAAATTTATTTTTTTATTTAAAAACTTTAAATCCATCTAAAACTCAATTCAGAGAAGTAAATCCCGTGATTGTTCACGGATCTGAGCTACTAAAGTCATAATAAGTTTAGATACAATTACGTAATTATCATTTATGTCACGTTGTATTCTTTTAAATTCCGTCTATAAAATGAGAACAAACATGGAAACTGCTTATTATTATTTATCTCCGATGAAATGTGATGTCATTGCCTATAACTGCGAAATTAAATGTTTGCACAGCTGCATGAATAAAAACTGGTAAATTATAAATACGTATTAAAAAAAAAAAAAAAGAGTGCAACCGGGTTTGCGTTTAACATTTGCGTGGCCTTGTCCGTGCAAATTTATGTTCGTTTTAATTAATTTATTCCTTGTTTTAAATATATATTTTTGTTGCCTTTATATTAATGTGTTAATAATTCACAACTCGCATAACACGAAAACAAATAAATGTTACAAATAATTGGTTGTCTCCTTATAATTTTAAAAAATATTTCAACAATTCACTTTATTTTTATATTTATCACTTTCCCCAACCGTGTTATCAGTCTTGTTATTTCAGTAATATTGAAAATCGTTTAAAGTTTCGTATTAGAATAAACCGACCTATTTACCACCGGGTATTGAGATTCAGTGACAGAAAGATTGAAGCATTCAAAGGGTTATTGGCACAAATGAATGTTTATCGAGGTAAACCAATTGGTTTACATAGGGAATGTTTACTTGTGATCCGTCTCTCGGCCAATACCGATTATACAGGTTACGTAGTATTTCAATTAGGTCCCCTTTGTTAATGACTCCAATTATTCTAATCTCCTCAAGAAAGGGTTTGATTGAGTTTCGAGCAGTATAGAATTATTTCCATCGAGGTACCGATAAAGTAGTATAACGAAGGCAGTAAATAGGGACGAAGCCCGGTGTTCCATCTCTCGCCATTAAAAGACCACTTGCCGTTTGAGATTCACTAGGTACGTCGTTGATATTATTTAGTACACACTCCATTGATTCTTCGAACCACAATATCTTTGTTTTCAGTGGGGAATAAACGAAAACGACCAATATTATCTAATGCCTTTACAGTTTAAAGCGGCCTCTTAGAGGAGCGTCTTTATTCGCTTCGTAAATTTTTACAGTTAAACTCTTAAAAGATTTTTCTGGAGTGTTTTACTTTTATTAAAGAACCATGGCATAAACTAAGACCGTTTTCCTGAAATTGTCAAAGTTTTCGCATTAAAAAAGACCTATATATTTTTTACATCTGTCTCTTGAGCTGAACTCTTTTTAGTAAATAAAACTGTGGGTTTATTAGATATTGAATGGAATTGAATTATTTCATGTGAATTTTTTCAGCAGCTTTCACAATAAAAATATGAAAACGGTTAATCTCTGGTAATAAATTTCCAGTTCAATTATGCGACCGCCCTTTTCTCTGGCGGCCCGCGGCGCTTTATTCCGTCGGACCCCTTTGAATAAAAAAATAACCTAACCACTAACTTAATTACGCAAAAAAACTAGGGGGGTAGGTAATCACAAAAAACAGGAAGCTTTTCCGCGGTATATTCAATGTCAACAGAATTACCGCGGGCTAGATTTTGCATCTCATAAATTCATTACCGACACTGCCTTTATTCTTTTCGACATGCCATTTTCCACGCCAAAACGCTAACTGCGTTTTTTCCCGTCTCTATCGAGGCTTAATTGGGTTTTAATCGCATTTCACCCCTTGACAAACTCAATTAGGTGCGCTTCTGATTGGAACAGCTCCTATTCCTTTTGCACTCTGTGTTTGCCTTTCTGTCTGCCACCCGCGCCGGCCGTGTTGCAGAATTAGATTATTCCAATGATTATTCTTTGATTGAACTTTGCGCTTCATTAGATCATCAACTGTGGCGGTGTCGAGGATGCTCCCGGCACACGGATGCAGTTGCCGTAATGAAGTTTTCTTCCGGACTGGAACAGTTTCCCGCAAACCCGTAACGTGACATCGTCGTGCCGGCGCCGGGCACTACTGATGCGGGCACGGGCACGGGATACGCAATGTGTCTCCAATGGCGCGCGCGACTAATTGAGTTGTCTCTTCTAGTTTCGAGAATTAAACTGTCTAGATTTTATCCGTATACGTGCTAGGCGGAACGAAATCCCATTTCTCGCACAACCTACGATTAATTTGATCAACAACATTCAACAAAACTTAATTAGGTCCCGTTGCTGTATTTGAACGATGTTCTAGAGATAAAAAGTTATCGTGTCGTCTCGCGGTGCAGGAAGTTCCCGTGATAAATCTTGTAACGAATTTGTTCGTTCTCGTGCTCGAAGAAAAAACATTTCACCCAGAAAGTGGTCGGGTAAGCGTTGAATTCTATGTCTGTAACCGCGCAGCGAATATGTTATTCCCGCGTTAGATTTTTCGTTTGGAAAACTTTGAGCATTATTTTTGGGTTCAGACGTGCTCCGCAAAAATTACCCGATATCTCACAGGGGAGGGACGTGCTCCGAGGGTTCTTTCCGCGGAGTTGGCCGATTTTAACATCACGTCTGCGTTCGATCCCGACCTCTGTCTTGTGTTCAACTGGCAATGGCGCGGACACTGGAACCTTCGTGTCCTTAGCCATATCGAACACTCGGATATGCGCTCTAATTCATAAACCAACAAACCGGCGATACCACCGCAAACATCGTACAATGATGAGTACATATTGGCTTATGTTCCAATGTTGATTGTTACTACTTATACTTATCATCCCAAACTAAAACAAATTGGGGGTGTTAACATGGCATCAACATATTTGAAGCGCGAAATCATATAAACTTTTGATAAAAGCTCTAGTCCTCGGGGTTCATATTATCTAAGATGAGTTGTGTGAAGTAGGGCAATCTGGAACAATATTTTTTAAATATTGGAAAGAACGTCCTGAAATAAGGGGTAACGTTTCCCAGAGATGGCGAGTGGGTAAATGGGTAAATTTGGCGCTATCGAGCCCCCGAGGCAGGGTACTGGGTACTGGGTAGCGTGCACGTGACGCCCTATAAAAAGCCTACGCTGAAGCATTTGGCCCCCGACCCTCCCGCCTCACCTCGCCGTGATACTCCAGTGTCCCAACGCATGTGGAATTTTTCATGTCCCAAAAGCACGTGCTCTACTTCTCGAACAACGGTTCAGTTTAGACTGTTAGACGATAATTCATAATGTTTATCTGAATTTTCGTTTTACGGAATGTGTACGGCAGTAAAATATTGATCAGATATTTCAAGTTTGAATATTATTTGTATCAGTGAATGTAATCGGATAACCTATAAATTTTTTAGATAAATATTATCTCAATTTGTTATTCGTTGTGTAAAATAGAAATTTACGGAAAGGGCATAAGTTCTGCCCACATCGCATCACATCAATCAAAAAGCTGTATTGATCAGAATCTAAATAATAATAGTATTTGGATAATTTGTATAGCGCCGTTTTTGTGAAAAATCACGTCAAGGGCGCTGTACAAATCTTAATTTCTACTTAATATTAATTCGTAGTTTATATAAATATACAGTAACATACTATACTGGCAGGTCACTTCTGGCAGGACACAATCACTATATCATAGTAACTTAAAATTTAGCTGATTTTTACATATATATTTAAAAAATAAATTATTTAATTACTATTTTTATTATTATTATTTTTATACAAAATAATACCGGAACTGAACACACCATGTTTCGCCGGAACCATAAAACTAAGCCGGTAACTGAAAAAATGGATTTCCTCGAAATTTTTTATTAACATTGAAATATGTTTAGCTTTTTAGTTGCCCGGTGTCTATTGCAAAGGCAATTAATTTTATATCATTGAAACACCCTCTTTCAAATTGGTTTGGAAAAATTCTTTTGATCCTCACCGAGACTTCCACGGAATGAAAAATCACCCAGTTGCACAAAGAATTTACTCTGGACCAGTTCCATTAGGGTACAAAAGAAAAATGGAGATCGTTTTAGTACCAATGGATTCCTGCTATTGCCTTTAAAATATCTGGGAACGGTATTATTATTCATATTTGGCCAATTTGATTTTTCCTCAATATTTGTCTCGAGAATAACTTGTGCTTTTCTGGAATTAAATGTTTGACTTTCGCGCTTTGAATGCGCCTTTTAAATTTAACGATTTTTCTTATGATCGTATCAAAGAGCATTCGCTTATTCCGTTGCAAGGAGAGATTGCTTCGTAAAATGTGTTTTATATCTGCATAATTGTATAAAGTTGAGATCATTTTATTTCTTAACGCGCATTTGCATTTTGCATATTTAACAAGTATTTGAAACTATTTAAAATCGAAGGTCGCGCACTGCTGTCGCTCGCTATTGAAATATGACCTGCTTAAATCTGGTAAATGTACCGAAGAGTATCATTCAATTTGGGTGGTATAGAAATAGGATGATAGTAAATAGATTAGATAGCGTAGATTGTATAGTAATTTCTTGTCCCGGCTAAAAAAATAACTATCCTTTACCCCTACTAATTACAAACCTAGTACTGGTCAGCTTTCTAAGTACCGCGAATTGGACGCCGCACCATTCAAAGAATCGCGTCCATTTGTCTGAACGAGAGAAGAAACTGCAACATTGCTGTGTAGGTATTGGAACGCTCCAAAGTCGTGCTACATTTCAGGGCGAACTGCCATTTTCTTCGCCGTCGTATCGCAGTCCGACTTCATCTCTGAACTCGTTTTCGTGATTTGCGGGACTGGTTCCAGATTGCTGACTTATCATAATGCTATTCTGTAATGCCTCCCCATATTTCCGCTCTGTTCGAAAACCCACCTGCATCGCTGTACCTTATAAAATAAGTATGCTCTCAAACTTCGCCTCGGAGCATCAGATAAACTGCGCAATTTAATGGTTATTTATCTGTAGTGACCTTTGTGATAAATAATTTATCAGCGTTGTTTTTATGGAAACTTTTCCTCTTAATTCCGACACGATAACCCAATCTGTAATTCACTTAAATTTTATTTAAAACGTAAACAATTAAAAACCTTTTTTAAACAATTTTGTGTGTTTATATAATAGTTTCATGTTTTTCTACCTTGAAGTAACAATGTATGGAGGGAGAGCTAATTTTTTTACCCAACCTACACAAACTTGCGATAAATCACTTTCTCCGGGTGTTTACGTCGTATACCATGAGAGAGAAAAAGACAACAAATTTCATAGACCGCTTCTATATACTGTAAGGATGATCTTAAGGTCTTGGTTCACGGCAAGACTCCGCCCACATTTTTTATTATGCCACTAAACTTGACACAACTAAGCGGTTTTTTAGGTTATATGCTATATTTTTGTTGATAAAAATACTGTGAAAAAGTGGCCATACGAATATACAAAAACATTTTGTAGATATGTGATATGAATGGATGTATAAATACCGTAGCCTTAGTCTTAGGCACGCCCAGGTGCGCCGAGTCAGGTTAAAACCATCAAAAACTGACTACACTGCCTTAGATAGATACTACTCTACCAACTCTTTGTTTTTCTACCTATTAAATGTCAACAGAATAAGCTAATAGCGTACAGACGAAAGAAAAAAAATAGTTTGAATTCCAAACAACTTTGTGTTGATTTGTTTGCACATTTTAATTGAAATAATAATTGATTAAAATCTAGAAGAAAGTCTCTTTCTCTTTGAACGCATTAGCTAGCAGAGAAATTCCAAGAAAACATAATTAAAAGTTTGTCTCGAATGCTTCGGGCGCCATTTAGATCCAATACACAATATAGACCTTATACAAACGAGTGACTGTTCAAAGTTGGTACTCTTTCGAATAGTTCTCATTACTAAATGTATTTCAGAAAACTCACGTCTAATGCAAACAAATCCGATATCGTAGTTTCTCCCTCATTTGTGCAACGGGGCTACACAACAGGCGGATTTCTATTGGATAAAGGAAATTTGTACCCGTTTAATTTTTTCTTTGATTATGATATCCCTTAGGCGGGCGGGCACAATGGCGCGGAACGGCGACGTATATCAAAGTTAAATCGCGGAATCAAATCGAATCGCCGTTTTCTCTGTAAGGTCTGGTATCGCATTGTGAAGGAAAGTACACACAAGTGCAGCGAATGGCCGTCCAGAGTTCCTTTGATGCTGAAAGTAACGATAAATTTCCCCGTAACGCTTTACCTGAGACCTGAAAGAGGCTGCTCGCTACAGGCAAACCGATTTATATTTTACGGATTATTTATCTTTCTTCACAGGGAAACTTTTAAAGCGCCACTCTTTCCAATCCGGCGATGTTGTTGTTTTGACGAGTAGGTGCACCTGATATTTTAGAAATTACGGTTGAAGTTTTAATAGCAACTATGATTAATTGTTAATTCTCTCACGAATGCCGAGCGCGCATCCCTGCTGTTTTTCGTTTTGTTTTGTCTATTCAGTCAAGGATAATTTCCCCGCCTCTATGAAATTCAATCGGATTGTTAATAAAATGATCCTTAGCAACTAGCAGCCAGCAGCTAGCGGGCTGCAGGAAGCAGGCAGCGGTTGGGCTGCTTATTCTCCTCATCTATCCGGTTGTGTTCATTGTTTTTTCAAAGCCTTCTCCTTCACGTAGCTACCACGTACAAACAGGTTTTTCACCTTCGTGCTTCGGAATAATGTCCGCCTTTAGAAGCATTAAAAACTGAGCACCACCGCCTTACTTGAGCTCGGAATATTAAAGCAATTTCCTCTATGCAATCTCCAAGACAGGTTCGGTGATGATTCAACATGGCGGTAGCGTCAGGAATTAACGATTATGCATTTTTGCGAACCCGTTATTAACAAGAAAGGTGGGTTTGTGTTCTGTGTTTTACAGTGAAAAACTTGTTCTGCAGTGTGCTTCGCTCACTAATTGAATGCATTTCGTGACTGGTGATCGATTGCCTTTTGATGCTTATAATTTCATCGAGCCTTCAAACATGTCAAGAATCAGGTTTTTTGCGGTGATTCAATTTACGTAGGTCCTATTATATATTTGATATTAACTGACACTTTCACAGAAATCTAACGCATGTATCCAAATATGTCTGACTTAAAGAAGCTTTCTTATTGTATTTGCAATTACTAACCACATTCGTATAAACATTAAATTATTAACATGTTATGTTACACACACATGTTAATGTCAAAAAATCGCTTCAACAGAATTCTTTGTAAAAGTTCCACCATTCTTCCGTCATTACGGCTTGATCTACTCGCACCTCTGTTGTGTTCATAAATTTAAGTATTTCGCTGCACACGGTTGCAAATGTACTAATGATTTGCAGAAGGGAGCTATGTACATAGGCAGTTATTCTGCAAATGCATCCACCGCTCGCTGCGCAGCTTAGCTTTTCAAACTGTGATCAGATGAAATAAAGCGAGTTCGCTGAAACAACTAAGGTATTCAGTTGAATCACAATCCGAATTTATAGTACGCTTCCCCGAAGGTTCTTATTTACAAAGAGATTGGAATAAACGTAACACCAATAAGATTGTTTGTAAAATAACCTTGCGTTTCTAACTCTTCAAAGTACATCCCAGATACAAAACTTTAAAAGATTCAGTCAAGTAAAATGTTTGAGTTATCTAAGAAGAAGAGTGCGGTTCGTTCTCTTTCCGCTGTATCGGAGGCTGGAGGCAGCGCTGCAGCCGCGTGGACCGCCGAATGCCTATTGCCTAGTCGCCTAGTGGTAGGCATTCACCGAGGGAAGCGTATTGTTCGCTAGCATTTTCTCTCCGGATGCACATTTTTATGAGAATGCCTTCAGTGTAAAGTTTGTCCTGACAACGGCAATTTTTGCAATCCCAAGCGCCTTTTATTTGGACGAATGTTGGATGTGGTTTCTATTTCAACTACAAAACTACAGAAAACTTCGTGCCTTTCCTCTGTTTCGTCGGAATTACTTTGAACATTTTAAAATATTCCTCGAAGCACGTATTAGTATGCGGATTTAGGTTAAATAAAACCTACTTGAATATTTAACAATCACAAAAGGTTGAATCAGAATTCTATTTTTTTTTTGCATGAAACAGAAATGGATTCGGACTCGTAAGATACCTATAGCTAAAATAGTGTTATCCAAATTGAATAGTTAATCTTATTTTATTTTAATGAAATGTTTTTAAAAAACCACCCTGAAAGCTCCCATAGTATAAATAATTGTTCCAGCTAGTTCTCGCATGCAACTTTTTGAGATTTATTTTCACCATTTTTCACTCACTGACGAATACATCCCACGCTAATAAATATAACCTTTTATAGCCTCCCCTTTCTCATAAAACAGTGAATATTATTAAATTACGGTTTGTTATCATAACAATGTAAATATTTAAGAATCTAATTTAATTAGGTATTATGCTTTTAATTTTCCTATTCGTTTTTAGGTATTTCTAAAATTGAAAAAAATGTTATATCTGGAAATCATTTGCCGAGTTTCCTATTATCGAGTTTTCTATAAATGATCGCAGAAATTAAATTCGTCATTCCATTAGATCGCTACTTAAGTTAGCCATTATAAACGTCAAAGGAATTCATGCTTTTGTCGGTCCTTTCTTTGCCAATTTTACTTTCCCGCGACATTCGGCTTCCATACCTGTGCATCTATGGGAAGGCGAATGATTTCCACTAAGGGTTTCGGGCTCGGCAGCCTTTTGCCTCTTGCCTCGGATAATTGTCTGCGAGGACTCGGCTCAGTGAAGGGGGCGCAATCCGTTTAAATCGATCTAGTTTACCTTGAGCTTTCTGCCTCGTGTTCCAGGCAATGCTTTCTTCTCAAGTAAATGAGTACTCGATGCTCGCACTAAAGTGTGCCAGCCCGATGCAGGCGCTCCTTGTTCCGTCACAAAAGTCTCGGGTAATTGATATAGCCCCTCAGTAGGTACTAGTTACCCACTGAGTGCCGTAGCTT
This sequence comes from Drusus annulatus, assembly GCA_022651775.1. NCBI lineage: Eukaryota > Metazoa > Arthropoda > Insecta > Trichoptera > Limnephilidae > Drusus > Drusus annulatus. The sequence continues at coordinate 1,462,798 of JAGWCC010000230.1, forward strand.
CTACAATAGTTAGCTCTCTCTATGATATAAGGCTTTATCCCGAGCATATGGTCCATAGGATCCCTTTGTACGAGTACCCTATTGTTTTCGCCAATGATATTCTTTCTAGTAGGCATCACACGGTTCGCAAGAAAGTGAATAATGCGCTACTTTATTTCCCCCATGTTGGGAAGAGACGATAAATGTAGGTATAAATATATTCTCACTGGATACACGGTTATGACTGGAACATTTTATCCCGTTATAGCTATTGTATTTTGGATGCCATTATTTTTATGTTGTAGTCTATATTGTTCCTACATAAATGTAAATATGTCTTAGGTTGATTCAAACAACAAAAAATGTTTAAACTAGGAATTAATATGTAATAATAGAAAATAAGATCTGTACAGCTGTATGATTTTTCACAGAAACGGCGCTATACAAATCGTTCAAATATTATTATTATTATTAATAATGGCCAAACAAATTTTAAAGGCGCGGAAGTAAAGGCGTTTGCAAAAAAACCAATACTTTCATCGTATTTTTGTTGCATTTTAGTAAAGGGGATTTTCGCGCTGTAAAACGCTTCAAAACCTCTCCTTAGTTAAGTTCTGATCATAAACAAAGGGTAGTAAACAAAAGGCAACTCGTTTGGATACCGGTAAACGAGAAACATTTGATCTAAATAAGTAAAATGCAAAAGCTTAAACGAATGATGTAAATACTGCGGTTTTCGTGAAAATTCCTTAGCGCTTTCTCATCTTTGTTCTCATTTCTTCCTCTTATTCAACCATATATCCAAAACACACCCTATTTATCAGAGTAATAACATAATTTTACATCAGACCCCTTTATCTGGATTGTGTTTTGGTGAACTGGAAGCCCAAATATGGAAAACACGCCCCAGATATTCTGACATAAAACGGAATCATCTTTTTTACTACTTCGGTAACGTATTCATGAAAAAATGAATTCGGCTGTAAGAACGGAAATTCGAGTAACGGATATTTACCATCATATTAGGTTCATTTCATTGATTTGGAGTGCTTGAAATAACCAGGTTCTTTAATATTACTTTTCGATAAGTTAACAACTTATTTTACTACTGCGTTGTTTCTTTCCCGCATGAATTCGCAATTAAAATCGCATATCTATTTAAAAGGTTTTATTCTTGTTTCTTTTACAAACGATTCGGTAATCTGTTTCTTGCATGGCGCTTCCCGGAATTCGTTCTGCATTAGCATATATTCTTGTTTGATAATGATGTGAGATTATACTCGTGTGTGCCGTGCGAACGTTGGGACTTGCAGATCTAGATATTACCTTTGTATTGTTTAGAACATTCATTTGAATAAAACATTGCTAAATCTTCTAGACTTCTTAATTAGCTTACAGCGAATGCAAACGCCTTTTTATTTTTATTGATCCAGACAGATAATAGTTAATATAATACATCTCAAACATTACTGGATTCGTAGAATTCTTCCATATTCATTGATGTCTACCTTCCTCCCCATTCAAAAGAATTTTTCCCTTAGCTAAGGTCGCGCCGCGAACAAATATTTTTTTGCTGTCAATAAACACTCCATTGACGTTCGTCGTCATTAAAATAATGAGATGGCGTGTCCGTTGACAGTCTTGAATGTTTTCCACTTATTCCATTCAATTGTGTAAACAATGCCAGCATTTTAATGAAAGAAAATTTCAAAACTTAACCACCTACTTTGTGATAGCTGTTTTCATACTCCATCTCTCATGGCTGTTTCCACTGACAAAAACTGATCCAACGCTAGGTTAAGTAAAAATCAACCCTTTGCGGGAGATTTGGCGTAGGATTAATCATCTCCATTTCATCAACAAGACTTACATACTGTAAGTCAAATAGTATAACAAACGGCATATTGATAAGCCTAGTTAATTACATACGCAGGTTCCAAACATAAACAAAAATATGTATATCCAAATTGTTTATACTGTAGCACCACTGAAAAGGTCTTCCAATTCTTAGAATTATATCTACCCCTAAATGTTTGTTCAGGGGTGTAATACAGTTTGGCATGTGGCCACAAAACCCCACGCATTTCTTTCAGAAACACATGTCTTCTAAAAACTCAGGTGTCGTGAAACCGGACACTTTGAAGTGTTTAGTGTTTACCCTGTTTTCCCAGTGACGGATTTCTTGGGCAAGTGCAGCCGGTGCACAAAGATAAAAGTGATGTACAGGTAAACAGAAGCAGAGCAACAGGATAGGTTTACTGGGAAGAATAACCAAGGAAATATGACACCCTTTGCCCCACAAAAAGACCACTAACCAAACCATTCTTTACTAAATACTTGAATTACAGGAAAAATGTCGTTTCTTGGGCTTATGAAACTGTATATTTGTGTAATGCACTTTTAATAAACGCGATAAAGTTATGTTTTAAGTCGATTAATTTAGTATTCCTCACTCTCTTTCATATTATATTTAAACAATAAGTAAATATATATGAGATGATTAATTTATGGCCCCATCTTGAGTGGAGAGTATTTTTTAAAAGGTGTGCATATTGCCATATTATAGGTAACAAATTACCAGGTTTTAGGACAGTACTTAATAAAATAAAAAGATTTGTATACATACCCTATATTCTAAAGAATTTATCCTAAAACAGCAGAAAAGAAAAACAAAAAATGATACATGGAAAACAAATTTTGGAAACAGATAAGATATGAATGGGCAAACAATTACCTATCAATAATTTATTACATATTGTAGAACAGGATGTGTACTAGCATATTGATAGCATTTTCTCTGTCTTAAGTGAATCATTATGTTGGCAATTACTTGAGGAAAGTAAAATAATGAACGTTTAAATCGAGATATAACATTTATAATTGTGCTGCGTTCGATGTTCGATATACCGCTCCGGGAGAAGAGAGTAAGAGTTTATGGAGATGGCATGTATTTACTAGTAAGTTACGGGCATTCCGTGTTTTCGCCTCAAGATAAACTTCGATATCATACGACCTCGAGCGCATACAGCTGGTGAATTTTCCCTGAACCGAGATCATATTTAGATATAACTTCATCAGATAACTTAAGACGTTACCACCGAAGGCACTTGTAGGAATCACCACAGGTCGTCGTCGATTGGAAAAACGCCCAGTGAAATGTTCCCCTGCTGTAGAAAGGTGAATCCTATTATTCCCGATATTAATTCTGCACAGCCTAATAAACCTGTTCTTTCTGCTCAGTTTGAATGACTTAGGGGCTATTTCACCACCTCTCAATAAACTACTATTCATTAGTTAACTCTAATCATCGGAATATTCGTTAGCTATCTCTTTCCGCAAGTTTGGCTGGCAACGTCGCTTTTTTTCAAACCTTATCCCGTCTGCTGTCACGTCTGTCAATACAATGCCGTTATTTCTAACATAAACTAACTTTCACAACACAACATTCGCGCGCGAAGCTCATTACATCCCTCTCACCAAATAGTTAAACGCGTCTCTATATTTAAATAAAACATATTTCTATTTTATAACTTTATTGTATTATTCAGGGGCTATTTCACCACTTCTCAAGAAGCTGTCAACGTAAAGTGCACCCCAGTAGTTAGTATCTTCTGATTTAAAATGGCGGCGTACTGTTTTGACAGCTGACAGTAAACGAGTTTTTCTGTTGAAGTTGATTTTTTACTGTAATTATGGAAGTGGTTGAAGATTTAAATATCTTAGACGAACAGGACATGGCGGAAAGACGTAGACCGCGTGTTTTCAAACCAAGAGTCAATTTTTATACGTCTTAGATGACATTGAGTTTAGGTCAAGATTTCGCTTGACAAAAATGCCGTAAAGGAGATACTAAATCAAGGATAAAATCTCTCCAAGAAGCACACGGTATGTAATTCTAATATACGCCTTCACAATATATCACGGAATATACTATGAAATAACAACAATCTTTGGCAGTACAATATACCCACATACAACATGTTCATGCTTACAAACTATCAACCTTCACCAAGCAATAATAGACACTCCCCAATGCACTTCACTAATATAATTTAATAATAAAGTTATAAAATAGAAATATGTTTTATTTAAATATAGAGACGCGTTTAACTATTTGGTGAGAGGGATGTAATGAGCTTCGCGCGTGAATGTTGTGTTGTGAAAGTTAGTTTATGTTAGAAATAACGGCATTGTAATGACAGACGTGACAGCAGACGGGATAAGGTTTGAAAAAAAGCGACGTTGCCAGCCAAACTTGCGGAAAGAGATAGCTAACGAATATTCCGATGATTAGAGTTAACTAATGAATAGTAGTTTATTGAGAGGTGGTGAAATAGCCCCTTAACCTCTGATTTGAAGGTTCGGTATGGCTTTACTTGAGGTATTTGAGCAGGTGCACGTACGATTCAGTCTTCGCAGAATGAATGCTTCCTTTGTTTCAATTGTGCCAAACCAATAATTTAGTAAGATAGGCACTGTGCTAAAAGTTAACTGATAATAGTAAGGATGTTGATAATTTTAATTTCATATGTTTGTCCTTTTGCATCGAGTACATAAATCGTTTCAAGGGAATCATTTCAATAGAAATCGTGCGGTACTCGTAAAAATGTAATCATTGGTTTGCATAAATGTTCTTACAATTACGATTTGGATATTTTTTCCTTCTTACAATCAGAACCATGATATCGAACATAAATAAAATGAACTGTTTTTTATTAGAGAATATTTCACCCTATACTCTGAAGTAGGTACTGTTACATTATAACAATAACACGGGCAGAATCTTAATTTGTTCTTGTACAACATTGGCCGTAGTATTGAATAGGTATCTGGTGATCAGATGAACTAATAATTGCAGACCTTGGTATGTAATTCAGTTGCTGTTATTCGAGGAACACCCGCGCTGCTCACTATGCAGGTTGCTTGCGATGCGCTGCTGGGGAATGCACCGGTGCACCTGCATCGGCTCGTGCAATCCTTTTTCTTCGGATTTCTCTTGAAACTGCAACTGAGAGTAAAAACTTGTTTCAGATCTCGAGATGAGATGAACCTACCTATTGCCCGCATCAAGAATAACAAGTACCTACCCATCTCATTGTCCATTGGTTTAACTGAATACTTGTTTCATATTTATAAAAGAATGTCGCGAATATACAGCGACGATCGAGATTTTTGATTCAATTGTTCTTCGGACTTTAAGCGGAACCTCACATTTAGGTTTTTATCCTTTTGATTCATGAGACGTGAGAACGGAAGTTCAAACTTTTGCTGGAATCTGAAATCAAACAAACTCAGTACTACAATTTAACAAGTACCATAACACACCGAGGTATAAGAATCAACTATTCGACCTCGCAATTAGCAGTAAGACGTAATATTGTGTGCTTATTTGAAATTCCTAAGTTCAACTTTGTTCATCTGAACTTAGGTTATATCTCCAGGCAATGTGAAAAGTGTTACAATCGCTTTATCCTGTTTTTTTAACGCTATGGCACTATTTAGCTGACCTCTAACTCCGAGCGACTAAACCTCCTCGTGTCCGGGCGGTATCCCTTCCCTTCAAGTGCACTTTTTATCTCGAGTTCCGAAACAATGTTCCGACTTGCCCTGAATCTTAATGAATCTCGTGTAGCATCTTGGCACTTCGCGAAAACTTGATTGTTTTTCTTTAGCTCTAAGGAGGGTATAAGTGAATTCCCTGTTCCTTTCTTAACTGCAAATTCGATTTATTTATTCCGCTTCTCCCGCTCGGGTGTGCAAGCTCGCTATCCGCCCTGTTACTCGTTATACCGGGAACAACGTTTGACTCCTGTTATCTTCCGGTTCAAATCTGCAATACAGCGCTGAGGAACTATCATAAAGCTCGCCGGTTTAACGACTCCATTCTTCTGACCCGTATCTTCCATCGGGCCTCGTCTCGGCAGGAACTTTTCAGAAACGTATAATCTTAAATATGGATTACGTACAAGTACACTGGGAGCTCTGTAACTTGCACGAGCGTGAATGATTAAAATTCTAATCGTGTATCCTACGGCTGTTAAATTGTTAAGTATTGTACCAAGAAACTGAATGTAAAAATAAAACTACAGTATAGCGGGGATCGCGGAATATAATATTTCAATAGAATTATCCGTCGAACAATCACCTTACTAGCAAATAATAGAAAACCTTTAAAAAAATCACATAAATTTACTCCTCCGTCGTATAGAATGTACCGTGGTGTCTATCTTTCTTCATAAATAACATATTTCCTTACTCGCTCGAGGCGTTTTTATTTAATTTTTTATTTCGTCGTAAAATATCGCCTCGGAAAGGGTTTTCTTTTTGAATAATATAAAATCTCCGTTATGTTTATGATACAAATAGAAAGAAAAAGTTATTCCCATTAGGCAGGAAAAGTTTACAATCTTACCCTACTTTTTATATAACTTCTGACAGTGGGCTCCTACTTCCCCCTAACTGGATGAACTTTCCTCGCCACAATGAAATGTTCTCAAGTCGAACACACTTGCACCATTTTCTCTCTGTGCCCGTAATAAAGAAACCACAAACATAAAGGTTGGAATGAGGCTTTATGAAATTATCCTCTTTTCTGTGTACTTCTGGAAGATGTCTTCATTTGTTTACTTTAAACGGGCTTAAGAGGTAAAATGTTATTGAATATATCTTTTAGTGAAAAACTTATATTCAGTCTCTGGTCTGGTCGGCTTTTTATGTTCTCTGAATTTATTCGTTTTTGGGGAAAGTAGTGAGAAATTTGCGGCCATTTCCCCTCATATTAAATTATCTATATTCCGCGCACTTTCCGGAACATTCTTCTGTCTCTCCAGCCTCATTTGTTATTCCCGAGCGCACACCAGTTTTATATCGAAAGTTTGAAGGGTTCCGAGAAGCTTCCGCTACTGTCCAAACAGGATATTGTTCAAATCTTATGATATAGACAATAATGGCAAATGCTAACTTTGCTTTACAAAAATATCCTACGAAGATTGGGCGTTTAACTCATTTTTTTCCATATTAAAATAGGACTCAGCTTTAATCTTCCATTTATACCAGGGATTAGTTTGAAAAGTTTTGAGCTAGTAAAAAACTGTAGAAAACAAATTCCTTCAATAAATTACTTGATGGGCGAGCTTTCGAAGGCGGGATGAACATTGAACGGCTATCTCGAAGTAACGAAAAACTTTTTATACTGTTCTTTTTTTACATTGGATGTAACACGGAGTAAAAGGTTGAAGCAAACCATTGAACCCGTATAAATGACCGATAAAAATCGGTAAACAATTTCCTCCGCGCGCTGAAAGATGCTTGTCCCTGCTGCCTAGAGCCTACAGCCTCCAGCCCACAGCCTCCTTCGAGTCCATGCCCGCTTAATCAATTCACGTCGAACTGTGTGCCGGCAATTCCGCCTCGGTCCGTAAAACCCCTATGTTCTGTGTTCCCAGTGCCCGTGCCCGTGCCCGTTCCCGTTCCCGGGGCATACAAATGCCCCTAATTCCGTAAAGACAAAATGGCCCAGAATTTGAACGCTTTAAAGCCCAATATATTAAAACACCGGCAACGGTAAACAAGCCCATCCGGGCCAGGCTCGACCGCACTTTTGGCATTTCCCACGGACTTTTACTAAACTCCTAATGGCTCCGTTTGAGCAGTCCAAGTGGAAACTTAAAATTTTACGGTAATGCCTGTGCGGATGTGAAAATTTTACTTTTCCGAACGTAAATACATATTACCTACATTTCCTTCGTTACTTAAGTCGCTTGAGAGGAATGTTTCGCCTACATTCAAAGTTTTATAGTCGATACAGTTGAAGTTATTGGGGAATAATGCGGGCCGTGTCCTCAAAGCATTTTGCGTTCTTGGAGTGTTTTCGAAATCGCCTCGAATTGATAATACTGCGGTACCAGTCAGTGCCTAGTCTGAAGGCCTCGATTACTTTACATTTCGTGGAATCCTTTGACTTGTTGTCTACAGTACAATTTATTCCAGAACAGTTGCGAGCAACGTACGTATATGTTTACATACGTACATTTAATCATTCTCAGCTATACATTTTCAGTTATATGTATTTAGGTTCGGAAATCCTAAACGATAATATGAAATAAATGTATAGTGGCACATCGAGGAACTTGACAATTTGCCAAATTATTAAGGTATTTCCGATAGGTACCTGCATTTTTTTCTCTGACGCTTCAGAAATTTGAGGTCGTTAGTTCGTGAAGTCAGATGGTTCGGTATTTAAAACATTCTAGTGACCTATTTCTCCATCGCAAGTTTGGAAATTGGGATACCTGGACAAATGATGTCGTCGGGAGATTGAAATCACAACGTCCCCTTTCACTGAAGTCATTAATTTTATGTAGCATTTAAGTTAGGATTACTTGCTTTTACCTTATTGGGTAAAATTGATTAAATTTTCCTAGAAATTTCGTATCTAATCGTGGGTATTATTTTACCTGTCTAAGTTACATTTATGAAGGAAGGTATTAATATAATATTGAATCATTTTGGAAGTTTAAAAGGTTATAGATTGATTGTACCTTCTCGGTAACATATAGGTACATGTAATTTGAGTTCCTACCTTTATGTGTGTATTTTTTTGTTTAATCTCAATGACCTAAGCAAACGAGCAATCTGGCATTATGAATAATAATTCAAACGGGGTAATATTGTCGCGCCATCCATAACGTAATTCCGTCCTGGCGTTTGGTGAAGTTTTCCCATAAAATCATTTGTCACAGCAAGTGGCGCCTCCCGGATGAGAGGGGGATGAAGTGAGGGATGAAGTGGTTGGAGGGATGAAGCTAGAGGATGAAGCAGGATATTCCGCAGCCCCGAATGGCTCCTTTGGTATTCATAAGTTGACGCATTCCAGAGCTCGTCCGTCGTTCCGAATTCCGCGCTGCAATTTCTGTGGCCACCTCCGTGGCAGCTATGGGCTGTAGGCTGTAGGCTGTAGGCTATAGGCTATAAAGCTAGAGTGGTGGCACAGTGAGAGGACCCTGGGTATAGTGAGGGGAGAATGAGGCACGAGACGCGACTACCGGGGATGCCTTGTGTCAAGAATTTCGTTGGAGCTATGTCTGTTTCGACTCCGACCGGTCGCATTGCTGTGGGAAAAATGTCACGCTTCGCTATTCTGAATAACTCCACAGAGGAAGAAAACTACGGACCACTCTAACATAAGGATAGTCTTCCGACTAACACGTATAAACCCGTAGTATACTTGATATGCTTACACAGATACCTAAAAAGGACTTCACCGTATACTTATGAATGTGTTTCGATGTACGATTTGCATACATGTAAAATTTTAATACGTTGTTACGTCAATATTTACCAGCCAAGCTTGCGCAAGAAAATATCTGTTTGTTTTTAATTTTGCGTAAAAATTGCTTAGATGTCCTTTATTATGCAAATAAATATAAATTCCCAATAAAGGCGCAACTATCCAATCCGATGAGATAATAATAAATAAAAATAACCTTCATTGCCTTGAGACGTTTGTATCTCAGCTTCCAATACGAAGAATCGACATCTTTACTGCCAAATTGTTCCCGATATACATCGAGTATTTCTTCGGGTCAAATAAATACATAGGGTAGGAATTGAAAATTGCTTGTTTCGCCGTAAAATACATACATTACGTCTCATAAAACACGATTATCCCCAAATTGGCGTCCTCGTCTCACGCTCGCACGTCCGGGAGTGTGTTCGTGTTCCACGGTACCAGCGCACACAGAGCAGCCAAGATCCGGAGCCACGTAGTAAAAATAACTGCCGTCGCCTTTCTCCTGGAACGGGCTACGTGGAAACGCTCCGCACCGTTTTACTAGATCAAGAGCAAATGTTGCAATTGGCCACATCTGGTTTTGGCTTCGCACTTGCACTTAATAGATTTCTCCTCGAACAATAAAACTATATTACCAACCCTAATACGTCCAGTTAATCAGGGGACTTGACACGGAGGTCAGTACAGTACGCGGGCTTATTACACCTTCCACCTTTGTATTTTATGACGCCGTTGACATTAATTACAACCGGCACAATCGTTACTTTGCACAGGGTGGTTGCCGCTGCCAAACTATGTGCGCCTCGTTCAGTTTCAGTTATTATTGTGGTACTATTTTATTGCTTTCTTTGGGATATGTCGTTATTATTTATCGTCCTTTTATCACTTTTGGAAATCTAAACAAGTACTGTTGCTATCTTAAAACATAAAATCATACTTTAAACAATGTTATTAATTTCATTCAAAAACAGTAAGTTTTAGACGAACACAATGAAGTTAATGGCTGTTTTGAAAGCTCGGTGGTTAGAGTGATCGCCCGAATAGCGTATGTTTTATATTTATATTTATGGCGTGCTAATAGATAACAATCAATAATGATTCGATACTTAATAAAAACCACAGCTACTTTATTAATATTAGAAGTTAAAAAGCTCTCGGCTTCTAAAATATTAGAATGGAAATATAAGCATCGCTCTAAAATAAATTTTATTTATAAGTACTCAAAACATTTTCCACAGTATCCCACCACTTTACCTGTATTCTTTTAGTGACTACCCGAAGGATAACGTAGTGGTTTATTTATGCACATCCCGTAGTTGGCGGGGGAGTTAGGAGAGGCTGCGCCTCCGTAAATGGGGTCCCTCCGATTCACAACTCGGGTGAACATCGCCCGCCGGGACCTCTAACGGCTGACTGACTATAAGAGACGGCACTAAGACACAGCGACGCTAAGGCCAGAAAGTAATCTCATCGAGCATAATAACAGTGACCCGTTAACTTAGCTAAATCCAACATATTACGTATGAATTAAGTCTACTGCCTTCAGCTTGTCACATCGTTTTCTGACGCTACACGATGTATTACGTACACAAAGGTTTTATTTCTGATAGTAAACAGGCTCTAGACGGCTTTACACGTGCTGTACTAAAAGCTGTTTTGAATTAAGGCGCTCTGGGTGAAATATCACGCAAATATGCTACGTACACATATAAGGCTATAAATATCAATAAAATTGTCGCATAGGAAGTTTTAATACGTATTTCCGTGCATGTCAATCAATGTCTTAAGTTTACTCTTCATAAAGAATCTCGGTTGCTTTTGATCATGCGATGCCTTTTTCACGTTGCTTCCTCGGTAAATGATAATTTTTAAAACTCACTAAAACCTAACGCATGCTTAATGTCTTTCCATTATGTTTTTCAGGCCGGGTCTAGCTTGGCTCACTACTTACTATCCGTTTTGTTTAATTAATAAACGGGTTCAGACGGCCCGTTAGGCTTCATAATCCACAGCGGAGTACATCGTTTATTCTCCGTCGTAAAATTAAACTTGATTAATTAATTTTAGCCCTAATAGATGATGGCGTTTTATGAACTCGCTCTCGTCGAGAGTGCGAGGGAACGTCTTCCGAGAGTTCCTTGTAGTTGTATTGTACATTTCTACCAGGGCTTTCGTGTATTCTTCTTTATAATCAAGCCATTAAGATGATTTACTGGGGCAGTTTTGTAATATTCAGTTATTTTTTAAGTTTTTCTTGTAATTCTTTATAATTCATTACTAACTGTGCGAATCTGGTTGAGAAACAATGTTTCTGTATCTGGCTAAAAAAATTAATTGTTTCAATTCTTTGTTTTTGATAGTCGATTCATTTATTGTCAAAGTGTGTTTCACGAAAGCCTTAAATCTTAAAACAAATCAAGTTAAACGTTTTATCGAATCAATAACTTATTGTAAGGAACGGCTTGATAAAATATTATGTTTTTTTCATTATTTCTATCTCTACCATTCACATTGAATTATCATGAAAATATCTCCGAACTTCTATTTTTATTCTGCCTCCTAATTTCACATCTAGATTATTTGTTTACTCTTTTATTATCGTTCACATCGTTTTGGCTCTCGTAATCCCTTCTGTAGACTCTCGTTTGGGACTTATAAATGTTTACCAAACGTCGCGTCTAAGTGGGTTTTTGATTTTTTTTGTCTCTGGGTGAAACCAGCATTTTATTTATTTACATATTTACTAATTCAACCTTTTATTTTTCCAGGTAATGCGGTGAATCACGTTGAGTTCATCTTAGGTAAGTTTCAAACCGGTTTGTTGGGTGATCTCACGGCGTTACTGACGCTGCATCATCGTCTGTCACCAAAGCAAAGGTGACATCACAATATGTTTCTTCATAAATTGCATGCAAATATTACTATACTCTTTCCGGTGTGAGTGGATTTCGCCTCTACGTAAATATGTAAATTGATAAACTGCGTGTTAGCGTGTCCTGAAAGCATTTCCTTTTCAATCCTTAAATAAATTGTAGGATACAATTTATTTCGTTATCAAATCCGACGAAAGTATAGTATCACGTCCCTGCCAATACTTTTCTGTCAATATTGCTAACTTAATAAAAAAAATTGTGCCTATTCATTCAGAATTTTCACTCTCATTTCGTATTATTACGGGTTCAGCACAAGGTAAAAAAATAAAATAAAAATGTGTATTCGACTGAGGAGAGAAAAAGTGTATAAAATGGAAAGGCACATCTTTTCACAAAGCTCCTACATATCTACGGAGGTACGTGCTCGAAGCCTACGACTAGCTTAATAGCGTCACGACGCCGCCGTATCTCTCGGCTTCTCGGGCATTTCCCCTAGCCCCGTGAATCTACGGGGCACGGCTGCGGCGTAGCGGGCACCAGCGAGCTACACTACTCTACTACGAGTACACGCGAACTGGCTCCGTCCTCCGAGCTCTGCTGTGCGCTACGCCGCGTCGGGTCGCCTCAACGTCGCTGCTATGTATTAAGGCGCCCTTTCAATTCCTGCTGTAGCTCTGTCCTGAAAAGGCAATTTGACCCGATTCGCACGGTTGATAAATGCATAATACAAAGTAATATTTTCGTCAATTTAGAAAATTTTCTGAAGGAAAAACGGGATAAAGTTTTTTTCAAAAAAATCTTGCTTTTGATTTTCTTGACCGTATTTCATTGAGAGCAAATAAATTTGATTTGATGTTATTTCTGTTTGATTATCACGTTTCTGACCCTCTCATTTTCCATTGACATAATCAACAGCATTTCCCGTCCAATGTAGGCTACCTTTACGGCACCATTTTACCTGCGACCTTTTCCATCCACATTCTCTGTTAGCATTTTGGAATCCCATTCCTGGTGCCCCATTCACTGGCGTCACGACCCGGCGACCGTCTTTCATGGTCCGTCGCTGAATTTCGCTATGATAAAAGAAGAGCGACGCGTTCTAGGGTCGATCGTCGCCATCTTTGTAGGTACTCGTGCCGCTGGCGGATACGTGTGGCGTATTCCCGCAGGACACGTTCTTCAAATGTCTAATTGTGATAAATTGTTAGCCCCCGAATAAATATCTACTGAAAAGTAACCGGCATCGTACAAGCGGCCGTCGTTCGATACTGGCTAAATTTTCACGCGGAATTACAATTTTATTTAAAGGGAGTGCCTTAAACATCTTTTTATAACTTTTTTTTTCGTCTACGTCGTAGTGTGCAAATATAATGAACAATAATTACATCTAAAATATTAGAATTGCGAGAGAGAAAGAATTCCAACTCCTCGAGCGTCGAATCTGCCCTGCGGGAATGGGAATACCCCCTCTAAGTTATTTACATACATTTAAATCCATTTAAAATTCCAAAAACGTAACCCTTTTTAAAAGTTTCGGCATGGGTGTTACCGAGTTGGGTCGCAAAATAAATAAAGAAAAAGTATGCCCAAAAATTACGCCAAACCAAAGAAAGGCCATTTAAATATTCAAACAAAGAAATTTCATTATAATATTTGATTAGGTGTCTATATTCAAAGATATATTTTTATCTCTATCCCAAATGATGTGAAATTGGATGAAGGGCGCATAATCAGTTTTATTTAACCGGGAATTGAAACAAAATAAAAACGTTTGGTTTTGCAACTAGATTTGTGGTTTGGTGGCCAGAGTTAGAAGGGGGTCTAGGGTCTAAGCTACCTCGCTTCTTTCTTCTCCGCCCGTTCCATGAGTTTGGAAAACTTTAATCCGGAACAAGTTTTCCGCAGAAACGTTATCTGTCCCAGGAGGGGGCTGGCATTCGTAATGTATCAACGCATTAGTGTATCAAACGGTTTCGTATTCGATCTATAACAGTAAACTCTGCGGGGAAAATACCAATGTAAATTAGCTACATTCAATAAAAAGGGATATTCTTTTAAATGATTTCTTGAAAAATAAAAGTTTCGCAGGATTATGTGTAATATTCTTTGTTTTTAAGTTCTCCACTTAAAAAACTCGTTTAAATTGAGATTTTAAAACTTTCATCAGTTTTCAAATAGTTAAGTCTCTGTACTCTCATTTAAAAATCTAAAAATAGATTTGGCGTCCTCCCCAACTCGAGCCGTTTTAACCTCAATTACGTAAATTCTATGCCTTATTCACAAATCCTGGATCTACCCCGGATGGGACCATGACAAGAACCTTGCGGCATTCCCATACAAATTCCCTTTTGTGCTCGGTATTTTACTTCGGTAGGAGATGTATACAATGGTGACAAATCAACGAGCAGGCCAAAAGTAATCCTGCAGGCTTTACATTCAAAGCGACTTGTCTTCTTAGGGAACACGCCGATCCATTAATTAACAATTGATTATCCGTAATGGAGTCACTTTTCTGCCTCGCACATTAATCTTTTGTTTAACTTTCAGAGTGATTAATCACCCTTTTATTCGTGACAAAATCGACACATCTTATTAAAATTTTACTTTTAAATCATAATATCACGCTTTTTTGCAAAATTATATGAATAATGATTTATAAAAAAAATCTTTAAGAATGTAACCCAACTCCCGTTTACTACTTACTTTAAATATTTTAACTCGTTTTCATACCAGAACAAGGATTTCAATTATAATTTACGTAACTCTAGTACGTCATATACACAAAAAAAATCACTGAAAATAATTTGTACATTATGTTTACTATTGAACTAATGTTTACTATTAAAAAATAAATCCCCACAATATGAGAGCAACCTCATTGCTGATGTTCCCTCCCATAAACACAACCAAAGAGAATTCGGTGACGTGGAATAATCGGTTTCCGGATCCATTTAGGGTTACAGGTCTCGATAACATTCACCATATCGGAAGCAGTTATTCCAAGTTGCGAGATAGCTCACTACTTATTCGGCGCCAGATATGTTGGATTAATGCGACGGGCTTGTTTGGTTAGGAACTGAAAAAGTACCAAAAGTTTTACATTACTTATCGTTGTAGATTGCACCTGGATTCATTATCATTTTGCATTCAATTGTTCGCTTAAAAAAATCTTCAAAATTTTCATTTGTATATTTTATCAGACCAAACAGTAGTCATTAAGTGGGCAGTTGGCTGCACTTGTGGGTTGACGTGCACCTAATTTCACAGCAAATTGAAAACCGCCCACTGTATTTTGTCTATACAAACTACACTACCAAATGTGCGCAGTTTTAGTTAGATTTTTTTACCATTTGCAGAGTTGGGTTTTTTTTGCATTTCGGTTTTGTTTTTAATTTCACGGTTGATTCGGCCTGAGCATGTATCGGGTGACAGACGCGGGAAACTGGGCTGTGCGGTGTGGCCAAACATACAGACTACCAACATACAAACTACCAACATACACACTGCCGACATATCAAACTGCCAAGCAACCAGATTCCCGGCTACCTAAAGCAGAGGGTCCAACCCATACCGATTCTGATGTGATACGACACTAGCATCGCGTCGGAGCAGGGCGGCGAATCAGATGGACAGATTGCGGAACAAAACTTTATTCACGGCAGAATGAAGCAGATGCCTATTCCGACGTTACGCGTGGTGTCATCGTGCAAAACCTGGCGAGCTAATTGGCACGGATCCCACAAAAACCTTTTCAATTAGTGGATATCTGAATAATGATTATTCCGAGATATAAATTCATAGCAAGGATATTACGGAATATTACTTTAAGGTCGGTTTAATTAACAGGTTTCACCTCTTATTTGTTAAAATTAAATTCAGGTCTCTAGCAGCGAGAGCTAAATATTATTAATATAATATTCTCTCAAAATAATCTAAACTGACATCTCGTAAACTATGTAGTTTAAACATATTTGTTATTTTGTTTGCTTCCAGCTATTTGTCAGGCATATATTTGTAATATTCAAACTGTTTTCAAATCCCTATTCAGTTCTTACGTTTTTTTGTCCAAATAACACCTCTCACAAATATTCGCTGTCGAGACCACTTTTTTATCGCTTTGGTCGGTACGTACTCTTTTTTTAAACCTCTATTCCGACTAAAATAATACATATGCAATCTATCTGGAAGTATGAATAATTAGTTATCTAGGAGTAGCGTGGATTTAATTTTAAATTTACGTCTCAAACTGCAACCGAAGTATGCACATCTGCTTCCGAAAGCGAGCGTGAATAATGGAATATTCAAGGATAATATTTTAACTCCCTAACCTCCTGGCGGGCGGCTTCACTATCGAAAGTTTTTCTATGCCTTATTTAAAAATTCCGCCCGCTCTAAAATCTGACACGGCTTATCCTTTCATTAAAATGTGGATCCGCAATTTGCCGCCACGTTTTGAAAAATTCAAACTCGGAAGTCTGCAACCGCCATGAAATATGCAACGGGCGGGACATCACCAGCGGTGCACGGGACTGCACAGTGTGCGGAAACGTCGACAGTCCGGTCGAAAAATGCGCCGGTTAATGTAACGTGCCAGACTTTACATTGCGTGCGGCCGCGGGCGATCCATTGTCACCGGTAAATAGGGAAATTCCGCCAAAATGCCGGCCAATATAATAAATGAATTGATATAGCCCACAGGCACACAATAAACACCCTTTCCGTGGTCAGAAGCCGCATAGGAACACAATTAAAATATCAACTGCAACGTTGCCTCAATTTTATTCATTTACTAAGTAAACTCATTGGAAAACTCAATTTTTTTTTCCATAAAAGGTTAGTTTCCATAAAAAAGTTTGTACATGGACAAACTACCTACAGACCCCCAAAATAAAGTTGCTCCATGTTTCAATGTAAATTTAGGCCTTAAAATGTTAATGTTCACAATTTTAGCATTTCCCCTACGTTTTGTAAAGCCGTTAATCTCCGAAGCATAAAAGCATCGTGTTTTGTTCATTGGGATACTAATAAACTTTCTCATTCTACCTTTCTATCCCAAATGCGTTAAATATTCAGTTTTCTTGCACAAGGAACTTCGTTGAATATTATGTATTTTAAGCAAAGTTTGCAACGAACGTTCAGTCTCTTTTGGTTCGGTGGCCGGGTTTTTACGTTTTCTGCGGCTATTTCAGAGTTTTCTCCCCCAGACTTTTCCACCCGCTAATGCACTATAAAGGGGGCACAATTCCCACTAAAAGCCACCGCTAACATACTGGGAAATGCACTTTATGCGTAATGTACCAAATGGCGTACTTTGAAACATCAGATTCCGAAAACCTGAAAACAAACAATACTCGAAACATTTTGCAACAAATGGAAAAAAATGTTGTTTCTTTCCATCCACTCTTTTCGTTGTATGTATGCTTTTTAATGCGAATGTTTTGTTAGCATTTTTCCAACACACATATTTATTTTTTTTGGTTAATTTTGCCTTTTTCAATATTTTTTTTAGTAAACATTTTGTAATGCATAGCCTCGTAACGTTGATGTTAATCAAATTATATACGCATTCGAAAAATCACACCATACAAATTGGTTATACCGGTTGTGGAAATATCGTTTTTTCTCGTGCTTAATGCGTATAATTTGATAATTAATATTGGTTTAATCCTTAATAACTTCATATAATGTGTAATAAATTTTAATGCATTATGATTTCGCATCAGTAGTCTTAAGACTTAAATAATGCTAGTTGTTTTATCCATAGATGATTTGGTCTAATTGGTTTTTTAATCACCTGAATTTTGAATGGCCCAAACTAAATACGTAATTAAAGTGGAACTTTATTTAACATTTCAATGATTCGGCAATTATTGCCGGCACGTTGAACTCGCTGCAACAGGCAGCGCGAAGGTTAGAATAATACGGAGTCACAAACCTGGCAAGCACTATTGCCAGGACTGTCGGTAAAGTCGGGTCGCCATCGCCGGTAATACTAAGACTGTCAGCCATTCGCCTTATTGCCCGCGTGGGCGTTATTGTCATCCACTGTGCAGACTAACACTTCATTTATAAAACTCCTTTTCATATTTACTTTGGCACTGTGAGCTGAATGTCATATTAGCGTTGAAATCCCGTTGATCCACGACGTCAAATTAATCAAAAGTATTTCTCGTTTTGTTTATTCGAACGCTAATGTGTTGAAAAAGGCACGGCACGTCACCGAACTTTTTTTAAACAATCACATTATGTGAACGCTAGCGTGCAGTGAAGTAACGCAACCTAATTTTTACACAAGTCTATTTTACGAGCGAGTCACTAGTCTTTGATAAATGCCGATGTTGTCATTCAGAAGGTTGAAAAGCCACGGCGTCAAAGAATATTTATAACCTTTTATCATTGGCAATGCTTTTAATAATTTGGATCATCCTGATTGATGTTGTGAAAGTTTATTTATTTATTTTCGATTTCTGTTTGGACCACCAGCACGAGGTACAATGCAGTTTAAACCTGTTAAGTTCACGCTTCGGGAGGCACCGAACGCACGGTCTATTCAATACCCTGGCACTGCGCTCTTGTAAGCATATACAATTTTAAAATTAAACAGAAGAGCTCAATTAGTTCACTCTTCCGAGAGTCTCGGGATTGGTTCATTCAACTGTATTGTCCAGTCGCTACCAGTCGTCGGACACGATATTCAATTAGACTGCACATCTTCATTTTTTTAAGCGACGAATCCAAACGCATTCAGCGCAAGGTGCATCAGATTGCGTATCTCGAAGTTTATATTATTAAGACGAGAAATCCTTTTTTATCTCGAGCCCTTTGTTTCCTGTCAAAAGGACTTGCTTCTGGTTCCCGGAGCGGACACAGCCACTAAACACCGGTAGCGGCAGCGGCAGATGAAATTTGATATGATGTCACCAACGAAACGTGTCCATTAACGACAGCCATATGCATCCCCTTCGACCTTGCCCTTTTTTCATATTTATTGATACTTGAAACCATCTGCTTATGACCACCGTGTGATATTTTACGCCGTTATAATGTTTTTATTCTTTAATCAAGTCGCGCAGTGAAAGGATATACTGAATAAACTGTATGAATATAGTGACTGAAACATTTAAGAAAAGGTCTTGCGGAATAATGTTCAGATGCTTGAGATTACCATAGTCGTGCACAGGTGAGCCGAACCGGTTGAATTAATAATACCCGATTTTAACTGCATTTTAAATTACCGAGAAGTATGAATGAACATGTGAGAAAAGTGGATAGCCTTATTAAAACTTCCAAATCACCCTTTAATTGATCGACTTTCCTATAAATACGCTCTCGAGACCAGTTTATAAAACAAGTTTGGTTCTCTCGGCGTATAATAAACGTTCCTATAAAACAATAATAATATCAAATCGTGTTTTTTACTGCCTTCAGTATGAAACTGAATGCTCCATAAAACCTTTTCGTTCATCTCGATATGAGGCTTGATTGAAAATTTCAAACTTTTTTTTGCTATCTGTTCGTCCGCTTTTATAGTTCTTACCAAATATTTACGTGGGTAATAATAAAAAAGGAAATTCAGCCACTCCGTATTCTGGGTTACAGGTATTCCATCATATTTGATCCAGGTATGATATCCCATTCGCAAACACAGCACGTCTGTACGTGTTACTTTCCTACCCAATACTTGAAGTTCTCCAATACACGGAGACCTCCAGGCATACTAAATTGCCGAATCCTTACCCTATTATTTCACGCTGTTGATTTAAGAACAATAAATAATACCGCTCCATAACATTATATATATCTTGAAGTTCGAGGCCTGGAACAAATCAATAGGCCTTCAATCAATCAATTTTACAGTTTATAAAATATTATATCCCGTTATTCGACTTGTCCAAATTATAATTAACACCCATCATTAAATATTATCTCGCTCATACAATTGAGTATTACTGCCACGAGACAAAGACTCTACGAGTGTATTCAGTTACATTCCGGCTTTGATGTAATCCTCTGATAGCTACACTCAATTGTTAATTGCGTTTTGATTTCGCTTTATCATGCTATCAAATGGAACACCATGCTGAAAATATGATCCGAATTGAAATTACAGGTTTATTTTCAATCGCAAGTCAAAGGGCGTTCGGTCAAAGGTACCTATGTAAAAAACGAAGGCAAATTTGTAACCTAATGTAAAATTGATTTTTCTTACACATCCGGTCGTAGCCTATAGGTGCTCGTATGTCTAATATATCTACGATATATTGTTGTAAGGCTGTGGGTTTCGGCAACGTGTATTTTTCTCACCAATTTGAACGGTTACTTTATTCCAATTATCCGAGAATGCCGATTGAGAAATTTGGTGTTAGATTTGAAGATCACATTATTTTGAACAGCAATAAATAAGCAATTAATTTGGAGGAATGGTCCAGATAGCGCATCTATGATCTTGTTTATATTCTCCATTTGCTCCACGACACCTTCAGATGCTGCGCGTCGGGATGAATGCACCTTTGGAGAATAATGAATGGCTTTAGTAGCGACCAACAACTTAATCTAACCGAGATATCGCGAACGTATTTCACATTAAATACCAGTTCGAAAGATGCTTTTGTGTAGGGATAAAAATCTCAAGAATTAAAATCTCGATCTTAAAACAGTGGTAAGTCTTTAACAAGTACCAAGTGAAGTATAAAAATATCATTCTATCATATTTTTTTTAATATATTGGCAAATATCCTGCACTCTCCAGCTCTCCCCTTGATTTAGATTTTCCTTAAAAATATTCAGATTTTTATTATAACGACTCAATTCTCATTCTTATAAAAGTTTAAACTTATATCTTCAATAACAACAATGTTTTAACAAGTGTACCTACGCAAAAGAATTTATTATTATAGGAAACCTATTTAATATTCGTATTATGCGACCTGCCTTTTTCGATATTGAAATATCATCCAGGAATTTTTACAATCTATCAAACGATGTATGTAAACTATGAAAATCCCAAGGGCATATCGCGATTTTTGCTCCGATCCTAGTGATTTTATGGAACTAATAGTTATACATTAGCCGAAAAGATATTTTTCAAATTCCAACTTTTTACATGAATAAAACAACTGAAAAAGGTTACCTCCTTAAAGGTGTAATCTTAACACATTACAGTTGTCCATCAACTAGAAAGTTTTTGTTCTGGAAAATCAGGAAGATTTTCACGACACGCCACTGTAACCTATATATCTTGACCTTAAAGAACAACACGTGTATGTCCAGAATATTATGAAGTCTCTGGTTTTATGAATGTTTTTTTTCCGAATTCAGATGCGTATCTAGTGCGTTAGTTTCAGTTTTCCTTGGCTCACGCCATTAAATTCGTCTTCCGGCGTCATAAATCCCTTCGAGACATGAAAAGTAGTGTATTATCTCGCTTTAATATCGAACATAGACATTGGAATAATAAGCGGTGTGGATGTTTTATTTGATCTGCGTTTGGTTTACATGATCTGTGTTTTACTATCGTGTTAGTGTTTACTGTGACTGTCACGATTTAATCTTTATACTTTGTACCTTATAAACGTATGTACGTACCTTAGGCTGGCACTAAATACTTTCTTTATACATACAGCTAAAGCCCACCATTTATAGTTTAGACGAAAAAAAACATAACTATAAAACAGCGCTGTAAAAGAGATATAAATATATTTTCGAAGAAAGCAATCACTTTGTGGTTTGACATATGTAATGAAAATTAAATAATAACTCTGTACAAGACCACAGATTTTATTTTATTTTTTATGAGCGACCGGTTTCGATAAGCCTAGCATCATTGGGTTAAAAATTAAACTAAACAAAAAATACTAAATGTGCGGTTGTATATACACACAGAGGGAGAACACAAAATAAAATAAAAGAACAGTGAGAAAACAATAGAATAATATTTAAAATTATAACAAAGGAACAGAGACAGACAATATGAAACGAAACAGGCAAAACGTGAACTAGGGAGGTGATTAAAGAATAATGAGATTTTTTATGAGTTTACAGGAAATATACCTAATATTGGACTAATGGACAAATTTAACTGATTTTTAAGAAAATGACTATTGATTTTAATGGCTTTCTTTATTTCTAATGCTTCTAAATTATTTAATCTGTTGCCATGCATCCGGTCCGTCATAAAAATTAAAATAAAATATGTGTTGTTATACAAAGTTATTATTTCATTTTCATTAGATCTAAATACATGTTTCTCGCATTTAGTAAGTCGCTGACGTTTTCAAATATCATAATTAGTTTTAGTGATATAAAATAAAGGGTCGCCGTCCGGTCTGTTTCACACAGAACTAAACGAATCGAACTGAAGTACAATTCCATAGGACTGAACGATTTTCGCAGATTTTTTTCTGTCCAACGGAAGTTCCTAATCATAGTTTGTATTGCTGATATCTCCTTGGACATGGAAACAAATGGCAGTTACGTTGTATAAAGCACGAAACCTAGTGAGCTATAATGGTTCAGTCTGGACCGAACACTTTTTGCGAATGCCGTCGGAATTCGACTTCACCCCGCGCTGACGTCAGCACTACGCGGCCGTAGCGGCTTACAAGAAAATATATACTTTTTGCGCCCCACCTTTTTGTTCGCGAAGGCGCCACTTTTGTCCCAGTCACTACCGAAAATAGAAGCGTTATTTTTATTTCCATCTTGTTTGCGATCGAAACCGCTTTAATGATGTAGGGGGGCCATTTATTTACACATCCTTTCCTTTGCCATATGAGACCCACCGCCAATTTGAATAATCTAAACTAAACGTTGTTTTTAACTAAAATAATTATTTCCGACCAAGATTTTGAAAGTGTAGATATTACATTTTGAATTTAACGTGAATATTTGAAGGTTGGTGCGATATCTCAGTGGTTAGAGAAGAAGCCTTGATAGCGAAAGATCCCACGCCTGTTTGAATCAATAACTTTTTTTTCTATAATATAATTAACTAACTAACCATCACGCCGTTTCTCCGCAGGGGTAGGCATAGAAGACGGACCGCCATAAAACTCTGTCTTGGCACACACTTCTTGCTTCATTTATATTCATACATCGTCTCATACATACTCTTCTGTTATTCTGACTCTTCACATGACCCGATTCAAGTTTTTGATTTACTTGATCGTTTCATGTCTTTCTCAGGCGTCCTCGACTTCTTCTCCATTCACTTTCGCATCATATATTCTTTTCACACTCCTTTCTTCGTTCATTCGCTCTACATGCCCAAACCATCTAAGCATCGCTTTCTTGATCCTATCCATTACGCTCATATCAGCCTTGCATTCTTTCCGGATATCCACATTTGTAATACGGTCATACATGGTTTTACCGCACATCCGTCTTAAAGATCTCATTTCCACAGCATTCAGTCTACTTTCATCCTTCCTCTGCCAGTTCCATGCCTCACTGCCATACATCAGGGTTGGTATAAGCACTCCATTGTGGACTGCTAGCTTCGCTTCTTTGGACAATTATATAATATCTATAATATATATTTTTAATATGATTATTCGTATTAACCTCTTTGTAGTACCTACTTGTTCGACGTGCCTACACTCAACAACGCTTTTTTGTACAATATTATTAATCAGTTGTCATGTTTTTTAAATGAGTAATCTATTCACTGTTACAGGTCTATGTCTTAATAAACCAGTTGGTAAATCAAAACACGTCATAAATTAGTAATATTTTATGACCCGACCTGGTTTCATGAATATTTAGCAGAGGTATCAATCAATATCGAAACATTAAGGTTCTTGTACCTACGTTTATATATTTAAAAAACATTAACATATCAATTATTTATGACTAGCAATGTTTGTGTGCATGTTTCTAACATAATTTAAAAATCAGCCAGTCATCGGGGGGTGAATTATTCCATAATAATGGTGTTTAGTAGTGATACAAGTCTCCATTAACTTTAACGGTCTTATTAGCGATTGTTGTTGATGAAATACATTAAATAATGCATTATTCATAAGTTTTGTAATATTTCCTAACTGGTATCGTCGTTATTGTGCAATTTGAATTCTCACTGTGAATATTTAATTGAGATGCATAAAAATGTTGTGTTC
Organism: Drusus annulatus; assembly: GCA_022651775.1. Taxonomy (NCBI): domain Eukaryota; kingdom Metazoa; phylum Arthropoda; class Insecta; order Trichoptera; family Limnephilidae; genus Drusus; species Drusus annulatus. Next base: position 1,487,058 of record JAGWCC010000230.1, read on the forward strand.
ATAAAATATGATTGTAATATCACTTCTGACAGATTTCTCAACGTGAAAAAGAAACACGTGAATAGATGAGATTTTCACAAGTCAAACCAAAGATTAAATCTCACCTTAATATATTAAATCTATTCTATCGTATATTATGGTAAATAAATCATCGTGTAAATTTCATACATTCGTTGAATAAAGATATTTTCATATTGTTATTGTTTTATGGGTGGCGTATTTATCTAGGGTCTTTAAATAGAATCTCATCGCTTTGTTTAACCTTTAACCACACACAAAAGACCCAAAGCTTCAGAATTCAAGGGCTCTCGAAATTAATGTTGCCTTAATGGTAAAATAAAATAGATAAATGCGAAAGGAACGACCGGAGGTTTGAGAAACAAAAGAAACGGCGGTAAATAGCTCCGGTATCGATAGACAAATAATATTGTTCGCACGGAATAAAATATTGACCGTGGTAAAAGCTTTTATGTTTTAAATTATCTTCTTTCGTATGGTATAAACAATGGGGAACACATTAACGACTACGCAGTCCAACGCAACTCACTATCTTCGGCTGCTCAGATGGTTGTATTCAATCAATATAAACGAATTGACTGCATTTCGTCTATGATACAAATGTATTTTTGTGCAGCTGATCGTCGCAGGCAATACTTTGGTTAGATGAGACATTTTTTATAATAGCACTGTTCAGTCGCAGGCAATACTTTGGCTAGATGAGACATTTTTTTTTATAATAGCACTGTTCAGTCGCAGGCAATACTTTGGCTAGATGAGACATTTTTTTATAATGGCACTGTTCAGTCGCAGGCAATACTTTGGTTAGATGAGACATTTTTTATAATGGCACTGTTCAGTCGCAGGCAATACTTTGGCTAGATGAGAATTTTTTTATAATGGCACTGTTCAGTCGCAGGCAATACTTTGGCTAGATGAGACATTTTTTATAATAGCACTGTTCAGTCGCAGGCAATACTTTGGTTAGATGAGACATTTTTATAATAGCACTGTTCAGTCGCAGGCAATACTTTGGCTAGATGAGACATTTTTATAATAGCACTGTTCAGTCGCAGGCAATACTTTGGCTAGATGAGACATTTTTTATAATAGCACTGTTCAGTCGCAGGCAATACTTTGGCTAGATGAGACATTTTTATAATAGCACTGTTCAGTCGCAGGCAATACTTTGGCTAGATGAGACATTTTTTATAATAGCACTGTTCAGTCGCAGGCAATACTTTGGCTAGATGAGACATTTTTTATAATAGCACTGTTCAGTCGCAGGCAATACTTTGGCTAGATGAGACATTTTTTTTATAATGGCAATACTTTGGCTCGATGAGACATTTTTTTATAATGGCACTGTTCAGTCACAGGCAATACTTTGGATAGATGAGACATTTTTTTTATAATGGCACTGTTCAGTCGCAGGCAATACTTTGACTAGATGATTTTTTTTATAATATATTTAACTTATTTAGAATTAATTTTAAATTTAGATAGCATAATACTAAATCACGACAGAAAACAACTGCGCCATACTAACTTAACGTTCTTTTGGGTAAAGTACGTACTTACATTATGTTCTAGCGCAAAGCGCTCATATAAACTTGTCTCGTACACAATGATCGGTACATAATATACTGATAACGTGCCATGAGTAAAAAACCGACATGTTGCGAGTTAGGTGACGAAATTCAAGAAACATCCACACCTCGTACAAGATTTCAAAAAAGGTTTCTGCATTTTGTGATCTTTTCAATATCTTTACGTTTCAATCATATTTCATAAATATATTTTTTGTGGAGGTTTTCAAGACTCCCAAAAGACATTTTTATTTGCTGATCGATTTAAAAGTGGTCAAACAGTGTGGTACACAGAACCCACATTCGTGTCCCACGCATTTTTTGTCTCTTCCCCGTAACACTATTAGGCTATCGGCTTTCTGTTGTCAATGGTTCATTACAAGCTAAAGCACTCCTATCTTTGTGTTTACTATCTTAACATATTTCCCGCGTCTCTTTCCGTATATCGACTCCATCGACATGGGTTGATGATCGGCCCCAATGATTGTTCATTTCTAAGCTTCTGAGTTTGTTATCATCAATCAAAACAAATGTCTTGTTCGGAGATAAATAAACTTCTTTGAATTTTTTACGAAGTTTTAATTTTTATTTATTTGATAACAGTAATAATAATTTTTTTTTAAATTTCACATGAATTTCAAACAAATTATTTGATACATGTAATACTTAGGTTTAGTAGGTGATGCATGTCATAATAAGGTGTGATTCTTTCAAGAGTCAGTAGTATTTTCCCTTTTGAATCTCTCCTCTCTAACCTAAAATATTATGTCGATATCAAAGGTGATTTTATTCAGCAGTTATATAAATGTATAGAACCACATAATAGTGATTTTATATGATATGGTAAAAATATGTGGCACTCCACCCTGTCTGCCTGCCACTGCGGAGAAATCGGGTGATGATTAGTTTTTTTTAAGTGATAAAACACAAGGTCTCGAATTGACTTGGAGCCAGTAAAACTCTGGCATCCCCATTTCGAGAGTGTTAGAAATTACCTAGTTATTAAGATCTGATCCACTAAACATAGCCATAGCAATTTCAAATAACGTTTCGATTTTGAATAGGGCGATAATAAGAGTAGCTTCCACTCTAGAAAGAGGTCCAACTACACAATATACAAGTATCAGTTAAACAAAGTACTGTTTCTTATCAGCATAAGTAGGTTCCGTTCGCAATATAAATAACGCAATCTGCTGTATGCCAAAGTAGGAGACCACTTTGGTCGCGTCTTTTGTACGCTTCCTGGCATAAATTTCGTATTGAGAGCGCTCGTGATCGCTGCTGGCGCTCTGCCTTATAATCTGGTATGGTCCTGCCGCTAAGAGTTCTGTCGGAAGCTCTCTTTCTGTCATATGCATCTTTTGTGAGAAAGAGAGAGAGGTCACAACGGATCTATTAGCGGCGCGCCTTTATTGGGAAGTGGCACCTAAAGGCGTTGTAACCTCTCCCTCTTTCTAATAAACGACGCATAAAACAGAAAGAGAGGTTCCAACGGAGCACTCAGTGGCAAAATTATTTCCGATCTTGCAGGCACTTGAATGGACACTTGCAAATTACTCGTATTTCTCTTGTTCGTATGCACTGAACAGTTAATCCCTAGAAGTATGATCTATACCGATTTGACAGAAAACTGATGTCACCAATTTAACGTAAAACTTTTCGACTCCTAGCTCCCAGACAAGGCAATGAATGTGATTATCTTTTTTAAGAAAAAAAACTGTATTTTAATAAATTTTAATCAATTTTACACAGATGTAAGGGAAAATTGACCCTATTTAGGGCACACGGACGCACCCACAACACCCTTAAGAACCGATATTCTCTGTCAGTGTGTGTGTGCCAAACTACCTAACTAGTTGTCTAGTTGTCGTGACGTTGATTATGGCGAATGATCGCTATGTTTGAGTGGGCGAGGAATTTCGCGACTTTCTAAAGAATATCAATCACCTGTGGTTAAATCAATACGCGGCATAGAATTTAAAAGGCTTATTGCGCGATAACAATTCTCACAGTGGCGCAACAATTGCTCAACTCGGGGCATTTGACTTATTTTATACGATTTTTTAATGTGATACCGCTCAATGCCTTCGGAAAATGTTGTGAGGCTATAAGCAATTGGGAAGAGGAAGGTCAAGGGAAAATTCAGCTTCTGATGTGTCTGGTTATTTAGAGTTTTGCCCTTTGTGGGTTTTGAACCCGCGTTGGCCTTCTCCGAATGGCTCGTAAATTTTCATCCATGCAAATTTAAATAATCTCAATTGTACTCGTAGAAAATAGATTTTCTTAAATGTATAGTTTAGCGTACTGTAGGTTTAACTTATTTGGGATTTACCTATTTCTTATAACTAACCCAATTAAAGTTTTAGATAGTGTTCAGAAAACAGGTACCTACATACATATTAAAATAGTAATTTAAAACCTCGTGTTATAAGTGTTTGTGTGATATTTTGACTTTAAAAATCATTTTAATGGTGTGGTGATATTGTTTTGTTTAATGTGTTTAAACATGTTTATTAAAAATTACCGAATTTCTTGTGGGTGGTAACTAATAGGCCATCCAACATCCTTTAACATATCTTTGTCTCTTTCTATCAAATCAGTATAAAGTCAACCGTTCTGACTACACTGTTTCGCAAAGGTACCTCTCCATGTTCTGCAAGTAGTGAAGAGTGCATTATCTGCTGAGCTTGCCCGGGGTCCTGTGAATTTTCGCAGCACCACTGCAGAATTTTACGTCGGATATATTCCGTAGGCTGTCCCGTCACAACAATAAATTAGTTAGCCTCGGGGCACCTCCGTTAGAATTTGATTTCAAAAATGAATAGTCCACTGTGTGATGGTATGATTTAAAAACGGTGAACTCACGACTCCGTGGAGTTTGATTGCTTTCGGGTGAAATAGCATTTGAATTTCAAACAATGTCTAGCTGCTGTGGCTTCTGACCACATTGTGTCACGCTTTGGAATAAAGTTGAATTCAAATTCTAATATGCAGTTTTGTGTATTATTCTCCGTGCGGTTTACAACCAACAACCAATAACTGGTATCGGTAAATCGTGAAATAAAGCAGTGCACATTCAAATGTACACTACGCCATACATTTTTTTAAAACTAAAATTTGCTAAAGCTTACACGTATGATTTCAACGCGGAAAGTGGATATCTACTGTATTTTCAAATCCGTAACTTTACATTAGCAAACATTCATTTTTTTTCAGTCAAATTAATATTTCTAACTAACTAACCATCACGCCGTTTCTCCGCGAGAGGACGGACCGCCATATAACTCTGTCTTGGCACACACTCCTTGCTTCATTCACATTCATACATCGTCTCATACATACTCTTCTGTTATTCTGACTCTTCACCAGTGGCGGCTCGTGACTTTTTAGTGTGCTAGAGTAGTAAGATTGAAAAAAACGTCATCATTGATGTTGTTGGAGCCGAAAACTTTTTTTTTATTTTTCGACATTTCAACTTTTTGTATGAAGATTTTTCAGAAATCCGTGCAGTGCACCACCAAAACTGAAAAATCCTGAAAATCTTCATACTAAAAATAAAATCTTGAAAATAATTAAAAATCATTTTCGGGTACAACAACACTAACAATGTCGTATTTTTCAATCTTAGCACTCTAGCACACTAAAAACTCACGAGCCGCCACTGCTCTTCACATGACCCGATTCAAGTATTGCTATGTCTTTCTCGGGCGTCCTCGACTTCTTTTTCCATTCACCTTCGCATCATATATTTTTTTCACACTCCTTTCTTCGTTCATTCGCTCTACATGCCCAAACCATCTAAGCGTCCCTCAATCGTCATCTTAATATGTCAAAGCTTCAAAACTCATTCTTGAAATAACGTTGCGAGCCGAAAATATTTGACCCAATGCTTTGACCCAAACATTGCAGACAGGAAAAGCCGTGCGAATTTAACGATACCAGAGCTCACCGTTGGAGAGTTCTTCCTGTTTCGGAAAACAGACTTTGCTTTGTGGGTAAGATTTTGCATTCTTAACTTTTAAATTTCAGTTTGATGGCCTGCGTAGTGGAGTGGTAAGACGCTCGACTACGAATCGAAAGGTCGCGGGTTCGAACCCGGCGTGGGAAAATAAATTTTATTTAATTAATGTGTGTCATAACACATTTAATTAATATAATATTTGCGGCACATTCGAGAGGGGTAGATACTCTAAGTATCGCCCTGGTGAAAGACCACCATTCAGAATTGAAACGTTGCTTGACATGGCTTTAGCCGTGTTTGGTGACCAGATCTGAATAGCCAGGTACTTCCTAAACTTCATCTTGGCCATCTTCTTCCCCTCCCCACTATCTTATACCTCATAACATACCCCAATTGTGGATGCTATAGTCTCACTTTTGTGCGGTATTCACTATAAAAAATAAAAAAAAGTTTTTCTGGAAAATTTATGACAAATGAAAAAAATTAGCTTCGGACTTTGCTGATGTAAAGCATTACATTTGCCGATCGAGAATTACACACGGCACGTCGATATGTAGTTAGGAATATGTATATTCTGATTTAAAAACAAAATTGTTATTTTTAGTACAGCCTGGCGCCTGGAAGGCATCGGCGTAAGGCTTCGGTTCGCGTTAATACCGAATCTGAATAGCATTATTTCTCTCGAAAAAATAGGGAAAATATGTTTTTTCGCTCTGCGAATCAAAAGTCAGTAGAATAATTTATTTGGTCGGTTTGATTTTGTTTGTTGGGTTCTTTGTGGCTTGGTAGCCGACCAGATTAGGATTATTAGCTTCGAGCCAATGGGAACATGATGTATCGTGGAGCTCCAAACATTTCCTTATGATCTGGTTTAACAATAAATACAAATCTGCCCTGCCAACAATGGTGAAACCGATTGTGTTCGTCTCGCCCGGCCATTGTATTACCATGGAAGATGTTATGGGTGATTCAACCCACGTAAACTGAACATATTGTTATTTGTTATGAAACATATTGTGCTGATACCGATATGCCAATATGTACTCGTATACTTTCTCATAAATTACCAACCCAAACAATCGAGTTCAAAATAGACACCCCACCTGCCTTTGAATCTGGTTTTCAGAGAAAAAAACATTGACAGTATGCTTTATATTTATATCTTAACGTTTAGTGTTCAATTATATAGATTATGTTATATTATTTTATTTTGCATAAACTGTTTTATACTAATTACATTGCAAAAGCGATAAAAAGAACACAAAAATGGTTATCATAATCATGCAATTAAAATAGTACATAATATAGTTAAAACTGAATAGTTAGTTCTTGCTCTTGTAGCTCGTGTGAAAAATATCCAAATTTCCTGCGAGGCAGTTAATTAACCTAGTTAGTCTGCCCAGGGGCATCACCATTTGTAAGTTAGTTTTGCACCTGGGAAGAAACAGAAGCCTGTGTTGGCGGCCTCGCGTGAAATTATCAGGGACATAAAATACAATTTTCGCCAGGATGTCACGTATTATTAATACACCGTTCACAGAGAAAACTATAAAATGTACAGGTTTCGACGCTATTCAGTATATTTTAGTTGTTTTATATAAATTCGAAATGGATTTGCTTTAAAGTTTTCTTCTTTCTTCGAATTCACCATATTTTGGAAATCCCATCTTAATGCTTCGCCTCTTGCATAAGATTTTATTTTTATATCTCCTCTAACTAGGCAGCTTCTTTCATTTGAACCGCCGAATGAAATAATATGCAGAGCGGCCGCCGCTATTTTAAATATTTATTGGTAATCCCGAAGGAATGTTCTCAGATGCCTGACTTTAATCGCCTCGGTATAAATCACCCGCCATTGCATTGAGAACATCTCATTTCCTTCCATTTCTTCCTACTTCCCTTCTGTGTTTGTGAGGGGCCAAATATGCACTTTATTCCGCTCGATGCCAGTCGAGGATAGCGTAGCGAAGTAAAGATTATTTAATAATACATCTCGCTAACCGTACTTCTTACCGGTAGTTACAATTTATAAACCAAGTATAGGTTCTAATTCACAAACCTGATTCATTCAGTTCTCACAATGCAGAACCTAGTAACAAGTTGTTTTATTAGGTACTAGTTAAATTTACAAACCTTAATTTCACTAGTTCTTGAAACATCTAAACCTCGGTTATAGTAATACATTGTTTTAATTCAGTAAACTCAGCTTAACCTGGATTATTAACCCTCCGCCCTTAATGTATATATATATACATGAATATATTTCCAATCGCACAAGTTTATTGGTACATCAACTGGAATTTAGCATAGAATTATTTAATTGTTTTATCCAATATCTGTTTAAAAGCATCGATCCATCTTCTACAGCTTTGTCAACTTGTGGTACCTGTTTTACTCTCTTTAAATATAGCAGTCAATAAAAGATCATCGCAAACACTTTATACCTCCGAGAATATCAAACTAACGTTTAAACATAATTATTTCTCACGTTTAATGAGTGTTGGTATAACAATAACTTTTTGATGAGTTTTCTTTTACATCTCTAAATACGTGGAAAGCGTCTGGTAAACATGTTATGAAAACTTCTCTGCCGAAGAAATTATTTCGGTGAAAACTCCCTACCAACCAGCTTTCAAAATTTTAGATCAACATGTATTATCAAATTTCTCTGTAATTTAGCTGCATGCATAAGCGATGCACAAATGAGGTCATTAATGCAACACGGAGTATTTTTAAACCCACTTATACATGCGAGCGTTTTGTTGTTCACGTTACAAGTCCTGTTAATTAATGAACCTGCCACTTCCGCTTCCGCAGTCCACCAACATGTCGGTACACTGACTTTGTATTTGATTTGTATACTAAAAAGTTTTGCCTTATCGGTTTATCAAGGAATCCTAAGCGAATGTACAGCCCTAAAGAATATTCAAATCTTCGATGTAGCTCGCAAGAATTTAGAATACCTACGGTATAGTTTTTTTAATGAGCAGTGTGCTACAATGATCAAAAATGTATAAACGAAATGTCTTTTTTTCAATCAATTCTTGTTTATTACGAACAAAAGTCATAAAACATTTCATTTTTATTACGAAAGCTTTCTAACAGCGTTGGAAAGCCTATAAATCCCAACCTTTAGCACTAGTAATTGACATTCTATCAGGATTTTCTATCAAGATGCACTGCTTTATGACCCCCGTTCAGTAAAAATTATCTCGAACAAAGGTAAGAGCCGTTTTTTTCTCTTCAGAATACACCCAATTAAGGGTGTAATAAAAGTGGTATTCAACAGCGAAGGGTTTTTATGAACACGCTCAGCAGTGTTAGAAAAGGATCGGAAAAACCAAACAGCACTGTAGGAATAAAATGGAGCTCTTTACCTGGTGCGGTCTGTATAAAGCCGAAATGGCGTTAAAAATTAATGTTGATCGTCGATAGGACCCTTTTCAGGGCGGTTTACAGAATGTAGGGGTAGTGACTGCGGAAGGGTTTCAGGAAAAGTACTCTGGAAACAAAGGCTGATTTAAAGAAGTGGTCATGGAAAACTAGTTCATCACAATATTAACGTTTTCTTAAAACCCTGACCTACCACTCAATAATGTTAGTTTTTTTTTTCATTTGGGTTATTTTGTACGAGTTAACCTACTTTGCCTGGTAACCTATTTTCTCTAGTAAAGTCTTCAAAATACCATTGAATCTGCCATAATCCTTATACTAGATGTCATACACATAGGTCCATTAATCACCTCATTCATGGCCCAGGTGAGGATGCAGCGTGCATTGAACAGTGATCAGGTTATCATAGCAATATTAATCACTTAAAGCCTGCAATACATGTCCACTTGGCCGTTTCCGGCCAGAATAATCCCGAATATCGACAAAGCCGAGCAACAATGAAGAACGTTTGATTTATTCTCCGCGCCGCAATATGTCCTCGGGCGTAGCGACACAATGCTTTGCCATCATTGTGTCAGCGAATTGAAGGAGGATTGAAATAAAACCGTCATCTACCGAGACCGGAAGCCTCGTGAGAGAGTGCGTATGTGTGTGTGTGTGTATGTGATGCGGGACTGGGGCAAGGCAAAAATCCTCCTTAATGGAAGTCCCTAGTCCCTACTCCCCACTGTCCCCGGCCATCCTTTATTTCTGCCACAATACGAGAAGAAATAGAGAATCCCAACACACAATATGTACGATCCTTAGCCGAGGCCATAACAATAACGGGAGCTAGCAGAAAGGCCATTAGGAATCGATACTCCCCAGCGTTAGTTCCCCAGCGGTATGATTGATTCTGAGTGGATCACATTTGCCAAATTAAAACCAGCAGCGGAAAGCTTCCGCACAAATAGGAAACATTGATTACAAATGGCATTACTCAAATTCGTAAGAAGAATTAAATGAACAAAAGTTTTTTTTTCATTTCGTTCCGCCTAATATTGCGAAAATAACAAGTTTTTACTACCTTTGCATATCAAATAACAAATTACAACTAGTTTTCAACGACGCGGCAAGTCTAATCACCTTTGTATAAAAATATTTCAATATTTTTAAGAGCAAAATTAATTAAATAAAAACACTAGTTGTTTAAATCCACTTTATTCTGATAATTTTTAAGAGCACCTAAAATCTTCATTAACTTAAATCTCCCGAAAGAATCCAGATTAAGCTTTGCTGGGTGGTATTTAAATCAATTAACACAATGGCTCCGGCTTATTTATCGGAACTGTGAAGATTCCAATTCGCGGCTGTCAACCCTTAGATCGGCAATGCCATCGGCTATCGGAAGGTTGAAGGAACCAAAGCGCACACCAGACACTAAGTTCGGAGAACGTGCTGCAGGAGGATCAGGTCCTAAAATCTGGAACAGACTACCACATGATGTGAGAATAATAAAATACTCGACAGAGTTCAGAGCTAAACTCAAAACTCATCTTTTTAGAAAATTATATCCATAAATAACAGAATAACTGAATTGTCCTAATTTACACAGCTAGGCTAAATTCTACAGAATAACTGAATTGTCCTAATTTACACAGCTAGTCTAAATTCACCGGTATAATATCTTTTCATGTAATGATCCACGATCCTCAATCCTCAATCTACTGCTAAACAAAAAAAGTTGGTCAATTTTTCACAGCCCGCGACAAATGTAAATATCGATAAGATAATTTTAGTTATAGCTTTAGGTATGTATGTAGATAGTTTTATGGTAGATTTAGCCATAACTTTTGATTTTTGTTAAGTGCCCTTGAGGTGATATTTCACAAAAATGGCGCTGTATAAATTAGCCAAGTATTATTATTTGCGACACAGAATACTTTGGCGGAAGTGTTAATGCTCGGTTAAACGTTTTATGAACGACACAAATATTTATCAAATGTAACTTCCCAATCATTTTAGCGCAACACATGTTCTTACATTAAAAGAACATTTATTTGTTATTAAACAGTGATATTCTTCGCATTAAATTTCCATTAGCTTTGAAAGAAACATTCGGCACCATGTTAGCTAAGTACCGCTCCATTTGCGTTTCCTGCGTTAAACATCATGACTTTCCGCGTAAAATTTACTGCCTTCACAGATGATTTGTCGACGTTCCTTATTACTATTAGCCCCGCCGCGGCCTGTTGGCGCACTGGAAATTCCTCCGGCTACCAGCGAATAATTGGCGCTCGTTTTTTGTGGAAGGGAATATGCAGTTTACTGCCGCACCAGCAGCTAGCACGCCATTCCAGGATGTTGGGAGCGGAAATGGGCCGCAGAGGTATGCCTGATTGTTCTGTCAGCCGAGCTTGTGTAGTCTTGAATGTGTCGCTATATTTTAACGGCCCTTTGACTGCCGAGATGCGAGCAGCTAGTCGTAATGCTCAAACGGTCCGTGCCTGCATGGCAATGCCTGCAATTCGCCTCCACGAAGGGCAAAAAAGAAATTATTTGGCGCACGCGAATTGGGCGTTTACCGCACCGACAGGTGGGTTTATGTGCAATTCATCAACAACATCTTTTTCAATAACGCGTCGTTAGGGCTTCCGTAGTCGATTTCGGGATTATGTCAATTCTTAACAACAAAAACTTTATGCCTGTCTGCTGATAATGATAATAATATCTTTTCGTGCCTTGAATTTCAGATTTCTATAATACCTTTCCCACCGACTTTAAATTTCCCCTATGCATATCAGATTAGCATTTATGATTTATTTGTGTCGATTTAAAAATTAAATGCCAACTATCCTTTTAATGCGAGTGTATAATTTACGAATTGTACTTGAATACTTTTTAAAGCAGATGATCATCAATTATAAGTTAATTATATGGTTTGGGGTCCCGTTCGGGGCCTTCTGTGGTCCTTTGTTCTGTAAACGAATAATTACGAGTGAGCGCGGCAGATGTCACTGTAGGGGTAGGCAGTAGGTAGCGGATATCTTTGGGGTGGCCATTCCCAATACGCCTTTACTTATTTATTATCGGAATACTCGCGTGGGGTGGGAAGGGCCACAGGAGTGACTATAGGGTTCATTGTCAACCAATGTCGCCGATCAGTTTGATTTATTTGCGGTCTTCTTTTCCTTTTTATATTTACCTTTTGGGACCCAAAACTTCTTTATAAAATAATTGATTATTTTTATTCGATTCTTCTATACGCAACATTATTTTTTTTTAAATAAATATCAGCTATAATTGGATGTGGTTATGCAGAAAGCGTCCAACCCACAATTTGCCAAAATCGAGTTTTACATGTTTTCCCATTGATAAATACGAGATTTATGTCTGCTGAAAACATCCAAGCTTCAAATGCAATATATTTTTGGTATTTTTTTTTTTTTACTAGCGCACAATTTTTTCAAAGTAAATAAATTGATCGTGTTTATATGATATGACCTGCCAGGTAAGTATGTTCCTGTTTATTTTGTCTGTACATAATTTAAGTAAATATACACATAAACTAGGAATTAAGATTTACAGCGCCCTAGAGGTGATTTATCACCAAAATGGCGTTATACAAATTATTCTAATTTTATTATTATCATATTGTCCATGGCTATCTACTGCTTGTTTCTTTAAACTTTTATAGCCCACTGCAATTTCTTACAGATACAAAGCTGAGAAACCTTTGTTCCAATTTTCATATCCAATTAAATGCAAATTTACCGCTCATTGAGCTTGCACCCTTACGCAATGCAAGTCTCTTGGCAATTCATCCGCCTCCATTCACACAATGGTGCTCGTGGATTGAACGCAAATGTTTGTAACACAGAATAACAGTATTCCTTTGAATCAAATGGATAAACTCTGTTGGTGGTCCTCCCAATTGTTGCAAACATCTTTTAATTCCCTTCGCAAATTCGACAGCTGCGAGCGCTGCTTTCCATTTGTATTTTTAAATGATGGCCTATTCAAGTGACGTCCCGTTGATTTTATCGGGTTTTTGTGAATAACCTTTGAGCTGGACGTATACAGTTTACCGCTTAATTGACCCGCATAGTTTAAATTGGCTGCAATTTGTCTAAATTAAAGCGCATAATCACGGCAGTAGCAGTTACAATCAAATTGAATTGCCCAAGTTTAATACTGGCGACAAAACGCCGCTTGATTATAGGCCACAGCAAAAGTTTGGAGGAAAAGCGCCGGATTGCTGCTGCCGAATTGCATTACTTGTTACCCATTTTATGCAGGATTGTAGCGAGCACGAATAACTTTTTTGACATTGTTGTTTCAGTTACTTTCTCAAAAACTTCTTACGGGAACTCAATACCTACACGTTCACCTACGCAAGATAACATACGTACTACCCCTTTCTATACAAAATAATGAAAAAAAAAAATGGCTTTACTTTCACAGCTGCATGTAATTATCAAATATTATTTTTATATATTCGTAGAAAGCAATCACTTTGTGGTTTGCATATTTAATTATTTTGCTTTCGTTTTGCAATTCATATTATCTGTCTTTTTCTCTCTGTTGTTTTTGTTATAATTTAAATGTTTTTCTATTGTTTTCTCATTGTTTTGTTATTTTATAATTTGTTCTCAACTAAAACTGGCCTTATAAACCACGGCTTATACGTCTAATTTAATGGCCTACGTTCGGTGTAACTAAACCAACGCCGAACAGGCGCGTATACCATATATCTAATAACTAAGACGGCTAATAAATTGAATCTTATTCAGCACATTTAACCCAATTTAATTATTTAAATCATGTTTTAATAACACCATTTATTCTACTAGAAAAAAAATCGCTACCAATATGTTGAAACAAAATCTCTTCACTTATATGAGGAAGTGTTTTTAACAGAGGTATTTTCCATAAAGGGGGCTTTTTGGAGATTAATTAACAGACAACGTATTATGATAACAGACTAATGTATACATACCATATACCAAGTATCAAACGGCTAATAGGCATCTCTTCAGTACAGATGCCAATAATCCATTTATTTATGTTCTACCTTGTTTAAATATTATTCATTTGCTTTTGTTTGTTATTCATTTTACTTTCGCCTTTTTCCTAAAATTTTATTTGTTTACCTACTGTTGTTAAATATTCTAATTGAATAACCACTCATGTATATATGTTTTGGGCATCACGCCTTTTATATGTACTTAAATAAAATAAAAATTCACCTAGATTTGTACTCAGACTCTAAGGTCCAAACATTTTTTAAATATTCAAACAGTTCCGATATTTCCAAGAACAGTTAAAACATCCAGTTACAATATCAGTGAACCGAAAGCCGAAACCTGTACTTTGAATGATGTTCGAGTGAGCACTATTTATTCCAAACGTTTAGTGACGCGAATGAAGATGCGATTCCTGTCACCACCTCGGAGAAATATTATTTGTAGAAATGTTTAACAGTCCAGAACCTAGGCGCAGTTGCACTGACAGATATTAAAAGCATTTTTTGAGAATGCGGCAAGGGAGCGTATAAAACGGCGACATAAAAGTCAAAAGTTTTCTCGTGGTTTTTTTATTCGAGCCATTGCTTCCCCGCTCTATGTGAAATGTACAATGCATGTGACAAAATAATAAAAATAGGGGATGACAAATAACATGCAGGTAGGTACCGGCGTCCCCGCTTACACCGCGGTGCATTCGTTGCGTTCGACTTTCAGTTTTGCTTCTGGCAACCCTCCAGGCGGGGATGGCGCCCCAACCCTTTCGATATCTCCGTCAAGCCCGTTGTACAGAAATGGCAATAAATAATTTAGCTTTATGACCATAATGTATTGTACTCGCCCGCTCGCTGTTCGCGCCCCGCTGGGCCATTTTACCGTTGTTGAAAAAATCAACATGGCCAACTTGACTAATTCAATTTGAATAAGAATGAAGTCATGCCGTAGAGTTCTTTATTACTTTTGGTTAAAATACGCGCTCCGTCTAAAAGCTTTGTTGTGTATCTATTATCACTCGGTGGTACATTTAGAATTTTGGGCATCAAATGCTTGTCAGCCTCTCTTTTTAATTACGGATTTGGATTTTCAAATGATGTTCGGCATAATATTTGTTTATTGTTTATTCACACGCAACTCGGCAACCTGTTTTATGAAATATTTTTGATCGGCCCTGGGCCCTTTGGTTTTGGTTATTCATTCGTGATTTGTATACCTACCTGTGTAGATTTATGACCTCTATCTAATAACTGATTCTTTTGCAACATCGTTGATCGCCCGAAGCATTCATCTTGTGATGCAATTTTAAATTGTTTAGTTTCTGTGAATAGCATCTTCTCTCGTAGCTCTAAAGTACAAAAGTAGTTGTTACATAACTAAATATCCATTATTTCCTGTAGGTACAGCGCAGCCTCCGCCCCAATCTTCATTAAGGTGATCTTTATGATAATTGAAACACGACCCTATCCGTCCGTACTCCACTAAGTTGTTTGAATCCCCCGTATTAAAATGTGTTTTGGGACTATAATCCGTTTTGGACTTCAGTGACCAAACAGGCCCTTTTACCTAATTCTGGTCAGGTAAACCATTGCATTAATAAAAACTTATTTCAAACTTCTTCGTTAGGAACATTTTAGATACAGTGAAAACTTTTACTAACGCTCCCGTTAGAAACAAATCATAAAACCCTCTGAAGATTTAATTTTCTAACGCCTTTGTGAAAGTAATGATTTTCTTTTAGCGATATTAATGTCGTATTTCTTGTACCTAATTATAAAAATTCCACTGCCCGTTGTTTAAAATTTTCGTCGTGACCCGTCCTCTCGAAATCCAGTCATCCAAACGTCAAGTTTGGCGACGGAATTCTCTCCCTTTCAAAATTCAATTATTTTCCATTCACACCCTAAAACAAATTAATATTACAATACCTAACCGGTCCAACGGATCGCCAACTATTTTCATACGGGGAATTCTTCTACCTCGACTCGGCCCTTAAAAGTTCAGTGAACAGAGATTTGGGCTTATGATGACGATTATCTCACTCCACCTCCTGGACTCCTTGCACCCTCTTCGTCTCCTGTACCCTCGCAGGGCTGTCAGCTCCCACAGAAAGAAGGGGATTCGCAACTCTTGTGGAGTGTCCTTTTTCAAGAGAATCGTATAATTGGATAAGGGAGGGATGCAGGAGTAACTGACGAATAAGGAATAAGTTACCCCCAGGTGAAAGCCATTGACCTGTGTTCACTTTACCGGTTACAAGGAAAAGGTGAAGAGTTTGGAGAGTGCTCGAAATTCGATTCGCTTTATTTATTACATTCTTCGGTAGAATTGTTGTCCTCCCGAATCTACAGTGTGGCATTCCTCTTTCAATTCATTTGGACTTTACATGAGATTTTTTGTTGCAAACGTTTTTGCTTGATCTCTATCTGCCACTCCTATTATCATATATTACATAACACAACAACGTCCATTTGCAATTACCTTCCATTGCATGGCAGATGCCCGTTTATTCTCGAGTTCAACGAATTCATTAAAAAAATTAATGCGCAACGTTCGCACAAGATTATATCAAATTTAAGCACATCTTTATGATCACCCATCAGAATTTACCTAAGGTAATAAAGTTTCTTTTCACTAATAACACGTCTCATTAAGTTAAATTCATACAAAATATTAAAAGTTACGGTGTAAATTAAATTTTATCTCTGTCTTCTAAAGGAGCACGTAGTCATGCAGTCATCGGGGCTATTAAATTTATGGAAGTATCTTTATTACGAAAGGAAGTATGCAGACTCCAGACGTGTAATAGAAAACTAGGAGTGTATGGGAAGTGTAAACCAGCTGGATATAGATATGCATCTACTGGAATTTTCGTCACCGAGAGAGTACTCGCATTTGCCATTGAACGATTCTGCGGGCGGCACCTCTCTTCATCCCACAATAGATGACTTACCTTCTTCAGATTGAAACCACGCCAAGTAACATGCCACCTTGTAAATAAAATCACTATTAATCCTAAATTGTAAATGATTGATAAGAAATCGTACCTTCCTTTCGATGAAGGTTTCCGTATTGATCGCGGCGTTCGTTGGCTCGATCTTGAATCAAGCTTTACCTCGTTCATTGAGTATTCGAGACTGACTTACTCCCACATAAGCTTATTTAGTTTGCTTTATATTTCCCGCCCATAGTGATCGAATCGTGTCGCACTTTGGAGCTATTTTACCTTTCAAAAAATGATCAAAACAAGGCTCCATGTCCATTATGTGACAACATGATCGAAGATCCCGTTATTTTGGGAACGTCATAATAGTGTTGTCTACTCAGATTTGCATGACTGGCATCGAACAAAAGCACGGGAACCCAGAATCTAAATGCAAGTAGTCTAAAAGTTTACTGTGAAGTCGGCATGTACCATTTAGCATTTCAAATAAATTCATATGCAGTCAAACGAGGCGTAGTGGGAAAGTTTCAAACATTTCAATTCCTGTTTATTGGCTATAAAAAGTGGACCAAAATTATTCCCATAATTGAAATAAAATTTTTGGGAGCACCTCTAAAAAATGGCTCGACGGCCTTTTTATTGCATCGCCATGTTAATTACCGAGTTTCTTTTGATGTTTCCCTCCGGTTGTTGCCGGGAGCGATCCGGTGCTGGGCCTTACACCCTACACCCACAATCAAAGGCCTTCGTGAACTCATTCAGCCCATTCCCAAGCGCTGTTTCCTTCCAATCCTTCGACTGAAGAATGAAGATTCGTACAGAAGTTTTATATTTCTTCTCTCCGTACTCGTATATTATTTGAACTAGTGAAAAATTATGGATTTTCAAATTGAATGTTCAAAGATTTTTTAATGGTTTGATTACTTAAGGAATTCAAGCCTTCCCCTGAAACCCACGTTATTATGTTTTAATCATCGATTGTTTGAATTATTTATTTGGAAATATTCCTTTCAGTTTCTATCAGATTGTCGAATTTGACTCAGAGTACATAATTCCGTGAGTGTGAAGTTCTATGTAAAGGTGAATATTGTTAAGTAAACACCGAGAAAGCGGCGGCCTTCACTCTGAGCAGTTAGCAGCTAAGGAAACACACCGGCGGTAATCATATTTGTTTTGAATCACGCCCAAATTCTCCCCAGAATGAGGTGAGATTCTTTGGATTTCGTTTGAAGTCCCCGTAAGCTATTATTTACTTGACTCTTCCCATTTCTTCCTCCTTTTCTTTTGTGCCTTTTCTCGGGCTCACTCGATTTCCGCCGAGCAGGGAACGAGAAATGAAACCCGCGGATTGTTTACACAAAACCTTGAAATAATGAACGGAAACCCTTTCACGGGGCGGCCCTTCCGGCTGTTGTGAATTTTCTCTCAGTTCCGGGCACCTAAAATGACACCCATTGAAAATGCTCGATGACCCCGAGTGTTTTTTAAAACAACGCGATCGTGATAAATATTTGAAGTCAAAAGCCGTTTCGAGATTTCGTGTAATACGTCTTTGGTTTCTCGAGTTTTGTTCGAATGTTTGTGAGGTTCAAATCTATTTGCATCGATTAATGATGGTAAGTAACCCGTTAGGATAATTCGAATAAATTGATATTCATCCATATTCAATAGAAAACTCATACTCGGTACGTGATATTATTCGTCTTCCCACTTCCCACACAAAGCAAACAACAATCCGCGTATTTTGCGAGGGCGCCGATCTTGCGAAACATATCATTACAACATGAATGGATGCTTAAATTTATCGAAGACCAAACATTATATAATTAAATATTGAAGCGAAGAGTATTTCAGCTTTTGATCCATTGTTTTCCGTAAACGATTAGAACTAAGGGAAGGTTACCTCATTAATACCTGAACCTTTGTCATCTAAGTTGAATATAATACAATTTAATAATTTCTATTGAAGTGTGCTTAGAAAGCGCCTACAAATCTTATAATGAAAGCTGCCAAGCGTTTATGTGCCAGCTACTCGTATAATAATCTTCACTAATACGTTGTTCGTTATCCATACTCATTGATTAAAATTAATGCTAGTAATTTATTACCACGTGTCAAATTAGAACGTCTAATTGAAATCGTGTCGAAATTGTCGTTATCTTAATCTGATTTAACAGGAATATTGATGTTGTTTACCTGCTCTCCTTTGAGCATGTTAATAACAATACATTCACCGTTATCTCCCTAATTAACCCTCTCTAGTAGATTTATCCTACCTAGTGTTTATTTGTGTGTATTAATTTTGTATGTAATGAATCGGTTTTTAAAAAAGCACTTTTACTTTTTTGCTATTTGCTTACTTAGTTCACATTTGAGATAGTGACTACCTCGTCGTGTTAACACCAGAGCCACGAAGCTGACAAACGCAATTGATATAATATTTATCATATCGTGGCTTTATCAACCTCCGTTTTCCTGAAACTCGCCTAAACAGCCATCCACGCCGTGTTCTGTTGAACTCGTCTTTCGGTAATCCCTAATACTGATCTTTGTTACGAAACTCGCAGAACATCGTGCTGATAAAATAGAGCAAACTGTAACACTTCCAAGAGTAACTTAGAGAGAAGATTCCGAGACAATGTTACAATTCTCCCTTTTGAACGCGGTGCCTAATTACATAGTTTACTTTAATCTCTGTAACTTGTCAAAGAGTTTATTTTCACGGAGTCAAGAAAGGTCAGTTTTCAACATCTAGTCGAAAGAGTTGTAATTTGGGTATTTGTGATTTTATAATGCGCTTATACTTTAAATATTATGCCCTCAATTTGCTTGTCGTGTCCCTACTTATGGTAGGGATTGTATTCGAAACCTTCCCTTAACATCACCCCTCGAAGGCATTACAACTTTTGGACGGTTAACTTTATATTTATTACATTACTTTTTCATTTCCTTTTCACATCCTTTTTATAAAAGGGAAATTAGAACGATGTTAATCTCGATATTACAGATGGCGTTCGCGTTCGATCCATCTACCGTAGACCCTGTTATTTATATATTTATGGATAAAGTTTTTTTTCGAACCAACTCTCTTTGGTTGGATTTATTCTATCTCGTTTCAACAACCAGAGAATGAATATCAACCTAGACTAGACTGTTCTGCATAAAAAACCCACGATTTCACAATTTACGTAAATACATTATACGCGAATTATTTAGATGGAAAAAATTTTTTTTTGAAAACTCAGATTTGGAATGTGTTTTCGTTTTTTTTAATTTACAGGTTTTTACGACGTAGATATCGTTGCAGCTGTGAGGCTGGAGATTGAACAACGCAATTATTGATATTGCAAAATCAAGCATTCAGCCGTGGGATATTATTTAAACCCGTATATTTCTCTGGTTAGCCTATCCCGGGAAATCCCCAGGGGCGTACCAACGGGAATGAGAGAGCACTGTACTGGACAGAAATAGGAAAATTCGCAATGTTACATTGTTGAATAAAATGTATTTAGTATTAAGACTCCACATACGTTAGAAAATTGTGCCAAACGTTTTACATGTTTTTTTTTCAGTAAATATTTAAAAATTGAAATATCGCCCACTTAATTTAAAAATTTTTAAATAGATTTTTTTGTTTATTTTACGTTAGCAGTATTATCTTTGTATATAAGATATATTTTTTCATAGTGGTGTTGCTATCCATACTTTTTTTACGTGGCTCAGATGGTATGGAAAAAAGACACAGAATTTCGTCTATTTGATTGTCATTAGTAAATGTCCCCTCTGATCCAGTGAATTGATGAAAGTTCAGTGGCGTGCCGAATTATTGTGCATTTGTCAAATAATAAATTAAATCAAAATCTTTTTCGTCATTGTGTCATTTTAAGTGTGACAATGGGATAAACGTGACAGATGATTTTATCCTTTTACGTCATCCATTTATAAATCTCGGATATAACGAAGATTGAAATAGTTTTCATTACGATATGCAAAACTTATACCCAACTTTTCGAAAACTTCGCCGTTTGCCAGTTGACATGCAAAAAATCCTTACTTTCCGAAAAAGTTTGCCTATTTATAAAATCAGATATTCTTCAGATTTTCGTGGGAATAAAAAGACAGTTCTTCTTCTCGATACATTTTTGCGGCCTATATTTTATT
This sequence comes from Drusus annulatus, assembly GCA_022651775.1. Lineage (NCBI taxonomy): Eukaryota > Metazoa > Arthropoda > Insecta > Trichoptera > Limnephilidae > Drusus > Drusus annulatus. Next base: position 1,508,100 of record JAGWCC010000230.1, read on the forward strand.
ATTTCACTGGAGTTTCGTATTACATGATAATTAAAATAAATGATAAGATAAATAAAGAAGACCAAAAATGAAAATACATCATTAATGATATCTTGTAAAATTTAAAGATGGTTTGGAGAAAATATTATAGAACATCAATTTGGATTCTCCCTGTCACAGGTAATTTTCTATCAGTCGTCAATTCGTTTTGTTTTTCCTTAAATTCGAACAATTTTCGCAAACAAGCAATGTACATTTCCTCGCTCTTAAGAACGCCGTCATATCAATATGAGATTTAGTGGTTTATCCCTGCACGCGGTAAGGCTACAGGTCTATTCGTACGTTTCTTATAATGTTGCACAATGAGGAATGTATTTCCGCCGGTAGAACAACCCGCCGCTGTCTGTACGGGATGTTTGTATAGAAATCACGAGTGACTGTGAATAAGTTCGCCTTAAAAACATACTCTGCTATTCTAGTGCGCCTTCGTCGCATCCATCCCACCCCTCACTTCATTCACTGTTCGTCTGAAAGCTTCCGTGAGCTTTGAATGAGAACTATCGAAGTTATAAGTGAACATGAATACCGCGTGTATTATTTCTGTTTTCCCTCCAGTGAATGTGTTGCAATGTATATCTATGATGTTGGTGTTAAGATTTTTCTTTGAACCTCCATTAATCTTGTACACAGACGTGGCGTTATAAATCCAACAAGCTTCCTTCGCAAATACTGTGTTCTGCGCCGCTATATCTCTGTGCTGAGTCCTGAGCTCTAACCCGGGACAACATCGGTTCCGGAGCCTCCAGGAGACACGCACGTACCAGATGTAGTATCCTCGTAGCGGTGGGGAGGGGGCTAAGACTGCCGCGACACTTTCCTAAGGTAAACTCTGACACTGCCATCTGATATCAAACCCCAAAACCGGCGTCCCTTGCGAAACATCCCGCCTATATAAATATATTATTCAAATGAGACGAACTTAAGCCGGGCTCTCGTTGTATCCGACCCAGAAGAAGATACATTGTGTCCGCTTTTTTCAAAGCGAAGTTGCAGATTAGAATATTCGCAATCATTTAACGATGAATACCGCTACTTAACGCGAACTCAACATTAATTGTTTCTTGATGTTTAAATAATCTATTACATTATGAACTGATGATAATGCAGATGCCCAATAACCAAAGTTGAAACCCTCTTCGTGTAGAGGGTAACCCACCTCGCACGTGCGACTGAGAAGCCTCCCCTTATTGTTGAATCAACGCCGCTTATCGGCTTTCTCAATTATTATGCGTAAGTAAAAAGTTTTCCAGCTTATCTTATACCTTCATTCTCATCTTGAGCCTTTGTTTTTCCGTAAAAACCCTCAAGTTTCAACTCCTTGCATACATTTTGAACACCTGATATCGTCCCGAAGTTTTTTGCTTTTAAAATGAGATTTTTCATATATGCTTCATAGTCCTTGCGAGAGTGTACAGTTTATTCAAGAATGTAAGATATTGCCTCATCATGTACCCATATGTTCGAGTGTGTGGTAGATATTCCAAGTTTTCCCTAATCATTGCGATATTTTAACGGAACCGTCTCGCAGATGTCTGGGTAGAATTTTTTCCGGTGGATTGTCATTTTCATAATGGATCAATTTCTTCTTACGAATACAACCTTGCAATGATGTACGAGGGTGGACCCAAAAAGTAACCAGAATTGCCTTCTGGAGGGCAGGCCCTTTCAAGTACAAACTTAAATCTACTAAGCGAGAGTTTTATGAACCGTTCTGCGCCTGCATGATAATAGACGTTATTCACCGATTTTTTAATGGCTAATTTTCACGGGAATTTTGATTTTCGCGTGGCAATGTAATTTTGGTTCTCGTTGGGCTAAAAACGTTTGTTATGATACAGCTTACAAATAAGCTACTCTGAGTAAAACCCAAATTTACCTATGGTTTTCCGTTTTGAACGAGACGAGCATTTTGCCTCGTTCAAAGTTCACAGAAACACTGAAAGACATCAGGATTGATAGCTGAAACACTGTTTTAAGTGGTGAAAAAACAATTTTGATAAATCCTTGCATCAAACGAAGATTACTTTAAAGGTGACCGAAATATGAACGCGTATAAATAAATACCCAATTTTTTATAAATAATTTACTTTGGGTCCTCCCTCGTATATTTAGTTTGTAAAGCTGTATTTTTTGTATGATTTAATATTAAATCAAAGCTATTATTTCATTGTGATCTAATTAGGACAAAACATACTCTGCAATCCACTAAATGCTCAATCTTGCTGATATTAATTATTATCCGCACGACATTGGGAACAGTTCAGTGAAACGGTATGCGGCCTATTTCGTTACTCACGATTTGTTTTAAACAAAATTGCTACGAATATTAAGCTCGCTGTACTTAGTACCGTCGTATCCGCTCTGCATGTCTCCATAGCTTATTACTCGGGGAAGATTGATAGGGCCCCAGCGGCCGCGATTTGCCCATATTTACCACTGAACTAAATTCATAAACTAAACCGTCACGGATACAGAGGCTGTAGGGTCTAGTTATGCATCGCAGAGAGATATAAAACGACTCAATGGTAGGCAAAAACCCAGAACACGCCCGAGTGCATTCCGCGGGTCAAGTTGGATTTTAATGAGGTCAAAAATTATTTGATAGACGCGTTTCAGTGTTTGCTTTTGCCCCACTCAATATAGTGTTCACACAATAACATTTGTATATTATTTGGTACCATATCTCGTAAACGTAGACTTCACATAAAAAATGCATGGCCAAATCGTTTATAACACTTTTATGGTTTGGACATCCAGAGCAAGTCGGCGGAGAAATGAGTGTTAGGATAAAGTTTGATGCGCAAGTTAATGTAAGAAAAAGTCGGGAACCCTCAGTTAGAAGTGACAATAAACAGTGGAACAAAATTTTTGAAAAAATGTTTTATTGTGCATCAAGACGGGTCAAGTCAAATGTCGATTAAACATAAGAATATGTACGAGTGTGAATGAAGCAAAGTGGCCTATACCTGCGGGGAAATGGCGTGATTGTTAATTAATTTACTATGACGAACACAGTACATGATTATTACAAATGATTGTGTAGATACATTATATTAACATTGTGTTAGTACCTATTACGTATTTCAATATAATATCATGTTTATTTTTTTTATCTGGAATAATAAGGCTTCATTTAGCTAAAGCAGGTATGAGTACAAAAAGGAAACAGGTGTATGAGAAGAAGAGGGAAATTAGTAGTTTAATTGAAGAGAAGTGTAGATTTGATGTAATTTTATAATTTTGTTTAAAATAGTTAATTACTAAATAAATCACCAATAAAAGATATACGAGTATACTAGTATTATCAGTTGATTTATGATTGTACTTGTTATGTTTATTTGTTATTATTTAAATGTATTGAGTTTCTTGGTTTTTGGAAATGCAAACACGAATCTTAATAAAGCTAATGATGGTGTCCTACATATAGCGTACTCGGTGTGTTTCCGTAGCCCGTAGCCCGTACGTGCCAATTCCGCTCTCAGGGTAATTGTTCGACGCTGGAAACTTCGCCCGAACACGCGTGCGTTTTCACGTTTCAGCCGGGTAACTTCGAAGCTTACAAATTTATTGTTCCCACACATTAACAGCTACATGATTGCTAAACCCCTTCCCGAAAGTTTCACTGAAAAGTTAATTCCACATCCTTATTATTTAATCGCTCCTCTATACCGAATCTTCGCCTCCCTGATCTATTGAGCTTCGAGCCTCCATTTTATCTCCAAATTTCTAAACAATTATTCAATTGTTTCAGTTTGCAAACAACCTTGCCCGGGGACCTTAAGTATTCCCCACCCACCCCTAACGTAGCGGAGGGTAATCCGCATTTGAAATCTTCAAAATTTGTCTAGCTTAAATAATATGGTCGTTTTTACACAATAATGTGTCGGCGCTCGCGCAGGGCCCCATTGTGTCCCACTTGTGATCGAACCATTGTTGTGAACAAACGTATGATATACACCTCAAGGTGGAACTCGAAATTGGTAAAGTTAGTAACCTCCCAAACTACTATTTGATGCCAGGGCCCACACCAGGAGCCAGGGCCGTGATCGTTTGTTCAAAGGTTTATAGCCGAGAATATATCCCGTTCATTCGAGAGAATGGATCCAGTGATCTTCCTCTCCCATTTAAACCAAATGGGAGTTAGGTAGCTTGCCTTAATAGTCGATCCAATCTGCGCTTCTCCGATTACATTCTTCCATATTCTGGCATAAAATAACCCTGTACGTTTAGGGTTGCACGTATTCTACACTTATAAATCTTTTTTTGTGCAACAATCTCTTCATTCCTGTTTATAAAATAAATTATAAAAACATAAAGTCGTCCAATTGCAAATTAACAGATTTGATTCCAAGCATCATTTGGTTTTATAAATTGATAATATATTACAAAAAAAAAACATTGCTTATGATGCATTATTCCAATTTTAACTTATTTCGGAATCATGTTCATCCCCTTTTCTCATTGCCTGGACAAGACGTCTCCAGGCGTCCCTATTTCGCGCTAATTCGATGGCTTTGGTCCTAGGTAAATACTATGCAGCGAAATAGCTTTCAATTTTCTGTCGGATGCAGCGACCTACACATCTGTATTCCTGGTCACCTCGCCATTCCCACTGCATGCGGTCGCTGAAGGGTAGGTTAAAAACGATAACCACAAAAGCACAACCGCAAATTACTGACGACCGAAAGTGTACAAATCTCGCTTTTACAATGCAAGCTTAGTTCATGTTTATCACTTTACTGCATGCCTCGATATTCGAGATTATCTTATTTTTACTGGTCTCAAAAAATATTATTTTTATATTGGCAACACTTTGTTTAAATACACTTATTCATCTTCCCTAACAATATTCCACTAAGAGTGATTCAATCCTTCAACCGGTTTACCACTCTCGGGCAGTGAAAATTTGAATTTAGTTTGACTTGAAAGGTTTCACATTATTAGTTATTAATGTAACGTCCAGAGGTCCAATAAGCTCCAGAATCCATGGACTTACATAATACATTATGGGCTTATAATGTCCAGACACTACGAAATAGCAAGGGCTACGGATTTGGGTTTTGAACTTTAAACATACCTGGTTTTGACCACATTCGTTTAAAGCGATAACCTTACTATGTAGATTTGTCAATTATTCTAAGATTAAATTAAATTTAATGATAATCTTTCGCCAGCATTCGTGGTATTTTTAAAAGATTTTTACCTTTATTTTAATTTCACTAGACTGAATTGTTAAAGACAAGTGGGGGTTTATGTCCTCGATTGCTCCCTACTTGAAAAAACTGGGTAGCAATCTACATAATTCGGGTGTCCCTAATTATTCGAAGCAACCCAATAATAATAAAACTAATCCCTGCCTTTGCCCTAAGCCGTCTTCCGCTGGTCGATCAAATTAAATTTAATCAAACGATCGGAAACTACTTGGGTGTATTTACATTTATATATCATCTAGCCGAACTCAATGAGCCGAGCTCGTAGCAATCTGTGCGATACATATCTGTATGTGTTTTTAGCTCAGTCTCCAGGTGATAGGTATAATCTCACCGCAATGTCCTTTAATGCAGGAATAATTGAGATCCGTACCTACATGGAGCTTTAACCTGATAAGACCGAACATTCCTTGGCTGTGGTAGGTAGGTGGTCTAAACTGCATACATGCACCTCGGCAATTCCACGGCGTGCCTTCAGATCAGAATGCGTCCTCACTTCGATTGTGCCCGGGTCATAAATTAGTTCCCCGGGCTGTAATTAATTGTGGAGAGGTATTCGATTAACATGTCCTCGTCTGGCCGGAGAACGATCTCCCCGATTATCGAATTTCCATTTCATGCTATTCGCCTCCATAACTGTTTGATAATAACCAATTAATTAATTCAATCACCTAAGTATGCGATCTGTGTGTGACCAGGTTTTTAATCACTATCTATATTGCCGGAAACTAAATTTGTCTCAATGATCGGATAGGGAGTATTTAATTACACAGCGAGTTCATTTATGTAGATCAAATGACACCTTTAATTAAATGTTCACCGTCTCTGGTATGAAAGCGCTTTATCTTAAAATACATTACTTTTAACTGACTGAAGCTACCTTCGTTCGGCCCGTTACAAAGCTGCGTGTATGAAAGCTCTACTAAGTTGGTTCGTACAAAAGGGAATAAGAGTCGTGTTCCCTTCAAGTACCGAGAAGCGCACTAAATGGTCCGAATTACGCACTTAACTCCTCCCGTTAGCGGGTTAGCGGTTCCAGTTGTCCTTATCCACAGCTCTTCATCATAGAGAAAGTGTGAAATCAACATCTGACCACTTCGTATGAAAGTCCCCATTAATGGTAGGATTGGATTTATTTGACTTTGGTTTACAAAGGTCCCGTGGAACGTGTCTTAGTTGGCTTGGAGATAATCGGACCTCCTCTGGACATGCGCCCAACAACTGTTTGAAATCTGTTGGAGAGCTCTCTCGCTGGAGGAGGTGCGGTAATTAAGTGTCGGTACCGCCACCACCACTGCCGCACCGCACCCCGATAGGGACCTTATTAATGAGACCGTTTCATTTGAAACACATGTTCTTTAAATGAGCTTTATTGATGCTAAAAAGTTTGTATCGCAATCGGAAAGACGAGAAGAGTTTTAGAATATTTTGTCTTATTTTTTGCATAGTCCCTCAATTGGTTAATTTTTTAGTTATTGGATACTGCCAAGCTTTCTGAAACGCTGCCTCGAGGACCGGAAGTAAGCGATACATGACACAAAAAAACCTTTGTTCAATTTGATTTTACAACTATTTCCTTGTCACAGTAATCAAAAAAACGTCTCAGTTTTAGGTATGTAAAGATGCCTGTAAGGAGAACTGATCCGTTCAAAAATTAATAGTTGTAAAATAGTTTTAATATTAATATTTACAAACATACTTTACGTAGCTCTCGTCCAATTAGTAATTGTTTACTTTTACAAATAAATAAAACTACCTCTTTCTATTTTATAAACTAGTGTAATGAAATATTATTTGACATTTCACTTCATGTTTACACTTTTTGACTGCATCCAATAAATTAATTTTGCATCATGATAAATGAAATGTCCATTTCGGCTGCCATTTAAAACTTAGCGTTTCCAATAGTGTTACGAAAATAAATAAAAAATTGTCATGAAAATATTGAAACAAGCTATATGCCAACAAGCATTTATGTATTATCCTTGTAATTGTTGTATCCCGATTTTAGTTTATGTTGGTAATGTAACTCGAAATCTATCGATGTATATAACCAACCCTAATAAATCGCGACTGTTTATTTATACTCGCGATGTGAAATTAGATACTTCACAGTTTACACTCGATTCGAACCTTTGATAGGTGCGGAAGTTGTTTTGTGGGACAAATTTTTGTGAACCCGATGGCCTGGAAAATAAATATCGTAGAAACTGTTTTTTTTAGCGCTCGTTGTACCGTAGACGAAAAGATAACATACATTTTTTCTCCATATTACAGATTATTTTCTACTTCATTTTATATTTATGGAATTCGCAATATTAATATCTAGTCTTATTTTTCAATACATAAAATTGCATATTAAATAACCTATCGTATATATCGGGAAATTCTCTACACATCAGTGTTGCTAATTTATAACCGATAAAAACAGAGTAAGTCTTTTTATGAAATTGGTCATCCAATTGGTTTTCCTTTGCCAGAGAATTTCTTCGTGCTTCCCGAACGTGTTTCGCGTCAGGAAGGGTGCAAGTATGGGGGGTGTATGATACGGCAATATCTAATAGCGTGTGTGGGCATGAATAGGTGCATGGGTATATAGGTTCTGTAGGCTTCTGCCTTATCTTGCTCTTGAATTCGGTAGCGTGAGAAAGCGATACGTGACTTGGCCCGTGGCACTTGACGACTCCATGGTAAGCCAATATCACTTTTTGATAAATTCCGCAGAGTATTCATAAAAGTAAACTTTGGGGAGTCGGTTAATTTTTGTATTTCTTGTTTAACTTTCAGTTAAGCTTATATTTGAATCCTGATATAAATTTCATTGTTTCCTTGCATTCAAATGCGGTAGACAACAGAAACCTGTCCCGTACAAAGTGGATAATGAAAAGACAAGTTGGAAAGTAGATGGGATAAATATGGAGGTGAGCCGCCAACCTTCGTACACCAAGAAAGAGTCAATCCCATCGCGAAATCAAATGATTTCCTGGCGAGATACAAAACGCTAAAATGGCCGGTGTCAGTGAGCGGGAAACGGGAGAAAGGTATTGTATTTGCGGTTAAATGTGATCTTGTAGTGATACACCATGTGAGTTATGTGATCAGAAAAGCAATGAACATGCGTGGATAAAGAGCTGATACGCTATTCGTCCAGTCTTCCGGATTGAATGCCACCACTGAATAGTCGTTACTGCTACTGCCAATCGTGAACTGAATTTCTGACGAACTTTTAGTCTCGGCAATTTATTGTAACGACGAGCGCCGTTTAACGAACTTTTTCAACAAATTGTGACTCGGCGTAACAAAGCTTCGGGAAAAAGTCTTTTATTGTTTTAAGTCTTGCCTACCCACGAGCCGAAAGGTGTTTATGTCTCTTTGCCAGTGGCTGTCTATTCGCAACTAATTTCATAAGCGCGAACTTTCCATCGGCCCGTCACGCAGCGAAGGGTCACGAACATTTCCCGCTTATCTCCGAGAATTATAAAAAAGCTTTGAGGGGCCAAGTGAAATTATTCTTCGTCTTGTCTCTGAATAATGTATTTATACAAGATCCAGCGGCCTTAAAACACGTTCGGCTTAACTAGTCATCCGAGTTAATGCAAATCCTGACAAACTGTCACTTTTTATGTGTTGAAGCATCCGAGGTAGGCGCACACACCTAGGAAGGAGGAAGGCTACGCCCAAAACTTTTAATTACATCGCTGAATTCTACGTCAGACGCGCCCGGCGCCGATTCTGGTGTGAGAGGACTTCTTATATTTGGTATTTTAAAATTTTGGCTACGGGATTTTACGTTTAAAACCTTTCAACTCGGATTAACTTTCTTTTCCCATTAATATCGTCAGCTTTTGGCAGTTCCTCCATTTCCGCTCCCCTTATCCACCCTCATAACAGCCACAGTGTGATTACCAACTTTGCCTTGTCCGTCTGTTAATGATACTTTATTATTGTTTTATTTCCGTACACTGCGCATCAAAAATGAACTCGCTGGAGTGAAATTGTCGTCAAGTATTAAAGTTCAATAATCTTTTAGCGGCGTTGAATTTCCCGCTCGACGACCAGTGAACATTGCCGTATCGCGATACCAGCATCTCCGTCCCAATTACCGCCCGCTTATTTCCGTCTGTAAGAAAAATAAACCCGCGTTTAAAACTGTGGCCACCAGGGCGGCAGAAGAGATTAAAAGTAATAATCTCCGTAATACCCGAGTAATAGCAGTAGCGCGGTCTAGCCCGGGTAACTTTCTGCAGATTATCGTATGCAGCGGTCTCAACAGTTGCCCGGGAAAACTTTTAAATGTCCTCTTACATTTCATTGATTATTTCAATTACGATTTTTCCAGCTCCATTCGGCTGTGACATCCCGATGTTGGTACGGCCAAAAGCAATTCCGAAAACGTCCACTTCTCTTCCGGAGCGAACGCATTAAACGTGATTAATTGTACCAGCGGGGTGGGGGTATGAAATCTATGAATTGCCAATAGTAATAAAGGAAAGATCGATGCATTCCAAATCTTCCCCGAGGAAACTTTTTTGACAAATTTTATATGCCATCAATGTTTTATGACCTATAAATGTATTAATTCGAAAAAAATTCCCGGAACATAGTTCCTCCACATTTATACGAAAACGTCCTTTCTTTTTTTCTGATACCAAATTAGTTTTAACCGCGAGTTTTTTCTTCGTGGATGTGAAATTAGTTTTAGAACTATGATGATTGTGCGGCGACAATAGGCGGGCTGACTGTCTCTCCGTTAACCGCCAATTCCACTTCAACCCTTCCTCCCGACAACAAATTGCTGCGGAGATCACCCAAGAAGAGATAGGAAAAAATTACAAATTTCGTAGGCTTTTGCTTGATTTCTGTTGCCTCCCTAAACCTTATCTAACAACATCCGAAAGTTTGTTTGGAGTTTCGACTGGAAAAATAATATCAAGTTGCTTTGCCAACTAAATGCTTTCTTAATGATCATTCTTCACCGAATCATGAGGGGAAATTCTTCCCTATTTTTACATCTACCTCGTTCTTCGGTTATTTTCCCTTTAGTTATCTTCCATCAAGGAACCATCTATCGCTGTCGCGCCCTTTCCTTTAATATTTGACTTTTGTGTATTCTCTCCATTTTCCGGCAATTTTTCGTTTTCATCTCTAATCTTATTGCTCGAACACTCAATTTGCACATTTCCGTCCAGGAAGTATTTGGAATGGCACCTGATTCAACTAAATAAGCCTTTTTAATTTATCTCATTTGGAACGTTTCACTAGATGTGGACTTAAATTTTAAAAGTAATTCGTGAGATTATTCATCAACGAATATTGTCACCAGCGCTGCCATTGGCTAGTAACAAAAAACCTCCCACGTCAAATGCCGAGGCGTGAACGTGTCTTAATAATTATATGTTTTTTTCTTAAAGATACACAACACTATTTTTTACGTAAGATTCTTGTTATTCTAAAAACATAAAATCAATAAGGTCGTGAAAAAATAACACTTCATGAAACAATTCTCCCAGAAAATGTCCTTGATTAAAGAATGGCAAAATTTGATTGCAATTGAACTTAAACCCCGTGTCAATTTGTTAAAGGGTTTTCCTTGAATAGACTTCTCCATGGCAAGTGGTGGCTGACGGACTGGAGACTACCATTAATAGTAAGGGCTGGGCCGGGCGCAACGCCCACCCACCCTTTGATCTGAAAACCTTTTTCAGTGCCTAATTTCTGATTTCAAAGAAATTCAATACCCTCGGGAGGAAGGGATGGACCATTTAAGATTTAGGGTATCTTTTTCGGTCATGAACATCGGGAAACGGAGACAACTGACTTATGAAATATTTGATGGATAATAAATGCGTATTTTTTTTCTTTATTTTCCCTTAAAAAGGGTAAACGGTGTAAATAAACAAGATTTTTTATTAAAGATTATTCCACTTGATTGTGAAAGGAGACGTTGCTACGGACTTGGAGCAACATTTTTAATAATGAAATCAATACATTCAACTCATTTGGAATATTTTGGCCGGGGTCACCACGGCGGCGGCGTTTTCTATCTGGCAGTTATTTGATGCAAAGACCTTGACAAGTGATTAGCTGATTGTTGCCGGTAAAAAAACACGGTTTGTTGCTAAATGTTTTTGAAAAATATATTGCTTGGGATAATTTCGATCGAGGCATCTCTTAGTGGCAGCTACAAGCGCCACTCAGGCTTAGACGGAAAGGAAATACAGCAGATTTTTGCTCGTGGGTGTGGGGAATATATTGCTCGGGAGACTTCTCATTACGAGCACGGCGTCCCTGGCTGGCACTTACAAAATGCGCCATTCGTTTCTGGAACGGATCGCGTAGTAAGAATGCGAATAAAAAAGGAATTTCCCTTACTTTTATTATACGAATTGGATAAAAAGCGGTCCAAGGACCACCGCAGAGCGACGGACGAGAGCAAGCTGTCCCATAAATAAAGACGCTCTAAGTATTTCCGTACACCAGCGGTCCGCGTTCTGGAAATATATCACTTTCCTCTTATAAAACCAGCTTATAATCATTTTTCATAAATAATTCATAGTATAATACTTCTTATCTCGCTTTGCAGGGTGCTTCCAACACGAAACTTCTCAGTGGGCGGGACAGAAGCGAATTTGGTTTGCTTTTAAAAATTCTAATGAGCGTTGGTTGTAATTACGAGTATTTTTATACTTCTTCAAACATCAACGTAAGATTTTCAATTCATGATGGTGTAATAATCGTGGGGGCCTCCGTCTTTTAGTGAATAGAGAATGACTTAAACATAGCTCAAAAAAAAATTTGTTATACTGATGAATGTTTCGAATACATATGCAATATTTTTTTCTCGTTATTGTGTTCCTAATAATATCTAATAGTCCAAAATACTTTTTTTTTCGTTAGTTTTTTATACCATTTCACAATTTACAAATGCATATAAAATAAGCGAATGCGAATCGGCGAATCATCGTACACTGGGGAGAAAATATTAGAAAGTTTATTGAAGTTCCTCGAGGCCCGCGGCGACCACCTTGAGTACCGCTGTAGTAGTGCGCCGGATGGTTTCCAGAACTTTTCGAATAAGTGAATTCACCTCTTGCTCTTGTTCAACATTTTCAATCTTGGGAATCCTCGCTTCCATGCAAAAGTACTAAAACCCGCTTAAAAAACCGCTTGAACTTGGCAAAAATGTTTAAAATTCGGCCAATTTTTGCGGAGTCTCCTTTGGGAATATCGCCGGCTCACTAACGCGGCGGACACGCTTTGGGATAATATTTAATTTGCCCTAATAAAACAATTTACTTCAAAGATTTTTTCAATCTCCGTAATAAAATCTCTTTTTTATTTTATGTTAAACAAAGGATAATATTATTTTCAAATATCCTTAAAATGTTCTTATAGTTTTAATATTTAATTTTTAAATTCAAGTTTACATTAATTTTTAACCGGATACATAAAAAAATCTTTACGGCTCCCAAAAAGGAAATTTCCTTTATAAGCGTTTGCCTTATTAAATTTCAAAATTATGGAGTCTGGTTTCCGTAAACAAACAACCCGCACGCCCTCCTAATCAAACGATCCAATTTAATAATATGATACCAAGTTTTTCTATAAGATTTTGTTCAATCTGGCATTTTCCGAGCTAAATTCTCGTCGGAAAATTCTCGTTTTCTCCGTCTGGGCACGTCCGCGTTTTATACTCCCGTTCCCCAATATTTTCATCTTTTCTCGCACCTTTACGAACAAAAGTAATACTCACTCACACAACGAGTCCAGTCTCGTATGTACACTTTATAAAAATACACCTGCGTCAATTTATTATGAGAGACTCGCTAAGTATCGCTGGAAGGGCGGAGGATTCTTTAGTTTCTGTGGAAAATGTAGTACATCCTTTTCACTCGAATTAAAAACCATGAACGCTATTGAAATGAAGTTCGCAATAAAACATTTAATGAAGTCCGCAATATCGTCCAGACCGCGCAATAAAAGAAGGGAAATAAATTCCAAACAAAAACTTAACTACTTCTATCACGTCTGTTTTTGTTTTCTTCGTCTTCCATTCCTCTCTCTCTCTCTCTCTTCTCCTTTACATTTGTCCAGCGGCGGAGCGCCACCGTTATCTCTTCGCGGATTCTCAAATAAAAATAATAACGCCCATTCTCATGTAATGGACCGAATAAAACGTTCGCCGCCGTCCAATTTGAATGTGCCTTTTGTCGGATGGGACCTTGACACAGAGACGGTTTAAATTAATGTTCCGGTTTTATTGCGCGTTTAGCGTTCGAGAATTTGGCTCAGACTCGCGATGAATAATTAAAAGGGCGGAATACCCCTAGAGAGCTAATATAAATCATCGTTGATTACTTGAGGGGCTCGGCCTGTATGCCAGTACGCCAGTACGCCACAGGAGACGACATATGAGTCGTATAGTTCCTATGTACGATAAGTCCAATATAATTCAAAATTTAAGTAAATATGGTTTTTATTCTACTGGCTATTTACCATACTAATCAAATGTCAATAAGTTCCAAACGTACGTAAAATCTTACGAAAAGTGGGTTTTTAAAATTACGATGAGTTTCAAACGGCGATAAATCCATTGTGCCGTTTGTTTCCAAGCATATAAATAAGTCCACCGATTGTCCAGATAGTCAATGAGCGCGAGCATTTCCAATTCCAACATGGCTAAACAAATTT